>JBBYHK010000001.1:9796380-9814262 GCA_038382065.1 Adansonia grandidieri | reverse complement strand
GAAAGAAATGCAGTTGCATTGTTAATATGCTTCCTAGTCTCATCCCCAGGGATCTGGACGTCGTCTAGATAGAGCAAATACAATTAGACCAATTGCGGTTACCAATAGCACTTTCAATTTTCAACACCGATATTGTAGCTGGATTCAGTCCCCACCAACAGAGCAAACCAACAAACAAACAATAATAATAAATCCAAATAAAATATGAGCAAAACGTAAGGGAAGGGGAGAGAAGAAGGGATTTTTCTTTTTCTGTCGTTGGATTTGGTCCTAAAATAATAAGAAAATGACAATACCAAACAAGCCGCTTAAGAGGGCCAAATGGGAGATATAATATTTGGGCTGAAATGGGCTTCAGTGGGTGAGGTTTTGTTATTGTTGGCGAAAAGAAGGGAAGAAGAAAGGAAAAAACGGAAGATGGGTGGCCTCGACCAGGCCTGCCTGCCTGCCTCTGCCTGGGGGGATGGATCGGGGGATGAAACCAGCGTAAGCCTCTGCATTTCGCAGCTTCACTCTATTTATTTCGTTTTTCAACTCAACCGAGGATAAAAGAGCAACACACCACCGGGGGGGTTTTTGCTCTCCTTTGGATTTTGTAATAATTCTTTTCAGAAAAATAAAAAATAAATATTAAAAATAAAAAGACCAGTCAAGGCAAGGCACCGGCGTCAAAAAAGGAAAGAGAATTTGAATTTGGAAGCTAAGTTGGCAGAGCAGAAAAGAAAGAAAGAAAGAAAAAAATCCCAATCACAATCCCAGGCAGGCAGAGCAGGTGAGGTATAAGTGTAAGTGCCTGCCATGAACGATATTTTCTATGTTATGTTAGTCGGATAAGTAGAGGCTGCCGCCGTTGGTCTCTATTTATTGCTATTTTGTTATGCATTCGCATTAACATTCGATCGCATTGTCTCTTTCTTACTCAAAGCCCTAACGTTATTCCTCTCCTCCGCTTCTTCACTGCATTTTCTCTTTTCCGCCCTCCCCTGCAGCAGGCAAGTTTCTTCTTCTACCAGCACTCCAGTTTCATTTATTTCAAATATATGTTACTAGGGCACACTAATTTTGCACTCTTCTTTTCTTTTCTTTTTAACGCTTTTTCAAATTTTATATTTTCCATTTTATACGTCTTCTTCTCTTTCATTTCATATCTACAGTGCACTTTAATTTGTCCTCTCCTCTCCTCCCCTCTTTGCTTCTTTCTCTTTGGACTAGCCTAGAAAACCAACCAATTGTTTCTTTTCAATTACTGCTTTCTGCTTAGGGTTGTGTTTTTTTGCCTTTGTTAAATATATATATATATGATTTTTGACAAACCAACTAGGAGTTAGGGTTTGGTTTCTCAGCATGGTATACGCAAATATTGTTGTACCCATTCTCAAGAAGAAAACCCGCAGTATTTCACAACTGAGCTTTTCGCACATCACCATCGTCTCTTGCATTTCTTAAACAATCTTTTTAAAAAAAAAAATTAAAATAAAATCATTAATACAACCTTTTACTTAGACAGCGGAATCTGTATAAGCAAGATGGAAGATACGGACATGTTGGAACAGCAATTACCAGAGGCTTCCCAAGTTAACCTTGTTGATGCTTCTGTCCAACAGCAACAGTCATCCCACTCCACTGAGGATCAAAATACCAATGAAAAAATTACTGATAAGACTCTAACCTTGCCCACTGATGTTAATATGACTGATAATCCAGCATTGCCCGATAATCCTGACAAGAAATCTTCCATTGATGCTAATAATAATTCTTGCGATGCTCCTCCTCCTTCTGCACCAGTAGAGAAGAAAAGCAATGGAGCTGCTGTACCCCTTCCTTCTTTCACAGCTAAATCTGGACCTGAGAAGGTGGACAAATCAAAGAGTTGGTTGCTGGATCCTGAGGTACATAAAATAAATGTCCAATAAATTCTGGCATAAACATAAAAGTGTCAATTATTTTGTATCCAATTTTTAACTCATTTTGTTGTTTGGAATATAGATGGGTGAGGCTGATGAAGCTGGAACTCTAGAGGAGCGAGCAGCATTCATGAGGGAGCTGGAAAGTTTCTACAAGGACAGGTCGCTGGAATTCAAGCCCCCTAAGTTTTATGGAGAGCCACTAAATTGCCTTAAGTGAGTTTGTATTGATCATTGATTTGGATTTCCAGGTTATAGTCTGCACTCTTTCACTGTCTAATTTGTGCTTGTTTGTTGGTGTGTGTTTGCATTTGATGTAGGTTGTGGAGAGCTGTTATTAAACTGGGTGGATATGATGTGGTATGCATGCATACTCCGGAACCATTAACTGATGTTTTTAACTTTTTCTCTGAACTCCTAAATCACCTTTCACTATTCCTTTTGACTATGTTTTTCACGTAGCAAGCATTGACAAATCAGAGGTGACACTTGATCTGATTTTATTGATGTATATAATAATGCATTTATTTTGGCATTTTGGAAGTTCAACCTTCTTGTCTAACGCATTATCCTAGCTAACAGCTTTTGCATTCAATAGGCCTCAACAAGTAAAAGGTTACAAACAAAAACAATCTGATTTCGTTTACTTGTTAAGTTGTTTAGATCTGTTTCTTCTTTGGGAAGATGCATAAGATTAAATTCTAGCAAGGCCTTCTTTTAGTAATTAAAGATGTGCTAATTGCTAGGGCACTGTCAATAACAAAACTGTATGTTCTAACTCCGGGATTTAATTGGTTTGGTTTCTTTGTTTCTCTCTCTTCCATGAATGAAGAAGAATACGTGTGAAGCCTCCGCAGTTGGAAATTCGAATCAAAATGACAATGACACGTGTATTATACTATATCTAGAGTTGCCATTATGCCATCACATAATTGCACAAAATTGATGAGTTCATATTTTTTTTTCCTATATGTACGAATAAATACTTTCCAAACAAGATTCCATATAACACTTGGAAGAAAACTGCTCTTTCTTGTATACTTAGAGTTCATGTTTTGGGCATCTTTAAATAACTTGACTGAATTAAGGGGGAAATAACTCAAATAAGAATTGAAGTATATTTATAGTTATATTAGGTGATACCCTTAAAAAACTATAATCTCACTCTATAACATATGAGAGCTTCTTTTATGTTTACGAAATATGTTAGTGAATCCAACAGTAGGACTAAAGAATATGAAGCAACTCTCTCTGTTTTAATTTATTTGGTAAAGCCAAGTCTGTTAATTTGTTTTAATAACTTGACTGAATTAAGGGGGGAATAACTCAAATAAGAATTGAAGTATATTTATAGTTATATTAGATGATACCCTTAAAAAATATAATCTCACTCTATAACGTATGAGAGCTTCTTTTATGTTTACGAAATATGTCAGTGAATCCAACAGTAGGACTAGAGAATATGAAGCAATTCTTTCTGTTTTAATTTATTTGGTAGAGCCAAGCCTGATAATTTGGTTTTTTTTTTTTTTTTTTGTTGTCTTATTATTGTTGATAATAAGAGAAGGAAAAAGGAAATAGTTATTGGGAAAAATATTATATAAGTGTTGTCAAAGCACAACCCTGCACCTTGCACCTTAGCGTAGACAACAAAAGTCTGTCATACTCTTTCAAGCGAGGCACATTCCAAGGCGTGCTTTTTGTAAGGTGATAGGCATAAAAAAAGCCCGGCTGACTGAAGTTCTCGTCAATTTGAAAATTTTTCATTAGATGCACCTTTACTAGTAAGAAAGGGGATCACATCAAACTCTCTACTTCTCAATATTTGAGTATTCAACAATTGACATGAGATCATAAGGAAATCATGCATATTGGCCAACCAAAAAAATTGCAAGTTTTGTAGATAACTTGGACCATGTTACAGTTCACAATCTTTATTGTGTATCTTAAGCTTATTACAGACACTCACACACACACACACACACACACATATAGATGGACATACAAAAACACACATATACATACTGCGCCTTACTTTGCTCAGGCGAGTACCATCTTTGCGCCTAAGGCAATATAAGGGCTCTAGTGCCTAGAATGCACCTTGAACCGTTGACAACACAGCATGTTTTTTATTTCCATATCCTCATTTTTCAAAACTCACCCTAGTTGTTGTATACTGTTTGTCGTATCCATGTTATGATATAGGAGCTTCATCTTAAAATGTCATATCATGTGAGTGTTTTCGACTTGCTTCTTCTAAACCCTGCTTTGGTGGGGTATAATCACACCCTTTTGTTTAATATTGGGGTTTTACCGTGTTCTAGTTTGTCTTGTTTCTAATTTACGAAGTTTACTGTTTTAAAGTAAATTAGAGGAGGATAACTTCTTTAATCATGATCCTCTATAATGCGATTCTGTGATTCATGGGCAAGCATTTAATGATACACTTAGGTTGAGTTCTCGAGAGGTATTAACACTTGATGTATAAAGAGAGAGGCCTATGAATATATGACACACACATTTGAAGGTGGATAAGTTTGGGTGTTCTTACTGGATATCACATCCCTAAATTATTCGGGTTACAGTTGGATCACAGAGTGAATGGTCTGCAGACATTTTTTTAGCAAACTTTTGAGGCTATCAATTAAAACAAGTCATATCCACTTTTGATCTTTAACCTTATGTGTGTAAATGGGTTGGCACATAAGCATGTTTCCTTAAGAAGCCTACAGAAGGTTGATTCATGAAGTATTTTATATAGTAATAGCCTATAGGTATGCAATCGACCAGCCTCTTTTTCATGTCTTCCTTTCTTTCTCGCAGCACCTAACCTTTTACTTTTCTTTATTTTCCATGTTAATTTTCGTATTTTCTTAAAACTTCCAAAGGGCCATTGAACAATATGACTAAAATATAAAAAGCATTAAAGTTTTAACGTTTTTATTGACCTTCATGCTGAGTCAAACATATATACTCAATTTGAGCTTTAGGGAGTGCTTATGTGTGATATATTATCCACACAATTTGATTATAAATTGAATGGACATTTACTCTTTTTTCAATCCTTGTTTCCACATATAAGAGTTTTATGTCCTTTAGGATTATGTTTTGTTAAAAAAGTATGCATATGTGTTGATTTTTTACAATATAACATGAGTATTATTTGTTTTGCTCTAAATTCTGAGTCCTGGCCTATGAGTTATGAACTTGTGAATATTTAAAGTTTGGCAGAAGATGAAGTTGGGTTTGCATGTTTTTGGATTCGCAATGTTTGTATTGGGAGTTTTCGTATGTGTCAAATTGGAGATAACCTGCTTTTACACCATCAATATAGATAAATTTATTTTTCTATTATGGATACTTATAGGTGACTGCATCAAAGTTATGGAGGCAAGTGGGAGAGTCTTTCCATCCCCCAAAGTAAGGAGAAATATGGATGGTTCTTTTTTTTTTTTTATATAATTTTCCATTTAATTTTTGGTACAAAGTTATGTTTCAATCTTAATGGCTTTGGGTTGCGCTTGACCTCAACACAAAGTACTTTATAGGGAGATGCTTTTAATGAAAGCCTAAATTATTCTCTTTATTGGCCTTGGTGTCTCATTCTTTCTTTCTCTCAGGACCTGCACAACTGTCTCTTGGACATTCCGCATTTTTTACGAGAAGGTATGCTTATCAAGCTGGGACATAACTTGTGTGGACTGTGGACTGTGGGTCAAATGCACCTAAGTTTACCCTTGCTATGTGAAGAAGTTGTTTCCATGCCTTGGAATTGTGACCTCCAGGTCATAATGGACCAGTCTGATTATTCTGCCAAGACAATCCTTAATTAACGCATTCAATTAAATTTAAAATCAGGTGGAAAAACAAAATACAACTCCTATGCTCTTTCTTTTGGCAACCTTTGTTTGTTTGTGTAAAAAATGAATGATGCATTGCACCTATAACATTCTTCCTGTGCTGGGAATGATTTTGGGGGTTTGATTTGGGCTTGATCTTTGTAAAGTTATGTCTACCATGTGCTTTTTAGAATAATGTGGATATGAGACAGTCTTGTTCTTGTATCTATGTTGTCCAGAGCAGTTGTTGTGTCTGCCCCCCACCCTAGTATATATATTCAAACCACTAAACAAAACTAGTTTTTCTCGATGTAATCAGCGTCATAGTGAAAGTTTTCCCCGAAATGCTTATACAAACCAGACTAAATAATAAAGATGCGGCAAAATCCTAGCAATGCCAATATTTCTCATAATCTGTTTGACTGCTTTATGGTGTAACAAGTCGTTTCTGTTCATGCTTATTAATCACCAGCATATAAATAAATAAAAAGGAAAGTTCATTGATTCACTCATTTTTTTGGTACCAATACTTGCATGCTTTCAGGCTGGATTTCCTATTTCCTGATTATTTTATGGTTGAGCAGGCGCTATTAGAATATGAAAAGTATAAGAGGGAGAACGGTGAGATTCAACTTCCTGCTTCTTCGCTCCCTCACACTAGTGGTGAAAAGGAGGTAGGTGTTTTGCTTTTTCATATTTTACTACAGTGCGATGATATCTTTTTTGAATTTCCTTGTTCCATTTAATACACTAATGTGAACTAGCTGAATTTCATACAAGTAAACCAATGACCATTTGAATGCTTATACTAATCATTTGTTTCCTGTCACTAATGATTAAACGTCTCTTTCTAATGTTTTCTGAGTTTCCTGTGCAGTCAAGTGGCTTCCTAGCCTCAGGGTCAGGTAGGGCACGCAGGGATGCTGCTGCTCGTGCAATGCAGGGTTGGCACGCTCAACGTTCTGTTGGATATGGTGAGATTACCGAGCCTATTATTAAGGTCTGTTGAATATCTAAACCTTGTTATCATTTTTAATTTTCTATGTTGTAGTATTCCTGTTTTAGGAGCATTTATTTTATGCAAAATTTGAGGTGACACAAGACTTATTTTTATTTAAAAAGAATTCCTCTGTGCAGGATAAAATCTTGAGTTCTACTCCAAAGCGTGAAAGACATCTCAAAAACATTGGTATATCACTATGTGTAGAGATCTTTCTCACTGACATTTACCCCTGCTGCCATGAATTCTTATGTTGTTTTTGATTTCTTTTCCAGGTTTGCAGAAGCAGAAGACGCCAATAAGCATGGAGCTTGCTGAGAAATCTGCACATGAACCAGATAAGCAGTTAATATTTGCTAATAACTTAGCTATACATTATGTTTTCTTAGGGTTTCCTTTTTCCATCTTTATTTACGTTCCGCATAATCTGAACTTTAAATTGAAGATGCAGACAAGCTTTTGTTGAATTAATATAAGAATGATTCTCCCATCAAAAGAGAAATATATGGATGATTTACAGCAGTGTTAATTGAATCAGTTCAAAGAACCATATTCTTATTGCTCTCTTTGCCGCTGGGAACACTTTACTCGAAAAAGTGAGTCAGTGCAAAGCCTGTCGACCGAAGCATGCCCCTAATTTAGATGTCCAAAACAACTTTAACCACCGATTCTTTTCTTCCTAAGCAGTAGAAGGTTTAAGGACCCTTTCAGAATGGGCGCATTTAATTTTCTTATCCTTTAGGAAGGCCATAGTCGTCATCATCCTGGGACGATAATAGTCCTTGATGCATCTAGTGAAAAAGGGAAAGTTAGTTATGTTGGGCCCTAGAAGTGAAGAAATCTTAAACTTGGTAAAACTATCCTGATTGTTGTTTTATTTTATTTTCTGATCATGCAAATACTCTTGCTGTAGACTGGTTACCGAAATTGTTGATGTTGAAACCCCTGCTGATTGGGTGAAGATTAATGTGCGTGAAACTGTAAGTATCCCTTGTTTCCTACCCAGTGCGCACAGATAAAAAGCTATGACAAAGCTGGTTTCCAATGATATCAGTTCAGAGTAACTTGTGTTGGGATTTTGAGTTCTGAGTAGTTTCACTGCCCTTAAAATGCACAGAAGGATTGCTTTGAGGTATATGCTTTGGTCCCTGGGCTCCTGCGTGAGGAGGTATGCAGTTGTCCTGAAATCCTTTTTAAATGACATGATACAAATAAATAAACAATTGCTATAATCCTTGACAGTTGGCATGCGGCCTATAGTCTTTCTCCTAAGTGTTTGTGGTTGATCACATATAGAAGTATATTAAAAATTCATGTATCTGTTGTTTGTAGTCATTTACTGGTGCCGGTATCAAGTAAAAGATCTACTAATTTCTCTTATTAGTTCCCAAAATTAGGTAGATTTTGTTGAATGATATCTTAAGATATTTTGAATTTCCATGTTCTTCCTAAGCTATGGAAAGCATTAAGAATTAAGTAGTTATCTGGGGGCATCGCTTCTCAAAAATATTAATTTTAGCTGCCTTCCGGCTTTGAAATTCGTGTAGTCTTTGGTCCTTTTAATTCTGTTACTATGATTTTCATATACTGGGATTAGAAAATATATTTGCTGTTTCTTTCTTAGTACATTTTGCTTTAGTCCCTACGAATTCCCTGGATGTAAAACTGGACTTGCTTTTTGGTGGATCTAGGTACGAGTTCAATCAGATCCTGCTGGACGTTTGGTTATAACGGGTCAACCAGAGCAGGTTGACAATCCTTGGGGTATCACGCCCTTTAAGAAGGTATTTCTTATAATTCCTAATCCGAGGAAATCAAAAAGCTTGCAGCATCTCAAGAGTGTGTCCAGAAGTCCATAATTATTTGGTTGAGAACATAGGGAGAATATAGAAAAAAGGAGTCATCCTATCTTTGGTGGGCATTGATGATGTTATTTTTGTTTAGTTTCTTTCAAGTTTATCATCGTATTGGAGATGAAAATGCTAGGATCTGCTAACTTGATAGTTAATAGGCAAAGACTGGTTGTGTTGTGTTACGGAAATCAAAAGTAGCAGCAGTAAGTAAAATAGGGAAGAGAGCAGAAAATAAAAATGGAGCAAGAAGATATACTGACCGTTATTTGGTTTGGTTTACACTGGACAGGTTGTGACCTTACCTGCGAGAATTGATCCGCTTCAAACATCTGCTGTTGTTAGCTTGCATGGTCGACTCTTTGTGCGTGTCCCTTTTGAGCAGGGATCAGTTTGAAGCTATTCTGTTATTTAGATTAGTGGGCGCCAACCATTTAGGAGAAATGTAATTAGGAGTAAAGATGGTATTTTTGGATTAGTTGGTAATTTTCCTTGTTGGATTACTATATTTAACAATGATGTCCTTGGTCTTGGTCTTTGTCTTGGTCCAGTTGTTGAACCAAGTTGAAAAGCACTTTGTGGAAGGAAAGGAGAGGGAAGTTAAAACTTAAAACCTAATCAAACAGTAAACTAATTAATGTAGCACAGAATTAATTAAGAAGTGCAATCTTCAAAAGAAGGTAGCCGTCTCTCTATTCTTGTCAGGGGATGACAATAAGAAGGCCCAACTGAAGAACCTGTCCTGGACCAAGAGAATGGTGGCTTGGCTTGGCTTGACAAAAAATTAGCTGGGTGGGAACAGGTAATTTTGGAAGGGAGGCTTTCCTTTCCTGTTCAATAATGCCTGTTCCATCTCATATATATATATATATATATATAGAATTAAGAATAGCAGCTAATAATCCATGATCATATCATATCCTAGGTTTATGGCAGCACGCACATGTTCTGCCCCCTGCTCCGTGCCCCTCTACTCCTAATTATTAATTGGTATTATGTTTTTTCACGTATTGCCCATGATTTTGTTGATTTTTTTTTCGGTTTCGCTTTCATCTGTGAAAAGGAAAGATCCTCCTTCAGATAAAACGATTACATTGCCCCTCTTCTCTTCTGCATCAGTCTTACCATCTTTAATCATCTACTTTTTTTTTCTAGTGATTTAAAAAAAAATAGATTGAAATTAATGAAACTGGTTTTGCTAAACTAGAAGGTTATAATAAATGTATAGCAACAAAAACAAGTTCTGATTCATCTGATGTGTGTCCCTACCCCCCCTCACTCAATAAGCAATGTTACAACGGCAAGCAATATTTTGTAGCCGCAAATTTACGGACAACAGAAATTACAGTTAAAAAAATAAATGTTCAAACCTACAACTTTTTCTTACTAGGAGAAGTATCATAAGAAGTTTTATTTGCGGAAGCAGTACATTGGATTTGGTTGAAATGAATGCTTTCTTTCTTTACATGGTAATCGTACCGTTACCCATATATGGCCAGAAACGCAGCCAAACGCTAACAAGATAGTTGAATATATGGAAGATGTTTTCAGGCAGGAAATTAAGCTTTGCCTTGCCTTGAGGATAGAAACATCCTTTGTATGTGTAATCTACCCAACCCAAGTAGCTGTTGGGGCATTGTCACTGTGCTCTGCGTGATTCAATCGATCTCTGGAACTGGAATGGAATGGAACCGCAAAAACACCACAGGCACAGACAGGACAAGAGAGGAGAAACCAAGGTGGTTGTGGTCCCCGAAATAACAGTGGAGCTGCAGCCCTGCAATTGTGGCCCCAAAACAGGTATAAATGAACCGCCCCTGTAGACCCTAACCCTAGCCACCGGTTTGGACATGACTTTAATTGCAATTGAGTGCCCCACCAAACCAATACACCCATGAATCAAGATGAAAGGGCAATTGAACTTTACAGCCAACCTCACTGCAGCTCCAAACGTGTCAACATTTGAAATGGGAGTTTACTCAGGTTTGTTTGACTATCGTTGTTTCAAGCCAATCGTATTCGCAGGTCTTAGAGGTGATGTTGGGGCAGAGTGCTTGGGTTTTTTGTTATTATTATTTTCTTACAAAATAAGGTCATTTAAATATACCTACCGGTTCAATGAAAGAGAACAATAATGCATAATGTCCTTTTTGAGGGTCCCTTTCAACTTCACGACTTTGCGTGGACAGCTCCGCCAGCTTTATCCAATTCCCAACCCTGTAATTATATTACCCCCCAAAAAAAAAGCTGATAGTACTGTTTAGGAACCAAATTATCCGACCACTATTTTATGAACAGTTGGTAGATTATTATTATTCTTATTATTATTATGTAAAAGCCAAAAACGAAGCTTTTGCCACCCTGCAAAGTTCAACAGATTATATAGACTTACGTTTTAGTCAGAATTTGTCATTCAGGTACTCAAGTTTACATAATCTCCATTTCCATTTGTGGTCATTTCACGAAGGAAAAAAACTGTTTTTTCACACTCACACAGGCCACTGGGTGAGTACTTAAAATTTTACCAATTAAGTGCATCTATCATTTAACTTGAGAAAATATGTAAGAAACCCTGATCAAGCATAGCATAGTAGTTATCATTGTGCCAAAGAGTTGTTTTAAATGGAGACTGATGCTGAGTTGGTTGTACTGAACTTCGAAATAAAATTAGTTTGGCTTTTGGTATTCAGACAAAAGTTTCCTGAAAAAAATAATATACGAAAGGCAAAGAGAATCAAAGAGACGAAAATGGGGTCTTTCTTTCGTCAATTGAATTAAGGAGGTGGCACAAACATACGAAGAAATCCAAAATCCAAAATCCAAAATCCAAGATATGCTTTTCCATCTTTTGTAGTTTTAAACTTTGTGATCACAGAAAATAGAAAAGCATCCGATCAAGTAAAAAGACACGAGGGATCGGGATTTGATAATAAGTAGGAGTAAAAGAGAATTGGTAAGCGATGAGAGGAGCGAGCAGGCAGGCTGGCAGCGTTTCCGGCTTGTGTTAGCTGCAACTACTGCGCGTGATTGCGATTGTGATTGGAGAAGAGTGAAATAAAAGACAGACAAAAAAACAAATGAGGCTACAATAGACTAGAGATAGATGCCATTGCCACTGGCTCTAGTACTAGACAGACATTAGTAAAGTACTCCTTGTTCTACTTCTAGAGACTAGATTTGTTTAATTAAGAAAGAGTGAGAGACATGGAAGATTAGAGATAGCCAAATTTGCTACACATAGGGTTTGTAGGTCCCACCTCGGCCATCCCATCCCAACTCCCAACCAAGGCAAAGCTGTCTTCTCTCTCCCTTTGTTTCACGACTTCTCCAATCTCCAACACAAAAAGCCTCTCCCCTCTTTGGTGCTCCGCGCCCCCCCCCCTTCCTTTCCTTTCCTTTCCTTTCCTTGCTCTGTTTGGCTGCAAAATCATGGGGATTATCCCTCGTCTCATTCCCCTCATCTTCTTTCCTCCATCAGCTCTCGTCAACAATGACAAGAATTATTAATTTCTTATTAATTCTCTTCCCTTTGTAGTTTTTTTGTCTTTGATCTTTCTTTCTGCTATTATATTTTGATTGTTCACTCTGTTTGTTACCCGTCAATCCTCATCCTCCTGCTAACTGCTCTACACTTTCATTCTCTGTTTCTTCTTTTGCTAGGTTTTGCATGCATAATTAGCAGTAGTTAATCATAGATAGTTTGCTTTTCCTCGATCCTCTGTCAATCCACCACTTTTCTTTGCTTCTCCATCTTCCCATCTGTCACTGTGTATAGAGCCCCAACCCAACCCCCAAAGTGCATGTTCCATCCAATCCCACCACTATCGACTTCAGCCCCCTTCTTGGCCCATCTAGGGTTTCCCTTTTCTCCCTCTCCCTTTTATTTCTTTTTTCCCCCCTTTATTTTCGTTAATTTTATTATTATGATGATATGATTCTTTAGGATTATTATTATTATTATGTCCGCCTCTCCACTTTCTCATCTTTTGCTTTCCTTTTCTTTCCTGTCAAAAAATAAACCAACCTTCCCCACTGTTGTTTGATTCCCTTAAATCCCAATGGATTCTGCGTATATTTCATTGCTTCCAATTCTAGGGTTTTTCTAGGGTTTTATCATTAAAACAAAAACTGTCTTTTTAGTCTGTCTGTTCTGGGGTTAACCTCAATATCACTTGATTTCATTTGTCCCTAAATTTATTCATCACTTTTTCTTTTTTCTCCCTTAAACAATCTTGGACCCTTTCCTTCTTTTATTCCTTACAGTCCCTGGATTTCAATCAGGTCATCTGTGGTCATGGCGTATCAGCAAATTCCGGGTCCGAGCTCGGGGTCCAGTTCGAGTTCTGGCTTTCAACACATGAATTCCCCATTTGGAGATACAACATACACCAAGGTCTTTGTTGGGGGACTCGCTTGGGAAACGCAAAGCGAAACCATGCGCCGCCATTTCGAGCAGTTTGGTGAAATTGTGGAGGCCGTTGTCATTACGGATAAGAACACTGGCCGTTCCAAAGGATATGGTTTTGTGAGTGTTGATCTTTTTTTTTTTTTTTTTTTACTTCTTTTTAAAGATATCTTCGTCTTTGCTGCTGCTTGATGATATAATGCTACTCTGCATTTGGTCGTCATTGTTATTCGCATGTAAATATTGACAAAGTGGTATTGATTAAATGGCGGCATGCCTTTGATGCTCTAGCAATGTGTGTTAAGTATATTGGATGGTCTGGATTATTGACTTTAGAGTGACTTGGTTTCCTCTTGTCTTTGCATGGAGGGTGTAGGTGACTTTCCGGGATCCAGAGGCTGCTAGGAAAGCCTGTGCTGATCCGACTCCAATTATTGATGGCAGGCGCGCTAATTGTAATTTGGCTTCTCTCGGCCGACCTCGACCTCCAGTTCCTTATGGTATCATCTCTAATTTGTCCGGTTAGTCTGATCTTACGGCTGATGCTTTCATACTATTTCCATTTTTTCCCTTCAATAAACACATTCTGGGAGAATAGTCTTGAAGATGTAACATAACGTGTACCAAATATTTGCTATTCCCTTCCCAGTTTCACGTTCATCTGTCAACATCTGTTTTAAATTTGGTTTTCATTTTCCTTCTCACCGCAGATGTTGACATTATCCTTTCATTTAAGACTGTCTTCCTATCCCAAAAGTGTGTCTCTTACAGTTCATCCTGCCCAAATCTTTGTGCTTCTAGTATCAATTTGTAGGGTGGTTTCATTTTTGTTTTCGTTCAACTTGTAAGCTGATGGCATCATGCTTATAGTTGAACTAAAATTTCAATTTGTTTCTGTTAGTTTGCGTGCGCCCTTTTGTAACAACCTCAATGATCATGCTAATTATTTTTCCCTTGTTATCTTTCTAATAGGACGTTTGAGACCAGCTTCTCCGTACATTGGAGGTGTGCAAGCTACAAGAGGGGCTTATGTAGGAAGCTTTGGCTATCAGCCACCACTTCCTTACAGCTATCAACAAGGATTAATGTACCCTTCTTATGGGTGAGTTATGCTTTCTGATTAAGTGGTTTCTAAATATTTTGATTGCCCCAATCATGATTCAATTCAAATTAAGCATCAAATTCTAGTTTTCATGATTTATACTTCATAGTTTATCAGTTCTTGTTTTATTAATGCCTAAGAGATTTTATGTTAGGTTTCTTTTTGGGGATTTTTCTGGCAATCGACTTTGATATAAGTGCTTGGCAGACACTTTTTTATGTCTATAACGTAATAATTTCCAGGGATTTCTGCTTGGAAATGGAAGAATGGACACATTAAGTTTAGATTGAAGTATTTTTTGCTTGTCTCGGTAAATTGTTCATTGCAGATCTCTAGGCTACTTTGTGTTTAATTTTTTTTTTCATTTAAAATTTTATCATGTTTGGATTGAAATATTTTCACACATGCATAAATATTAGGTGCTGAAACCTTAGCATTAGCATAAATATGGTTGGATCGCTATGGAAAGTTCTTTAATCAGAGTTCAATGGGGTACATCTCCTTTTGCAGCTACTTTCTCTTCTTTTAATTATTCTCCTTGTCTCATGGCAGTTTGAACCAATCACAACATGTAAAATTGGTCAAGGAGTTTTTAGTGTTTACCTTAGATTTCAGGATTAATTGGTCCGAAGTACAGTCATATGACATGGTGTGATTGGTAATTGCAGGAATGCAAAAAGTGGTAGTTGCAGAGGATATGTGCCCGAGCTCAGTGTTTATTGAACAGGCAAGATCATGATTGTGATTTGAGGATCAAAAGGAAAAAAATAAATGTTGGGAGAAGGGAGGGGGGGATTTGATTATTCTCATGGGCTTAGTAGTTAGGATTATGATTTTACTGATGAAGTGTTTGGGCCTTGGTATGGCTCATTGATAGGAGCATGATGGTATTTCACTTGGAAAATAGTATCGTGTTTATGTCCTTGCTATAAATTCATTTGGACTCTAAAATTTAATGCCTAATTTCTGTTTAATGCCTAACCTTCTTGAAATATTTGATATTTATCTGTGTAGGTACACAACTTACGGACCTGAATATTTCTATCCTCAGGTTAATGGCATTCTAAAGTGCAACATTGTGAAAAATCTTATTTAACTTTTGTAGGATTAAGCAATGTTTGTGTCCTGATGCTGATTGATTCTTGTTCCTTTGTGTGCTACTATTCTATGAACAGGGTGCTTACAACCCTTATGTGGCTCAGCAGTACCTTCAGATATATGGAGTACCTGGAGCAGTTAACACAGCTATTTATCCTTATGGACAATTGGGTCAAACTGTTCCTAGCGGACATGCTTATACAGCTGTACAGGGATATGCAATGCCAAGTCATCAACTAGTGCAGTTTGGTGGACCCATTGCTAATGCGATCACGACTTCTCCTATGGCCTCAAGTCAAACACCGTATCCTGGAGGTTAATATCGATCTGAAAAATTACCTTTTTATTTTACTGGTTTTGCTTTTTTCCCAACTTCTGTCTGCCAATGATTTATACCCGCTTCAATATCTTGACCTCTACATCTTCGTCTTTAGTTTCATTAATCAAAAGTTATTTTTGTTCAGTAATTCTAAGAAAATATCCCTTAGGGAATTTATGTGAACGAAAAATTCTACAGAGAATGGATGTCTTTGGTTAAGCTTAGAGACCAAGGTGCACCATCATGAATGAATTTCTCGGTGATTTATTTCTTGATCAGTCCGAAAAGGTACTGCTTTGAGAACCTTAAAGCAGTCCCTGTTGTTTAAAAATGGTTTTATGAGATTAATTCAATGCATAGAAGAACTTATCAGCCAAGTGTGTTTATTTATTAGGTATAGCTGCATCTGTTCCAGCGCAGCCACAATTTATAGTCACTACTCCTCAGTTTATGCAAGGTAGCGGTTCTGACCAAACGACTGGGTGAGGAGTTGATCAAGGTAAGTATTGACATCTTGGGGAATGAAGTTCTTAAGTTGTCATTGTCATCTTGCCATGGAATTAACTGTGGGTGGAGTTTTTCATTAATTCAGGTATCCTTAGATTGCAGCAGGACTAAGAGCAGCGGAACTGCTACTTGAGTGGCGGGCTTCGGATCTAGCCTTGCAAATTATTTATTTTGCATTCTACAGGTACTATTAGATTTTTTTTTCCTGCGTTATAGATACATTAATAAGTTTTCCTGCAGAATGGTTCAAAAACCAAAAAATTAATGATGAGGAAACAATGAAATGTAGTCACCCCATTGTAGGGATCAGATCTGGTGTGGGTTTATCAGTCAGTGTGTAATTGCTGACATTTGATCTGAAAATAATTTTGATGGGGTTATTTTTTTCGTTAGTGCTTACACATACTTATTTCAAATGCGTTCTCTTTGAGTTTGTAATGCTAGATCATCAGAGATTAGTCCAAGATTTAATGACATGTTTTGTCTATCAAAATGACTCAATTATGCTTGTTCTAGAATTGAATAAATGAGTTTCTTGTCAAGATCATGACTACTAGAAGTATCATAATGATTATTTAAAGAACTGAAGAGAGTAGAATGGAATGCAAGTGTTTATATATGTGTGCTAAGGAAACAGTCATGTTTGACGCTGAATGCATATGCATATGTTGCCTACTTATAGTAAGGAAGTGAGGGCTGTTTGGGACTGAAAGACTGTGTTCTGTGTATCAGCAATCACGTAAAAACAATTTATCTAACATGTGCAGTGTGAAGAACCACAACTTTGAACATAGATTGAAGATTCTACCAGCATAGAAATTCCGTCTCCACCATTAAGTTATAATATAATTGGGAAAATCAATAATGCTTCCTGTTCAAATTAAAAATTGTGTTATTAGTGTATCTTAAATTATAAGGGTGTCATTTGGGGAACAATGGCCTTACCATGTTTATGTTTTGCAGGTCATACGTAATCATGCTCACCAGAGAAGTCAATGTTGTCGGAGTCGCTCCGGATGGTGGAGAAGCAATATGGAGGATGCGGAAAGCTCTGCCTTTTTTTTTTTTTTTTTCTTTTGGTTTTTACGCAGGTATAACTAAAGCACAATATACTGCTGGTGCTCTTGGCTTGGGTGGCCGGTAGTCATGGATTGATGGATGCTGGACAGGGTTTCTAGCAACCACGTAGGAATAAAATGGGTGTAAAAAGCACAGGTTAGAATCAATATATGATTCTTTTATATAGTTAAAACCCCAGCATTTGGGTGTATAGATAGAGTCTCTGGTGTCTGTCTGGTGGTGTCGTCCTGCATTTGTATGTATGTAGACATGGTTGGTTGGTTCTAGTTTTGTGGATATTAGTAGTAGTTGGTGGGGTCGGGTCATTGGACAGAGACACATTAAACTCTGCATTTTATGACACTATGAGAGCCTGACTTCAAAACATGGAGGAAGCTCTCGATTGCATTTTCCTTCAAATGAAAAAAAAAAATTGTGTACAAAGTATTCCAAGTTAGTTAGTTAGCTAGTTACTGCTATTATTTATCTATTTATCTTCATTACTTAATGCTAATGGTAATGTAACTTTGTAAGATAAATGAGGGAAGGGTGGTGGTGGCCTGGTGGGGTCGTCTAAGCGGCAGTTTAGCATTGAGGTTGAAAGTGGTTTTTTCGGTTGAAAAATTGCTTGCTTTTGATGCAATGCGATGCAGCCTCAAATGTAGGACAACTTCTCTGCATTTGGCTACATGAAATTATTATATTATATAACGCCCGCGCCCATATATATATATATATATATATGTTGCACATAAATGTTCTGAATGCATATTTACCTTTGAATTACTTAAAGGCATAT
>JBBYHK010000001.1:9775173-9791725 GCA_038382065.1 Adansonia grandidieri | reverse complement strand
GCACACGCACACGCACATTCCTGAGCAATACTGAAGTAGTGATTGCAGCTTTCTTGTTATTACAAGATTTTTGTTCATTTCTTTCCTGTTTCCTCCTTAAAGTACTTTTTCAAAATGAAGCATAAACGTTAGCTTGTCATTCTATGGCTCTATCAACCTTACCCAAAAAAAAAAAAGAAAAATCACTTAGAAGCCAGAGGTGTCTTTGTATTTGGTTACTAAGGTAACGTATTTTACTCGAGAGTTTTCTTCTTGCAGGATCGGCCGGAGTTGGTTTTACGCCTCATGTTATCACTGTTAAAGTGGGAGAGGTTTCTCTTTCTCCTTTTAACTTTCATTTGCACTTTTCGGCATTTCCTGGTTTATGTGGAAAACTTTCTTGTTGCTTTTGTTCTTATTTGCAGCCTTTGTTAACCATTCAGAAAATCCTCTTTTTATTCCATTTATAATTTTATTAATAATGACATGTTCATAATATTTGTGTCATGCGTTCCTAATTCTTCTTTTGTTTACTTTGAATTTGCGTAGGTTTATACTTTTCACTTGCAATTTTGTCTTGCATGTTGATTCAGGAGAAAAGGGTTATGTCATTAATTCCTTGCATTTCGGGTGTAATAAAATGAAATGTCAAGTCGGGGAAATGGATCATTTCCCAGAATTCCTATCTAACAATGGGAATTGATGAGAACAACGAACAAATAATGTAGTAAATTAAAAATTTTGATAATGCTTGTGATTTTGCAATTTCAGAATGTATGCACAACTTAAAATAAAGTTGTGCAAAGTGGGAACAAATCACATTGTCTTGATGATGGTTTTTATGAACTGACATTCCTTAATTTGGTCGAAGATATATGTCTTTCCTGTTAATTTGATAAATCTACTCTACGTACAACTATAGTAAAGTGGAGAACCGTTTCTTTTATTGAATTTTTTTTTCTTTCTCTACCTGAATGATCTTAATCCTTTGCTCCGCTGCTCCTTTGTACAACCATATACATGCAATGTATTCGTCCTTTCCCTGATACAATAGTTGTAGCTAATTGAGCGAAAATTTTATGTATCTGCCTGGTTTTAGGATGTATCGTCAAAAATAATGTCATTTTCTCAGCATGGCTCCAGAGCTGTTTGCATCCTCTCAGCAAATGGAGCCGTATCAAATGTTACTCTTTGCCAACCAGCAACATCTGGCGGGACTGTAACTTATGAGGTTTGTGATATGCTAAAAGATTTGTCGTCTTATTGTTGTTGCCTTCTGTTTTAGGATTTAATTTTATACCGCTAAACTGCTTTAAGAATTGAGAGCTTTACAGCTTAGCTCTGGAAGTTTCCAAAAGGTGTAATCAGCATTTTTATTTTCGTTAATAATTTGTTGGGTTTGTGAGAAGGAGGTATATATTTGGAGTATCAACCTGATAGATTGATGGTCATATCCTGTTTAAAATATAAACATTAAACTAATAAAACATCTACATAATATTTGTTTATGTACTCCCAAAGGACAATGGCTAAATTATTTTCAAAATGAAACAGAAACTGTTTGATGCTAGTTAGAATCATTGATGTGTATTAAATTCAAATGGAGCAGGAATAGAGCTACCTAAATATATACCTCCCTCCTTCTCACGCACTCTACAAATTTTTAACGAAAATAAAAATGCTGAATAAGAAATCTAAATTCAAATGAAAATTTAAAGATGTTTGAATCAGAAATCTCAATTCTCAAGTATAAGGCTGGAGCTGGATGCAGCCATGGGAAGCAATGTGCTTAGGGCAATAATTACTCTGCTTCTGGAAGCATTGTTATGCCAAAGATGTGCCTGAAGTGAACTTTCTAATGGAAATCATTTATATCAAATGTATTATTATTGAATTTTGGTTTACAATAGAATATAATCTTGCATATATTCCACAGCCTTTTAAAGAGAAAGCATTACTTTACTATGCATATCTTATAGTAACGGCATTATGTTTCTTTCCCATTAATGGTGCAGGGGCGATTTGAGATTCTGTCACTTTCTGGTTCATTTCTTCTGTCAGAAAATGGTGGTCAGCGGGGCAGAACTGGAGGGTTAAGTGTGTCATTGTCTGGCCCGGATGGTCGTGTTTTAGGTGGTGGTGTAGCTGGCCTTCTAATGGCAGCATCCCCTGTTCAGGTTTATTTTCTTTTCCCATTTTACATTTTTAATTACTGCATCATTCTTTTGTAGAAGTATCTTACATCTTGTGTATATTTTCAGTCTTTTCACAACCTTGCAGTATGCAGAGATGAATCAAAAACACACTATGGGAAGTAAAAGTTCCTCTGAATTTAAGACTAGTGAAAATTGATGGTAGAATCTACCGCCTAACGAAAATGATAAATATTTTATGATCGATGTTGTTATTAATGCTCCATTTAATGTTTATTTTATAAAAAAAGTCAAATTTAAATATAAAAGGATGAAAGTTAAAGCTATTTTTCTTTATATGCATGTTTGGTCAAATATGAACATTTATTTGAGATGAATGGTGTGTACAATTCTACATGGTTGCATGCACTTATATGTTGGGTTAGATCGTACAAATCACCTAGAACTATGGAAGGAGAGAAGAGAGGAAAGAAGATTAAGGGGGGTGTTTGAAGCCTTTAGGTTTAATGATATTTACCATTATGTCAACTGTCACGTGTGTAAACATTGGAGCATTTTGGAGGTGGAGTAATGGTGGCTGCCTACCCTAGTCTTTATCAGTAAGCTCTCTTTCTCACCACTCTGCAAATATTTAGCTATGTGAATGTTTTAGAAGAATTATGTGAAACCGACTGAAGTCCTAGTGCTGCTTTTGGCGTTTAGTTCTATACTTTAATGACCATCTCATTGCAAGTGCTATATTTCACGTCTATGGTAATGGTATTGAGCTTCCTGTTGCTTGCAGGTGGTTGTGGGTAGTTTTATTGCAGAGGGTCGGAAGGAACGAAAGTTAGCATACCGGATGGAAGCTCTATCTGCCCCACCGAAGCTTGCTCCAGGTGCTGTGCGGACTGGGGCTACCAGCCCACCTTCTCATGTTACTCCAAGTGAATCCTCAGGCGGGCCTGGTAGCCCGCTTAATCAGAGCACGGGTGCCTGCAATAACAATAATCCACAAGGCATGTCAAACTTGCCCTGGAGTAATGCTTAACTCTGTAGTCATCAGCTAAATATGTAGGAAGCTTGGGCTCGTGTTGTGTTAGTATTCACCATTGGCAGGAATCATTCTGTAATTTAAGCGTTGTGTAACCGAAGTAGAATAAACGTGCAGGATGGTTGTATGTTGTGACTTACTCGGTTGCTAAGTTAGCTAGAAAGGCCCGTTTGGGCTGGCTGAGAGTGCTATTAACGTTAGAGAAAAGGCACGTGTCTTAAGTGTTTCGGACTGAGATGGTGGGTTGGTTTGAGTTCCCTTTGCCTTTGCTGTAGTTGCTTCTTTTGTTGTCGATCACAGTTGAGTTAGTGGAAGGTGATATTGATGGATGGTGGTTGAGTTAAGCTGCGCTGGATTTTACGTTCTTTTATATCCTGCCCATCCCTCTGATTTCATGTCATTTACATTTCTGTAAGACGTAATTATTCCTATATGTTAATTGTTATGGCCATCGAAAATATTTAACCAAAATTAAACAGCAATCCATCCCTCTGTCTTGGAGAGTTATTACAAATTTAGTTTGTCACTCCCATCCTATTACATGTTTTGGGGGGGGGGTATTCTAAGAAAGTTTAATTTTCCCATGCATAGCCATTCTCTCTCCCACAACTAGAGGCTACAGGTATTGTATCAGAAAAAAGCAATGCTCACACTATTTTTGGGCTCTCTTCAACAATAGCCGTAATGAAGGAAACCCAAGGACAAAAGTCTGCCAGAACCATTCTCTCGCATTCACAGGATCTACTTTTTTTGCCAGGCACCATGCATATATGGCTTCTCCTATA
This sequence comes from Adansonia grandidieri, assembly GCA_038382065.1. Classification (NCBI taxonomy): domain Eukaryota; kingdom Viridiplantae; phylum Streptophyta; class Magnoliopsida; order Malvales; family Malvaceae; genus Adansonia; species Adansonia grandidieri. The sequence continues at coordinate 9,787,775 of JBBYHK010000001.1, read as the reverse complement.
TGTACTGCAACAGCTAAGAAAAATGCTACCCGTATTCCAAATATTGATCGGAATAAGACAAGACCAATAGATCTAAGAAGTGGCACTGGTCCTATGGCTGGGAACCAACCACTGGCAAAAAGTGAAATCATTCCAATCACAATAAATCCCCATGCATATATTGTAGGTCCGTCCAAACTTTTCCTTTTCCTATCCTGCCAGTATGAGATGGTTGCAGCCATGCCTTCTCGAGGACTTATCATTGGAACATATCCAAGCTCCTGCTGTGCTTTTAGGAATGAGAAGTAATGGGTAACACCAACCTGTCAACAAGCACTAGGTTCATTAAACATGATATATTTTACTAGGAAAATTTTGTAATACCTCCTCAGCTTCCTTCCTATTCATCATATTCCGTAATATAAATATATATATAGATATATATATAAACTCCAAATTTACTAATCAAAATAAGAATGGATCCTTGAGTATTTATTTGCAGTTCTTTCTGTGAAAGTTAAGAAACATAGATGTAAGCCAGACCTGTGCAAGGGGGAACCAGATATTAAACAAACCTTATATACTTCAGCAGGAAGAATGATGGGCTCAGGAAGCCACCACCGATTCAAAAATGGATATAACATTGTATATAAAGCCCAGAAAATCTTTGCCAGAACAAGAGCATGCGAAAAAGCAAGCCAGGTCTTTGGCAAGTCGTAATCTAAACTTCTTAAAAATGGTTGGATGAATTCAAAAGTGTTGATTGGATACCCTGCAAAAAGCAAATTCTATCATCTGAGGCAAATGCCCTAGCATTTCATCCAGTAAATAGTCACAATCTACAAATAGTTTTGCATAGCTATTTTTTTTTGGGGGGGGGTGGGGGGTGGGGGGGACAAGCAAAACAATGAATTGATCACTATTAGTTACCATCAGATATGAAGTATGGCTGGCCAGCTGCGACTGGATGCCCTTCTTTTCCAGGAATGTCATCTAAAAGTCCCATGCTTGCCAATAGTAGCGCAAGGACCAGATTATCCACATAAACCCAGTCAGTTTTCACATTAGCATCACCTATTTTGAATGGCACCAAACCCAACTTTGCCAGAGATACTATCCTAGGAAGGTGTCGCTCTTCGCCTGGTCCATATATAGCTGCTGGACGAACCGCACAGGTATAAAGACATTTTCCAATATTCTTTCTGTGCAGCAAAGAATTGTCCATGTAACTCATTTCTCATTGCAGCAGCAAGGGGTGCAGAGAAACCGCATGCAATAGCAAACTTCAGTATTCGAACTTGTTGCGAACAACAATTAGTCAATTATCCAATATACTAGAGCAGATCTTGTCATTTAAGTATTTTCCACATACAAATCAACTGATGTCACACAACTGTAAATTATAAACTCAAAAAGACTTCTTCTACCATTTTGTTCATACCTAAAACAAAAGTAGCAGAAAAGATTACCAGACTTGAGGATTTGGCAGCTCAATTTACTTACTTAAAAGGGCGACCGTTGTACTTAAGTACCAGCTGTTCAGCAATTGATTTGCTTCGCCCATAGGGATCAACGTGATCATCAATAGGGAAATAGGGCAAGACCTCATTGCCATTGACAATCTCCTTTCCACCAAACACAACATTATATGTGCTGACATAAACAAGCCTTGTGATCCCAAATTCAAGGCAAGCCTCCAAGACATGGCAGGTTCCATTAATATTGACCTCGTCAACACGAGAAAACTGAAGCATTTCTTTACCTGACATGCCATATGAAGCCAGGTGGAAAACGCAATTGGCACCACGAAGAGCATTTTCAACATCTTTTTTCTGGACAAGATCGCCTGTTGTAACACAATTTAGGGCAGGTAAGCACCTAAAAGCAGAAACCTATCCAGAATGGCGTAAAGGCACACTTGATACTATGGGTATAGGTACCTCAAAATAGCCAATTGAAGGTCTTCACCGGAGATAAAAAGGCATTGCATAAACTTTATGCTTCAATTCAGATTTATATAATAAATACATGTAAGAAAACTAGTTTGAAAACTTCAAAAAAGATTTACCTTTTTTCTTGTTTCTTCCGAATATTAGAAAGAAAGTACAAGTAGTAGTAGTAGAATAAAAGGCAAACCTTGGATGCAACGGACGCCGTGGTTGGTGAGGTGTTGGGACCAAGGGGAGTGAGGTCGGAGGTCAAAGGACCGAACTTGGCGAGCACCTCTGCGCATGAGCTCCAAGCAGAGGGCCGAGCCCAGGAATCCCAGACCACCCGTGACCACGAAGGTGTTCCCTTCGATGCCTTCATTTTCGCTCAAGTGCATTTTTTTTTCCCCTCTTTGTTTCTCTGTTGCTGGTTGGATGTTGGGCTCAGATCTCAGGTAATTAGGATAGTAGACCGATGCGAACGCCGATGGATGGGGGCAGGGGCAAGCAGTGAGCTGGGCGCATAATAGAATTATATATATATATATATATTTTTTTTTTCTGACTTTGTCTGTCTGTCTATTCATTATTTAATAGATGAAAATTCAAAATGATGCTGCATACTTTCAGTGCCTTTCCTATCTTTCTAACTACTGTAATTAATGAGGTAAGTGCATAACATTATGTGTTATGCACATTGCCAGGCAATGCCAATGCGATTGCCATTGCCAGCCAAACCCACCGCTTTTCTTTCCTTTTCTTTCTCTTTCTCCTTTTGGAAAATGTTTGAAACTTCAATTTGTTTTGTCAAAACCTTTCCTTTCTTTCTTCTTTTACTATTTGTTACTACTATTTTTATAACATTAAATCCCAATAAACCATTAATGTTCTTATTCTTCAATAAAAGAGTAATGTGGTGGATAAAATAATCCAATCTAATCTAGATATAATAAATACAGATAAATATAAATAAAAATAAAGAAAGGCCGTAGGTAGTCAAGGTCCGCTAGCCAAAATTGGTTGAGAAAAGTATTGCAAATTAAACATGAATTCAGCTTTGATATAGAGTTATAGCAGAAGCTAATGAACTCGATCAGCTGAAATGATCATCAATTTGAGAATGTAGCTTTAGCTGCAAATTGTAATTCTTCTCAAAATGAAAGCTACAAAATTTAGTAGTCTTCCATTCCACTCTATTATAATTATATTATTTAATTTATGTCATGTTATATATGTGACAAGTAACCATCGTCATTGAACATTTGAGGCTTCCTTTGTGAAAGAAAGAAAGAAAACAAAAAAGCAAAGACCGTTTAAAAATTCCGATGAAATATGAAATTAATTAAGTCATAACAAAACACAGCCTTGGATTCGTATAATATGTATATATATATATATATATATATGTAATGTGATGTAATGAAATCTCACAAAAGGAAAAGGGAAAGGGAAAGAGAGGAAGAACAACAAAGAGCCTAGGCAGGGCAGGGTAGGCTAAGCTAAAAGAAGTTGAAGTTGTTGAATCTCAAGTTGGCATAATTACTCGCAGTCGCGGCCGCATAAGCATTAAGAAGCTCGTTGTGAGCGGACCAAAAGTCTGCTTTTAAACCACCTCTCCTGATGGCTTTCAGTATCTTGTTCCGATGTGCATATCCTGTCACTACCACCTTCTCACTCTTCCCATCCACTTCTACTTTCTCTACTCCTGCATCATCATCTCATATCCATTCATACAATTAATACAATACAATACAAACATTTTTTTTTTATTTTATCAGAATTCAACGCAACCTTTTTTTTTTTTTTTTTTCCTTTCTTTGCTTTGCCCCAGAATCAACGATGATTAAATTTAACTAAGACAATTGAAAGACCCTAAAGTAGAAATTGAGCAACCCATGCATACAATACAATACAATACAAGCCTTACCTTTCAGCTTTGATAGGCATTTCCTGAGTCTTTTCTCATGTAAGCCAACCATCTCCACCTTCAATTCAACGCTCTGCACATCCATACAAAATATCAAACACAGTCATGGAAAACGAATAGGAAAATTAAAATGGACACCTGCATCCTACAACACTAGACGACAAGACAGTTTCCCATAGGACATCGGCCACGTACGTACGGTTCCTTTTATTTCAGATTGTATGTATTTTAACCACCCGTTTTAAATGATCAAGAAAAAACCATTTTGAGCTTCGTTTTTTAGGATTTCAACTTACCAAAAGTGGGAATTATTGACAAAAAATGGGAACAAAAAGTATTATTGTGTTTATAAAATCCTAGAAGTCGTTCTGGTAGTGCTAAGAGTCGATGGAGAATTACCAATGCTACTAAAACGATGAGATGAATTCCCATCAAGCACGTCAAAAATAAAACAATAACGGAAAGCAAAAGAAATAATAATAATTATAATATAATCTACCTCCATGAACAACTCTACTTAATTTATCGAAGATTTTATAAATGATACAGCAGTGATGTGAACTGTGGAGGGACTTGGAAGTGCTAGAAAGGAAACAAAAAAATGATTTATAACAAACGATTCAAATGATGTGTTGGAAAATGAATGAATCAGTGAATGAATGAAACAAAATGGAGAATGTCAGGTCATATATAGCGGAGGGAACAGGTAAAAAGATGCATGGAATAAACATAAAACATTAAAGTGAGGGTTTTAGGGGCTCAGGACTGCTACTAAAACTAGGCGCAAGGATCAGCTTTGGTTTGCTTTTTCAAAGAGAGAATTAAGCAAATAGGCAGCATGGAAAACCAGATAACAAGAAAACGGTTACATCAAGCGGTTACATCAAGAGAGGGGCTTTTGTTTTCGTGTGATGACATGTGACTCTCATAAGCTCAAGCTTCAAGACTAGGAAGGGTCCTGTCTGCCCAAAGCAGTATGAGTCTCAAGCACTTCAAATGATTGGGTTTGACGGGTCCAAGTCCAACTTTGCTTTTCTTTTGGATGATTGTGCCATTTGGGAGATTGTATTGTCTTTTCTTTTGAGGAACCTAGTCAGCTAGCTGACACCGTCCATTTATGCCACAATTTGGTTATTGATCTTGATCAAAATCTTAGCGGGTGAGCTGTTGGTCCAAAGCTAAAAAATCTTGCATCTCAGACTTCATTTGTGATTAAAGTGTATTCGTTTCTTATCACTTTCCTCTATATATCTTTCCAGTCCACGTATCGTTCTCGTTTAAGTTGCTGAGTGGACAAGTAAAAGAGCAAAAAGAGAAACTTGCTCGGCCTCAAAGGAAAAGGAAAAGGGGAACCCAAAAAAAATAAAAAATAAAAAACCTATACTGCAAGTTTGGTATTTTTCCCAGGCATAAAATGTAGCTTTTTCTTAATTAGTATACTTGATTATCTGGTATAATCAAATGAATAGTAAGATTTTTAATGTATATATTAGCCATTCAGCACTTGATCAGCTGGAAGGGGAAGGCTTCCAAGTTCCAATGAGTGACTGTTGGTGGTAGGGTACGGTGAAACAAAACAAAAGATTCACTGCAATACCAAGTAATTATCATAACATATTTACATATATATATATATATATATGCGACATGGTACATGGGTGAGTCCGGTGTTTACAGGACCAATTATGTCTCTCCTCCTTCCTCCAGTTCCGCATTAAAATCGCTTCTTTACTTTTCTGTCTATTTGAGTAGTGAGTGTGACCCAGCCAACCAGTGTTCAAACTACATATTTATAAATGCTGATTGGAGAACTTACAGTGGCTAACTAATGCTAAATCAAGTTTGTTTTGGAACGTGTATCAGCCAGCTAGCCCTAGCTAGCAGCTTTGATTTGAAGTACTACTTGTGGGTTCCGCCAGGAATAACAAAAAGCAAAGAGAATATGGATGGGAAGATTCAAACCAAATCAACATTAACATGCTTTGGAATCTGGAATATCTATCGAATTTTCATCATATTCTTGCATTTATCGAGAATCACACCTTTCAGATTTGGTCACAGGTTGCCCCGTCAAGCTAAGTTGTTGTTGCCTTTTGCCTGTTGCTGTTGCTGTTGCTGTCTCTTTCATCATCTCATCTCATCTCATCTGGAAGTTGAAGTTGAGTTTCGAGTTACAGCTCATAATACACTTCTTAGCTTTGAGAAGGAAAAAACAAATAAAAAGTTTCTTGCTTTCGTTTAACAAATTAAACCCAAGTACAAAAGCATTTAATCATTGATTTTTGTAACCGTTCATTTAAAAGTTCTAGGTTTGTAGTAGAGTATTTTCTCATAACATAAGCATTAATTAATTCAAGCATCAATTACTCACATTATTGTGGATTTATATGTTGCGGATTATCTGTCTAGAATACTGCAAAACAGAGCACAAATAAACGACACTACGAAAATGAATCTGAAATGTTACAAACAATATTGCAGGAAAAATATTTATTCTGAAACTGAAAATTTTAAGAGTGCATTGTACGAATTAAGTTTTGAGACCTCTGACCTTAAGACGTTTATCGTTTGCCCAAACATACTCGACAAATTCTATAATATGTCTCTCAAGCTTCTTCGATTTTGTTATTGATCGATGGCACTTTCAAACGACAACATAACGAGTCAAAGAATGCAACAGATTTTTTCTCTCAAAGCAGCAAATTGACACAATAATTTGATTTCAGAATTGGATAAAATAAATATGATTTTTTCTTGTTCTTAACCAGCCTAAAAACAACTGTTTCAGACCAACTTAAATGCCATTAAAAAATGTTGACATTAAATTGTTTTAAAATTAAAACCAAAACATTTCAAAAAATTAAAAAAAAAATTTAATACAAAACTAGCAGACATATTTTTAAAGCCAAAATTAATACTAAACCTGTCACAGGAATATTTATATCAAACAACGAGTTAACCCAATTTTTTATTCACCATGGATATCAATCGTGTAATGTATTTTTATACTATGTATCTATATATGATAATATACATATTTGTATACATATTTCATATTATACACTTTTAAATTTGCATTGATATCCAACAATCTCCCACATGAATGAAAAATGTCTGACTAGAATAACAAACTGACTTGGAATGAAAGGGAATACCTATAAAGAGTTATTACATTATGATAGGTAACTTTTGGCCCTGGTCATTCCATAGTGACAACTATCAGATTTACTCGGCTAATTAGTGAGCTTGATGTCTTGAACTATTCAGCCTTTCATATAAATCCAGATAATTGGTGTCAAACAATCCCTCTTTGAACACCCTTAGTTCTTATGTTTGTGTTCATTTTGACAATGAACACATCCTAGTTTTTGAAAGTGTTCTAGAGAATTTACCCTTATCAATTCTTGTAGAATGACCATATTTCATACTCACAATAAGTGATTTTTTATTAAAAGTATCCTGTCATACCTCACTTGATCTTGTAAAGCTATAAGAATCATTAAAGCGTAGCTTAACCTAACTCTTTTACTGGCAGCAGTGATTCAACATAGGAATGGGTAAAAGTGTTTAACTCTTTCAATGCTTACTGAGTTAGTATAATTTAGTTGTCTCTTTGAACCTGGATCTTGGGATCTCCAATAAACTAGGTTGGGTTTTCATTATGCAACTTTTAATTTATAGGCTTAAGTCCTATTCCCCTCGATGATTTGAAGACTTGCTCTCTCGATAAGCCTTTCGTTAGCAGATTCACTATATTATCCTTTGATTTTACATAATCAATGAAAATAATTCCATTTGAGAGCAACTGCTTATCAAAACTTACCGTTATACAAAGTATTATGTGTTCTACCAATTTCAGATTAGCAATCACAATCCATACATATTGCCAGTATAGGTTTCGATCAACTTGGAATGTCTTTTAAAAAGTTCTAAAACCATTTCGCTTCTTCCCCAGCTTTGTTTAAAGCTACGAATTTGGATTCGATAATGGATCTAGCTATACATGTTTACTTAAAAGATTTTCATGAAACTACAACTACTCTGATAGTAAGGACATATCCCTTGGTGGATTTTAAGTCATAGTATTCGATATCCAATTCGCATTGCTTTGTCTTTCAAGTACAGTTAGATATCTAGTATAATGCAGTCTGTAATTAGAGGTATATCTCAAATATCTGATTACCTTCATGATGGCTTTCCAGTGATCTTATCCAAGATTACATTTGTATTTACTCAGTTTACTAACTGAGTAGGCTATTTCTAGCCTTGTGTAGTTCATATGATACATTAGACTACCAATTATTCGTGATATTCTACCTGAGATATCATGTCATTAGTATTCTTGGTTAGATGTACATTAATATCTATGGGCGTTTTAGCAACATTGGTATTATTCTTATTGAATTTTCAAGGATCTTATTCACATAGGGATCCTAAATCAGTACCAATCCGTCTTGTGATTTAAAAATTTTAATTCCTAGAATCACATCCGCTAAACCCATATATTTCATGTCAAATTTATTAGTCAACTATACTTTAGAAGCTGTAATTATGTTATCATTACCGCTTATGATCAGTATATCGTCTACATACTAACAAACAATGACATGCCACTCATGAATATTCTTCATATATATACATTTATCGCATTCATTAATACAAAACCTGTTTAACAACATTGTATTGTCAAATTTCTAATGCCATTATTTTGGTGCTTGTTTTAAACCATATAATGATTTAATAAGCTTGCACACCTTCCTTTTATGTCCTGAAACCTTAAACTCTTTAGGTTCTTCCATTTAGATTTCTTCATCTAAATCTCCATTCAGGAAAGATATCTTAACATCTATTTGGTATATCTCGAGATCGTTAAGAGCTGTAATTGCTATTAACAGGCGAACGAATGTTATTCTCCTAACTAGTGAGTATGTGTCAAAGCAATTAAGCCCTTCTTTTTGCTTGTATCCTTTTATTACAAGCTAAGCTTTATACTTATCTATATATCCATCTGTCTTTATCTTTGGATCCCAAACTTATGCCTTTGAGGAAGATCCGCCAGTTCATATGTGTAATTTTGCATGATGAACTTTATTTCACTATTAATGGCATCTTTTCAGAATGGTGCTTCCGGAAATTACATAGCCTTTTTAAAAATCTGAAGTTCATTTTTCAATAGATAAGTTAGAAAATTTGAACTATAAGTAGTCAATACTTTAGCTCATTTACCCCTTCGAGGTTGGACTTATTCCTCCTTATCCTTTTGTAGATCACTACTCGAGTCCTCATAAGCTCTCTTAGTAGTCTTATTTTCTTGTGTTTCCTTGTATGGAAATACATTTTCAAAAAATGAAGAATTCCTTGATTCAATGATCGTATTGACATGAATGTTAGGAATCTTTGAATTATACATAAGAAAATGATAAGCTGCACTGTTGTTTGTGTATCCAATGAATACGCAATCTACAATCTCAGTCCGATCTTGACCCATTTTAGGCAGAGGAACCACTACCTTAGCAAGATACCCCCATACTTTCATGTAATTATAGGACGGTCTGTGACCCTTCCCTAACATATACAATGTCTTATTCGATTTCTTGTGGGGTATTTTATTTAAAATATAATTTGTCGTTAAAATAGCTTCACCCACAAGTTCTAAGATAATCCTAAACTAATCAACAAAGTGTTCATCATGTCTTTCAACGAACAGTTCTTGCGCTTCACAATACCGTTTTGTTGAGCTGAATAAGAAGCGGTGGTTTGTTGGATAATTCAATGGTCTATGCAAACTTCATTAAATGATGAATCATATTCACCATCCTGATCACTCCTTATCTCCTTACTTTTCTTGCTTAGCTGATTTTCAACCTTGGTATTAAAAAGCTTGAAAGCTTCTAAGGCATCATCTTTACTTGATAGTAAATAGACATAGCAAAATCTCATGCTATCATCAATAAAAGTAATAAAATACTTTTTACCACTTTTAGTTTGCATGAACTTTAGATCACAGATATCCGTATGAAGTAAATTTAAAGGTTCACTTTGTCTTTATTTTAAGTAAAAATGAGCTTTTGCAAATTTGGATTCGACACTAGTCTCGCACTTGTAATTTTTATCAATCCAAAATTTCATAAGCAAATCCAAATTGCTAATTGTCTAAAGGTCATATAGTTTACATGACCTAATCTACCATGCCATAGATTAAAAGACTCAAGTAAATATGCAGAAGAAGAAATCACTTTATTAACGTTCTTATTTTTGGATATAATAGTTATGGTGTTGAGCTTGAGAAACCTATTACAAAGGTATCCACCCCTTTCAAAAATTCCAAATTTGAAAAGTATAAACTTATTAGATTCAAAAACTAACCTAAATCTGTTTTTGCTTAACAGTGAGCCAAACACTAAGTTTTTACGGATTTTAAGAGCATGAACTAAATTGTTGAAGGTTAGTTCTTTTTCGGAGGTCATCTTCAACACTACATTCCCATGGCCAAGTACTTTGTAGGCTGAAGAGTTTCCCATAAATAATTGCTCATTCAGAGCAATTTCTTTGTACTCAGTGAAACTCTTCCAATCAAAACATACAAGGTATGTGGCACCAGTATCAACCCACCAAGTCTTTGGGTTTTCTACCAAGTTCACTTCCAACACTATGGTGACAACTTGATTTCATTATCATCAACTAAGTTGGCTTTAGCTTTCTTTTTCTTGTTTTTTCTTTTTTTCTAATTTTGACAATAACCTTTGGCACAGTGCCCTGGCTTATTACAAACATGAACTTTTTGATAGATGTACCCTTGTTGCCCTGAAAAGAACTCGAACAAGCATGTTTCCTTTTGTTGGTCTTTTTCACATGTTTTATGAAATTTTCTTTGGCTTCCATATTCTAAGCCATGACCCATTTCTCCAAACCTAGGTTATTTTCTTCAATTCTTAATTAAACAATCAGGTCCTTTAAGCTTATCTCTTTTTGCTTGTGTTTAAGATAGCTTTTAAAATATTTCATGAAGACGGTAGTTTCGCAACTAAAATTCCTAGACCTAATTGATCATGGTCTTAAAGTCCACCATTTTAAAATCTAGAAATTTTTCGAGCATAAATTTTTTAATATTAGCATCTTCAGTTCTGTATTTCCGGTCCAAGGACTCCCACGGCTCTTTCGCTGTCTTCATTAGACTATATACGTTATACAATGAGTTGTCCAGGCCATTGAGGATGTAGTTTTTGCACAGAAAGTTAAAGTGCTTCCAGGCTTTAACTGAGGCTATAGTTGTCACATATGTTTCCTCTTCCTCAAGAACCGAGGCCTCCTCAGTTAAAAGCTTGGCCAAATTCAAGGTTGTCAGGTAAAATAGCATTTTTTGTCGCCACCTCTTACAGTCCACTTTGTTAAACTTATTCGATTTTTCTCCATGCATCGCTCGAAAAAGGTGGTTGTGCAAAAAGGTGCACTCGCATTACTGATAGGTTCTGCCATCTGTTATACAAAGATAATAGGATCAACTTTAGATACAAATTAAAACACTTATTTTGAAAAACAAGTAACCCCTATACAAATTAATGTATTAACAAATATACTAAGTCTAAACATGGATATCAAATAAATTACCAAATAAGAATTGTTTGATTGACAAGCAATTAATAAATTATAACAGTGCAATAATCATAAAACTTAAAAAGTATATACACACAAAGTAAACATAAGAAATTGTAATATAAAACCAGGTTAATAAATTAACCAATATAAACTCTCCAGCAAAGAAGAAACGAAAAGACAATATAACCAATATAGCAAAATAGTATCTTTGATGACCAATTGTAAAATAAGTTTGAACAAGAAAAAATTAAATTGCTTGCTCCTTCTATCCATGCAGCATGAAAATATAATACCAGTAAACAAACATGAACAAGAATCAAAGCTACTGAATGGGAGAAACAATGTCAAATCAAGTGTATAAAGCATGACAAGGCAGTGTACAAATACAGACTAAAGGGGTTGGTTCCATTCGCTATGAACCGGTTCCAATGTTTTTTTTTTTTTTTTTTTTTTTTTTTTCAATTATAGAATTAATAGATCAATTACAAGCTAGTCTATCTATATATATATATATATATATATATCAGTATACCAGATTTGACATAAAAATTGATCAGAGATATGTCAAATCAAATACTAAAACACGTAATCAGAGACAAAACAAAGGTTAAAAAATATTGCACTGTAATCAGAAATTAAGTATGGATAAAGCAAGAAGAAAATAATATTCAAATATTTATAATATAATATTTAATTGATTAACAAACAATACTATCATAAAAAATATTTAATTGATTGACAAATATTATGATCAATGCATGACAGATTCACTGGAAGAAATCATGATTATGTATTTTTTGTAAACCAATTACTGCATGAAAATAAAAAATTGGAAAGACAGTATCATAACCACGACCAAATGGCAGTATAGGATTATCGGTATAAACATAACACGACATGCGTAATTAATGATTCACAAAATTGAATGTATCTGATCAAGAATACGATACACGTAAATAAATTTATAACCGGTTTTAATGATCTGATCGAACACGATAAAAATATCAAAATGGTATATTTATAACCGGTTCTAATGAAATAAAATCAAATATATCGAACACGATAAAAATAATAAAAATAGTATATTAAATATATCGCAAACTTTTTAAGTTGTTGGAGATTAGTTATCTAAAATACTGCAAAACAGAACACGATTAAACGATAATGCAAAA
>JBBYHK010000001.1:9758763-9773744 GCA_038382065.1 Adansonia grandidieri | reverse complement strand
CTTCCTATATGTTTTGTTTCTTTATTTTCTTTTCGTTTAGGGTTTTCTTTCTGTATCCACACTTCACCGCCCCATCACGATGATGCTTCTTCAATGCTTCCTCTTCTGTCTAACTTTTCAAGACTCGTTTAAACAATTGAACTTGCCCATGTTGTTCATTTTGGTTGTACTATCATTTAAATAATACTCTTGTTTAAGCTTTTAATTGAATCTGAGTTGCAATGTTCTGCTTTCCGAGGACGACTGGTGCTTGATGAGTAGTACACTTTATTTTAACTTACGATAATAATAATAAAAGTTCTAATATATTTGCTCATTGTCACAATGAGACAATGGTGGGAGTCCACTTTTAATTGGTTCCATACCACGGGATGCTTTATCTGTGACTGTACTGTACACTGCTTTTGTACGAATCAAACACAAATGAGTGAAGTCGAAGACCGTAATAGCTTGTATGAGTTTTCGTCTTTCTACTACTAAATAGGCTGATGTTATACATTTATTGTATAGCGATTAATAATAGGTGGATATTATAATTTATAACCAACTTCACTTATGTAGGTGCTTTCTATGAGGGCTTCGGTTTTAAGAGGAGTTAATCTTGGTAGCATGAATTTCCACGGGAAATACAATCACCCCAAGGCACCTACTAGAATGTTATCTAGTGATCAGCTTTTTTTGCTCAACTTCATCATGAGCACCTACTTGGGCCCTGATGTCTACTCTGATAACCCAAGGCTTTCAGCTTCACAAAGAATGGCTGAAGGTTTGCCACCATATACTTCGAAAAATCTTGGCGCTTCCTTTATTAGCATTTCTCAATTGGAGAATTTGTACTACTATGTCCTAAGGTACGCTAATCCCAAGCTGGTTCTGGAACCAAACATGCTGCATTCATATCTAGAAGGTAACTTAGCTTTGCCAACCTCAGAGTTATTAGAAGACCGCTGGCAGTTCACAAGTCTCTTCCCACTAAATATCCATGAGCATAAAAAGTACTCAGTCAACAATAAGATCATCAAAGGAATTGTTCTTATTGATGATCCAGTTACATCTCACATGAAGGAAGATGTTGAAAGGTTCAAACATTTATCTTCTGTAGTTGATTTGAAGATTGATAAAATGAAATCTTTATCATGCGAACATGTACACCTGAAAAGCAAAGAATACTATGAGCAGAACAGCATGAAAAACGGTGAGGAGAGAATTTCTGGATCTATTGCCAATGGAATTGGTAGTGCATCAGCTAAGTTTCAAGAAAACAATAGGAGAATGCAACAGTTGGACTCTCTGCCGATGTCAACATTCCCCTCTATCATGCCTATGTTAAAACATCTCAGTGAAGGAACATCTAAGAGAACCTGCAAAAGGAATGGACCTTCTGTGATGCCTCTTGTCACTGTTCCTATTGTGGGCCAATGTTTTCCAGATTCATCCATAATTCTAAAAGGGACTGCGAAAAAGGGGATAGCTGGACCACCTATTGGTGTTTTGGACATTGGTGTCAGCAAAGCTGCATACTTCTTCCGAGTTGCACTGCCTGGAGTTAGGAATGATTATTGTACGTTTCTCTTCTTTCTAGTCCTTTCCTTTTTTTTTTTTTTTTTTGGTATGTTCATGGTATGAAGAGCCCTTATTATAAGTCAAACTCTATGGCACCTCCCTGTATTTAAGGTAATGTCAATTTATGTTGAAGGACAGGAACAATATAAACATCATTTTCTTAATAAGAACCATCGTGTTGATGCCATGCTACCAAGTTGCCAATGTATGGTACGATGCCTTTTCTACCATTTATTTTGAGACCTTGACCATCAGATTTATGAATTCGTTTTCCAAAATTATGGACGTCTACATAGTGGTCATAGTTGAGCTTCAGCCTTCTGAGTTTCAAGTCCCTGAAATAACGGCAAGTTAACAATGGGGCAAGCACCTTCTGATCAGTAATGCTTAGCAGAATATCTAATCTGCTATATGCTCCATAAAAGTGTTCTTATAATAAACATAAACTAGAATGTTGTTAATCTGTGGCTTACAGTTCATATAATTGTCTAAACCATTAGGATTTATATTGCCGATCAAAGATGTAGGTTGTATTCTGGTATTGCTCCTGCCACTTATTTAAGTGCGAATCTACTTGGTTTGATGCCTTCTTTATCTAAAATCCTATGATCCTACCCTCTCTCTTGCCAACCGAGAAAGTATGGCTGACATTTGTTTGTCGAGTCAATTTAAGCATTTTTTAGGTTCTGGGATTTGACCCAAATGTGTGTACAAAATATTCAATTTTAGCATTTTGAGTTTCTACCTTCAAGTTATTACCGAATCCTATTTCTGGGAACGGGACAGAGTCTCTTCCTTATGTTGTTTATGGATGAAGGCTTGTCATAGTGCACGATAATTCCAGCCACTCTGTCTCAGCTTAGTGTAGAACATTTTGTCACTTTTCTGAAGAGGCGTGGGACAGTATTGCTCTTTCCTTACTGGATATAACATCTTTGTTTAGTAAATTGACATTCATTATGTTTGTTTCCATAGGTGAGTTCAGTTGCGAGATTGAATCCAATGGAATGGTTCATCTCCAAGGATCAATCTTTGGTGGAGAGACTATGAACAAACGCTTGCGTGGTTTTCATATGACATTCAAGCAATTGTGCCCAGCTGGACCATTTACACTTTCATTCAGTCTTCCGGGACCTGTTGATCCGAGACTGTTCTCTCCAAACTTCAGATCGGATGGTATTTTTGAAGCTGTTGTGATTAAGCACAAGTCTTAATATGGTGATTAAATGGTGACTATGTAGGTAGTTGAAGAGTTGCTGAAGGCGGACTGCAGTTAATCTTAAGGAATTTTTCCTTGGTACTCAATCGACATGTATGTGTGCTTTTGCTATCATGAAAAAAAGAAGTTAGTAGTTTGTGCGGTTTCAGTCTAGCAAATCTCTTTGACACAAAAAGTTATTGAAAAATTGGGTGTTCAATGTAATGATTGGTAATAAAGTGGAGGGAAGGAAAGACAACAAGTGAAGAAGCATTGAAAGTGGCAGCCTCTTATTGTAGCCATCAGATTTTGCTCTTCCATCATCAACATAAAATTGCATGCTTTTTGGTTTTTTGATGAATGATGATGGCAAGAGGAACAGGCTTACGATAAGGGTACTTAAAAAAACCTTCTTCTGTTCGGTGTCTGATCGTTAACTGGTCCAGTTTTATGACTTGAAACAAGCCCAAAAGAAAATTTTGCTTTTTATTAGTGTCTTATAGATTTTTAATTTAATACTTTTTTTTAATTCTTTTAAAAAAATATTTTTCTCACCCATTTTTTTACATTTAAGATAATTTCAATACTTTAAATTATTATTATTATTATTGTTTATATATAGACTAAATTATAAAACACTAACTACACGGGTGAAAAAGTAAATAAAAAAAATGTGAAAATTACAGCAATGTAAATATAAAAATACAAAAGAAATGAGGTAAGTATACATGCAATTTTATTTAAAAGTGAGAAAAAAAAAGTAAGCATTGCTTAAGCTTCAAAATATTTGGATTCAATTATTAAATTTAAATAAAACTAAAAAAAAAAAAAAAACACTAAGATACCCTTATTCATACATAGTTTTTTTAATAATGTTATGATTTATTTTATAATTTTGTCAGAATTAGTATGACTTACTGTTACTATCTGATGAAATTATTGATACTATTATTATGTATTATTTTATATATATATATAAGTAAATATGAGCGATTTTTTATTAGCAATTTTCTATTTTGCATATCATATGACATTATTTATTTATTTGTAGCAGTAGTAGAAATAGAATTGATCTTGGGTTTTGTTTTAAGCCGACGCGGAGTATCGGCATACTTGCATTGCATTTGTAAGGATAAATCCGTCATTGAGACGTTGATAATATAAAAGCAAAAGAATCAAAAGGTCAATGAGAGAGAGAAGTGATCTGAGTAGCGCTTTCTCTGGCGAGACAAGCCAGGCGACGCCCCCTTCTTTCACCCTCTGCACTGGTCTTCTAAAGGTACTTTTTTTTTTTTTTTCTTTTGGGGTCCTAAAACCTCCATATTTTTACTTGAATCTGCTAGACTGTTACCATTTAATCTCATTTTCTTCTTTTGGGTTGTTCTTGTTCTCGTTCATTCTTCACTCGAGAATTTACTTCATTGTAAAAGTTTGTTTAACATGTAATTGATTTGATATACTTTCTCCATCTGCGTGCTTTTCTCCTTTCAGCTTGGTTTTCTTTCGATTTCTGTTGCTGCTATTAATTTATAGTACAAAGCTTTACCTTGTTTGATCTCCAATCAGGTTATGATAAACCCCAGATTCTTGTGTTTCCTATCTCTGCCCCTCTACTTTAGGAATAGGATCGACCCCTGTTATTGTTTGCCTCTAACTATTGAATGTGTTGCCCCTTCCTTCCTGCACTCAAATAGCTTTTGCCTCTTTCATGTTTTCATACATGCTCCCAAACTCTTCTCTTCACTCTGCCTCTCTTATTGTGCTGATTATCATTCTTTTCCTATTTTCTCAATTCCCCTTCCAACTCTACTACCTAAGCAATTTACATGTTCTGTCTTTCCAGATCAAACCTTTGCATGGTCCCCTTTTTTTTTTTTTGACTTTTGAATCGCGTTACTTTTCTCATCTACTCGTATGGAATTATCTATGGGATGGTTCACTGATAAAGCTTGCCATATTATTTAACTTGAGACTTTTGCAAATGTTTGCGGTGTTGAATATGGATATCTTTTTTCCCCCAAAAGGCTTTCAAATAGATCAATGACCGGTGAAGCAAAGTAGACTTTTTGTTCACATTGGAATTTCATAAATGATTTGACCTTTGCCTTTTCATATTATGCGGCAAGTCTTTATGTTCCTGTTATTTATTTACAAATTTACCATAATCTATCAGTTTGCAATTTGTGAATCTCACTGCAAAAATTCATTAGACTCTGAATGAGATGGATGACATCAGAGGAAACTCTCCACTTTCTGAATTCTCACAATGAGTTATATGTGAGGTTATTCTCTTTTTCCTTTCAATATGTATGTGTGTACGCACACGTGCCCAGGATGCATATCTTATGATATATAGTTTACTCTGATCAGAATGGGCGCAGGTAGGGTAGCTTCCTGGTTCTGCTGGGCCATGCAGTTTCTTGATCTAACTAGATTTATAGCAGTTTGTAGCCGTTATAAATATAGTACGAATGTTGCTGCAGACAAATTTCTTCTCAAAGCTTGAGGGTCTTATCAAACAATTCCTTTAGGGACGATGTTGATGCGAGTTGGTCAATAAAGATTTAAAAATACATATTTATTTCTCATTCTTCTACGAAAGAAATTATTTACGCTTTTGTTGAACTCGAGCTTTATTAAGATCACAGCTCTTAAACAAATAATTTATGCCATTTCTTACCATTCTCCACTAGCTGTTGGCATTAGTAAAATAAAGTTGTTTCACAACTTTGGAGGCCCTCATTGTTTTTCAAAATATTAGTGTTTAATTGGAAAAAACCTTTATCTATTTTACCATTTATTGGTGAGGATAGACCAAATAAAATAAATCAATGAAAGAAACTTTTTGCATTTCGAATCATGAATTCCAATCTGGAATTTTTAGTAAAATCACTATATTTTTGCATTCAAAGGAAACTCATGTTTATGATGTATGTGGGATACCCTAATATAACTCTGAATTTTAATTTCTCTTTATCAGTCACATATTCATGGATGTGACAACTGGTATCTTGATGCATGATAAGAGCACACATGCATGCACAAGTACACACCCAGAAGTCGGTTACTTCCTTTGGCCGTATTATCTTCTTGACTGCATGCATGTTTTGTATTGTGAAGACAGGTCTTGTGGCCATAAAAGGAAGTTGACATCATGGGCCTTCAAGATTATGCTGACCGTTCAAGGTTGAAGCCATCTGTTGTCTTAACTGGATCTGCAAAAGAATGTAATAACGGACCCACTATTGGTCTTATTGACATTGGTGTCAGTCAAAGTGCCTTCCTTTTCCGAGTTGCATTGCCGGGTATCAGGAACGATCAAAGTAAGTTTCCTATTTTAAACTAAGTTATTAGTGGCATGTAGAATGCATTGCACCAGTATAGCTGTTTAGTACTTTTCCTATAACTACTAATGACATTTTTAGTCTAGTTGCTTTAATAATCAGAATCAGTGTTGTCGAGGGTGCAAGGTGCACTCTAGGCTATAGAACCCTTATATTTCCTGAGTCACAAGGCGCAATAAAAAGCACTTGCCCAAGTGAAGTAAGGCGCAATATATACATGTGCGTGTTTTTGTATGTGTATCTATGTGTGTATATAAATAAGCTTAAGTGGTATAATTTTGATAATAACTCGAATGCATGGTCCAATTTATTGTACAAAACATGACAAATTTTCCTTTTTCCTTTATTGACCGATATCCATGATTTCCTTATGGTCCCACATTTATTATTGAATACTCAAATATTGAGAAGTTGAGAGTTTGATATTATCCCCTTTCTCACTAGTAATGGTGCAATTAATGAAAAAAATTAAAGAAATTAAAGAGAAATTCAATCGGATGGATTTTTTTGCACCTATCACCTTATAAAAAGCTCGACTAGATGCATTAGTCGTATGCCTGGTCAAATGTGCCTCATTCATACAGGTTTTAGGTGTTTTTGTTATATCATAGGCTTTAACATCGCTGATCAGACTCGCCATGTGGTTGTCGTAAGAACATTTTCTATCCTGTTGAACAGAAAATATAGTGAAGATGAGTAGATCATTGATTATGCAATGCTTTTTTCACCAGGTAAGATAAAATGTGAGATCCAACGTGATGGAAAGGTTGTTATACAGGGTATAGTAACAGAAGGCACAGGAATGCTGCGAGTATTGTCAAGCATATGCGAGATGAGAGTTGAGAAATTTGGCTCTCCTGGGCCATTCACCATTTCCTTTAATCTGCCAGGACCAGTTGATCCACGATTATTTTCTCCTTGGTTCCGTCCTGATGGCATTCTGGAAGTGGTGGTCTTGAGATACAGGAGGCCTGGTGATCCAGTGGACGCCTGGGTTCCACCTTCTTGAGATGTTTGCAAAAATAAGGAAAATTGTTATTTTTAAAATGGTTGCCTTATGTTTTTTTTTCTTTGGATTGCATAGAAACATGGCGCTGTTTTTAAATGTGGATGAGTGGACCGTAACAATGCCCAATTTGAGAATGGACAAATGAATTGTCTAATTCGTCAACTTGAACTAGGCAAAAAGACTTTTGGGGCTTGATTGTGTAACGTTGCCAATTGTTTCTAGTTTGCTATTCCTAGTGAATCCTGACGAAACTGACGGCGATCAGGTATTCTATTTAAGTTTGGTTGACGCAGCTTGTCAGCGTACGAAAACGAAAGCTTAGTATATATGAGCAAAATATCATCTTCTTTTCTGTCTCTTACGTGGATGTTAATCTAATTTCTATGTACACAGCTCAGCTCTGGAGGAACAAAATGAGCTACCAACTACAAGCAGGCCGTGGCTATGGGCATTGACATGAAGAAAGTGTCGGATGTTCCAATGGTTCAAATTGCATAGGACTCCCCTTTGCCATCCTATCCTCTTCACTTCCAATGCTTTTTACGTCGCCACGGCCTATCATGTCGTCTCTTCTCTTGTGCTTACATTACACGTCTTAAAAATAGCAAGTGTTTTTCCCCCTAAAAACTAACATCTAGCATATGATAAAGAGGAAGTAAAGAAATTTTAATGATGATAATGTCTTATACAGATGATCAGAATATTTATGAGCAAAACATAAAAAGAAATGACATCATTATTACAACATAATAGTTAGATAATAATGTTAGAAAAGTGAAAGAGAAACCAACATCAAAGAAAAAAAGAGAGAGGGAGGACGCAACTTTTCACTTTTTTTTTATAGGATAAGAGGCCATTTTGTTGATTCCACAAAGGCCTTCAGGCTTCCGAGTTTTCCTCTTCATCCTTACGTAGCCCTTCTCTCCCCATTTCGGTCCCCATGAGTTCTTGACGATGATAAAATCCAACCCCCTGCTTGACCCATACCCAACTGCTGCCACCCCATGGTCCACTTGGGTTCCACAATGCCCATCAAAAATTCCCTATTAAGTAAAGGAACCCAAACCCAATTCATTTAATTGCACATGTAAAAAAAACAAAAGTACTCATTTTCCGATGCCCACGGTAATTTGGTGGACTTACCCCACTATAAAATTGAAAGTCTCTACCAGAAGCCTCAATCGCCACGCTCACAGGCTGGTTCGCAAGTGCCTTCAACAGACTCTCTTCATTGTTCTGAGGTATGTCGCGATACCCACTAATGCTTACAATATCCGTTAAGTCTTCCTGGATTTAGAATAACACTACCACTTAGCAACAATATTGAAGTACATTGGGATATGGGCCATAAAAAATTCTTTTTAAATTTAAACAGGCTAGCTAATTCGATAGGCCTTCCTAGATCTTTCTGGTCTTAATTCAAATTCCTAGGTCCAAATTGATTATAATTTATAATAGCGATGATAAAGGTGAAAGTAATAACCTTTCTCATCTCGCAAGTGCCTTCCTCCATGATATAAGGGTAGTCTTCTTCCTTGTGAAGTCCACCATTGGAGACAATGTAGGCAAATGCATAATCCATAAGGCCTCCATTGCAGCCATTATTGTACGTAGTATCACAATCAATCAGCTCTTGCTCCGAGAGTGAAGTCAAATTTCCCGTAACAATCTGATTTATACCCTCCACTGCAGCAACAGTTGAAAATGCCCAGCAACTACCTGCGTATAATTATATAATGTACAGTTAATTACTCAGTTATGCATGTTTTTGTATTAAGGAGAGTGTATTTGCATGATGCTTACCGCATGAACCTTGGTTCTTGACGCGAGTAACAGCTCCCTTCTTTCTCCAATCCACAGAATTTGGCAAATCCACAACATCTCTATAAGTAAACTCTTCATCTGACTCTCTCCATCTTCTTGGGAAGACAACTTTCAAGCCTAGATACATCTTCTTGAACTCTTCATGGCTCAAATCCGCGAACTCATTTAGTCCAAGCCAGTAGTTATGGACCTTCTTGTTGGTCTCATCAATGTGCATTAGGTTATCCTTAAAAATATCGAATCTATGCAACTTTTCCTCAATGCTTTCGTAAACCTTTTCATATTTTGACATCCAGGATTCAAATAGATCAATGAGCTTGTCCATGGATGTCAAATCATCCGGGGAATAGCCGACGACTGAAAACTCGTGACCTAAAGCTGAATATGCAAAGAGACACAAAGAAGAGTAGCATATTATCAGGAAGATCCTGGAAATGGAGGAGAATGCCATAATTTTCAGCTGGGCTAGGACGTCTGAAACTTGGTAAAACAGATTAATAGAGGATTGAAGATGAAAGGGTAGATATGAATGGCTTATATAGATATATACAGGTTATCATTCATTCTCAGTGTATTGCTTCCAATTAAGGTTGTTGGGAATGTTCCTGCAGCATTCCGAGTCTTTAAGATTGGTTTTCAAGCTGGCTTTGAATCCAAGTCTATAATCTTTAATTTCCTTGGTAAATCAGCAAATAATATAATTGTAGGTGATTAACTATATTTATGTGGTGGTATATTATTAAATAATTGCAGTAAAACATGACAAGAGTATTTCATTTTGTAATTTTTTTTTCTCCATCTACACCGACGGAAACATTAACCAATTAAGTGATGTAATCGCTAGCTTTCTTACCAATTAGTACACATACAAACACAACAGTTGCACCATGAGGCAATAACTCTGCTGCACAATCGTCGGTACCCTCCAACCTTAACCTCATCATGCGAGGCGTAGTAGTACGTGACAAATTTCTCAACAAGCCTGCTAGCCATTAATATCGATGATTTGCCCTTTTTTTTATTTTAAAGCTGATATATCAACAGAGTAACACTTCTCCTTTACATTTTTCCTTTTAACCATTCATTATCGAGGGTGGGTGAGAATTAGGGGAAGATGTAGTTGTAGTAGTAGCAATAGTAGTAGTAGTAGTAGTAGTGAATATATAACATCGATACCAAATTCCGATAAGAAATAAAGAAATCAGTATATGGTAAAGTGTTGAAAGCTAGCGCTAGCTGCTATCTAGGCAGCGTGTAATCAAATTTATGCCACCCAACGACCATCTAGCTAGCGACTTCGCAACCCATCATATATATGTCATTATCTTATTAATTTTATAATATTATTATATTATGAAACAATATATATATGTTTACTCTGGTTCCCAGAAAAATATATATATATATATATTTGAAAAACCAATCCTAAGTGAATTATTAACAAGAAAAATTTTATAAAAAGTTTCAATGGCTGCCATACGTATGGATAGGAAAAATGATCACCATGTATGATTATCACATTGACTTATCTAAGTGTATGTATATATATATATATGTGTGTGTGTGTGTGCGCGCGTGTGAGGACCTGTCAATTGCAATTCTGTGGCTTTAATCTATGCAATTTTGCAGCAAAAACTGTTGACAATTGAAGCATTAATCAAAAGGATGGTTTAAAGATGATGAAGCAGAGAGCATATTGTGAGGAGAATTTTCTCTTTTCTTTTTCTATCCTTTTTCATCAAAAATTAAAAAAAAAAAAAAACCTTTAACTAATCCTTCAAAACACAACTAATGCTCATACTTAATTATCTCAAACAAAACCCTCCAAAATTAAAATTGAGGTCTCTTATTGAACTAAGACAATTTTTCATTATAGTACATCCTTCACATGACTTGAAATTAATAATATAATAATAAAAACTAGAAGCGAGCAGGAGAGAGTCCAGAGTCCAGGCCGTTGAGTCTAGAGGGAGGTGCTGGGTGTGGGTCTGGGTTTGAGTCTGGTCCCTGCTTACACAATAATCAGCAAGCGGAATGCAAAAGAGAGTGGCCACCATGCACCCACTTGTAGTCTGTAGAGAGACCGAGAGAGCGTCCAGAGAGTTTTGCATTGCCAATTTGCCATTTGGATTAATTGGGTTGGCTTTAATTTCACTACAGCACCGACTGTTGCACACTTGCATTAGCATTTGTGCTTTATAAATTGTATTTTGCAAATGCAATAAATTCACTCTTCGATTCGAACATTAGTATTAATATGAAACCATGCATATTCATCTTTTGATTATTATTATTATTTTATAATAATAATAGTCTTGTAGCATACATATATGCATAGGTCATCGTCAAAGAATGAAAAGAAGAGACCGAGACCCAGGCCGAGAGGGTAGTCTTCTAGACTTTATAGAGTTTAATTCTCGTTGTTCCCTTCTAATTTTATTGTTCCTTTCACTTTTTTGTTATGTATGGGAGGAAAATAATAATAATAATAATAATATGTAACTTTCCGTTTACTTTCTTTGTTATTTACGAGCAAAAGAAGCAAAGAATGAATGGATGAATGCTAGGTACTAGCCTAGGCAGGTCCCCCACTCTGTTCAATAATTCATCTGCGTCAAATTCTAAATTATTAATCAAAATGTACGGTTATATAATATATACGAATACGATGAGTGAAAAATAAAATTTTATTTTTTATAAATTAAATACAATGAAATATGTTTCATATCATTATATATATATATATATATTTCAAAAAAAAAAAGGGAAAAAAAAGAAGAAAACTTAATAATATTATTACTTTTATCCCTTCCTTGTATGTGATTTCCAATTTCGCAACATTGAAATTCATATACCAATTTTGTTAACTGATGTATAAATTAAAGGATAAAAAATATTATAAATAATTCAAAATGTCAACTATATTTAAAGATAAAAGAAAATTAAGTTGTGATGAAAATAATTAATATATATTAATGGCTTCTAATAATAAGTATATATATATTAATCGATTTGTCGTGTTTTCATACGTTAAAATCTTTTTTTTTAATTTTATATTATAATTTATTTTCATTTTAATGTTTTAAAAATATTTTTAATTTCAATTATACGAAAAGGAAACTCTATGTTATTTTATGAAACCAAATACTAACTGAAGTGGACATTTAGCTCTCTCCATCTCTATTGCATTGGCAAAAAGAGGTAATGTCTATCACATGCCTTAATTTTTTAATTATTCTTTTACTATATCTGAAGATTAAACTATATATCATCTTACTAAATAACTTATAAAATCAAATAATTTCACTATAAGTTGTTATTAGATAATTTTCATATATTTTTAAATATATATAAAAATTATTTTCAAATTATAAAAATTATGATCAGCAAATCATACATATTTTTTATAATATTAAAAAGTAAAATAAATATAAATTTTTAAATTCATTTATAAAATTAAAAAAATTATTAACGATATATATTATACCCAAAGAGAAATTAATTGACTATTGAGTTCAATAAAAATAATAATGAGACTGCCTTTCTTATTTGAGACTTTGACATGTCCTTCTCCTTAGTCTATTCCGCTGCTGCCCGCCTGTCTATCATCTGCGCGGCAGTCCTTCCACTGACCATTTCTTTATTATTATCATCACCTTATCTTATAGTAACAATATGTGCATATATATATATATATATATATATATCCAAACAAAACACCACAAAAATGTCAGCTTATTAGATCACAGGATAATTTGGGTCAAGGGTTCATCTTATATTTTTACTTTTGAAAGTGAAATTTATGTATATTTTTTTAATTATCTACGTTCTTTCATAATTAAATTTTGTATGAATAACTGAAAATTTTGCTTTGGCCAAGAACGCCCTACCGACTCTCGTACCTTGTCCATGTTATGAACCAAGGCAATACCAAGAGAAAAGAAGAAACATACATGCAATTTCTTACTTTAATTTTTATATATATTAAAAAATTCTGCCTGCCCTCAATTGCATTTTGTTATGGTTAATTCACTTCAATTGGAAATTTGTAGTAGTAATTAAGTAGTGCATTTGGTGACTTGTTGAATGCCGTTGAGAAGAATTTATTGTATGGTGTCATCACTTTAAGTAGCTAAACCAAGAAAATGTACCAAACCCACCACGGCAGCCCGGCAGGCAGGCAGGTAGGCTGCAGCGTCGCCGACCGAGCTAACATAAAATAAAAACTGTATCTGCAAGTGTAATTGTAAATGTAAATGTAAATGTAGTAGCTGTCCTTGTGTGTATGTTATATGGTTGGACATCGACTCTTTTAAGTCTTAAATTAAATTGGCGGCGAAGGCCACGGCCACGGCCAAGGCCAAGGTTAGCTGAGCTGAGCTGAGCTGACTGGGCCACTCCTTTGATTGGTGGGGCCTGTGAGCAGAATGGGGGCCTCCATGTTTTTCTTTTCTTTTTTGTTTTGCGTTCCTTGTTTTCTTTTCCCCACGAGGGGAAGGAAGCGCATACACAGACGTTAAGCAAAAAGGTTCTCAATAATCAGAGCTAGGAAGAGAGAGCCCTAACAGTTACTGTAAGAAAAAGTAAGAAAAACGATAAGGAAAACACATTGAAAAAGTAGGCCTAACTGCTACGGACTACCGACCTAGCTAGACTGGGGTAGCAGCTGCAGCAGGTGAAGGTGATCGATAGGCTTATGTAATCTAAACTTATAGAATTAATTCTATTTATGTTTGTATGTATATGGATTTTGGTTGATAAAAAGACCTGTGAAAGAGAGAGCGTAATCAGAAAATAAAATATACTATTACTACAAACTGCTACTTACCAGTTACTATAATACGTGATGGAGAGGAGATCCTGTTCCTTCCTGGGTGTTGTTATCTTTTTACTTGGGCAACTCGATAAGATCTAAATAGTTACTATAATAGAACAGAGAGAAATAGAAAGCAGGCCACGCCACCCTTTTAATTACCTGATCATGCTACACGTGCAACGCCGACATTTCAAAGAGCTGCCCCAGTAATTAAATGCCCTTCATCAGGTAAGCTATGGTAGGGTAAGGTTATTCCTCCTTCGCGGAGAACATGGCTCCCATCCCATCCCGGAATCCTCGATCTCATTTAACTGCCATTACTATATACTAGTACTAGAAACCAATTAAGTGGGTTCGTGTATCCACTTCATTTGACTTAATGACCTGCTAAATAATCAACTTTCTCTCAAGAGGATCTATATATATATATATATATATATATGAGTTTGGCCTTGTTAATCTCAAACAAGTAGAGGTCGTGTTATTTGTGTAAATTATTGTTTATTCACACTATAAGTTGTACTAGTATACTTCTTACTTTGAATTTGATCTGTCTGCCCCATGACATCCACATATATTATTGATTGCTGATTGTTGCGAAGAAAGACGCTATTAATTTCAAAATCTTTTACGTTGGAAAAAAGATACAGCCGTTTTGTTTTTGTTTTTGTTTTTGTTTTTTTTGTGCTAGATCACTAATTTACCTGCCTTTACTTTATCCCTACCCCGAGCCACTCATGTAAAAAGAATTCAACGAAGGACAACATATTTGATATTACCAAAGATACGATGGACTGACTGACTGACTGACTAGGAATAAGAGCTTTAAAATTTGAAAGGCATTCCCACTTAACTATAAAACAACAGAGATTAAGGGAGGGATCGTCAGCATTAATCAATTGGCAACGTAAAAAGGTAAAGTTGTGGAAGTAAGAAATTTTGATCCAAAAAGAAAAAGTGGAGAAAGGGAAAGAACGACCCATATTCAAGATTCGGCAATCTTATTGTACAACTAAATTAAACTAATTTAATATTATATTTTATGCATAAAAACAAGGATTACGTGATGAATGATGATGATCTCACTGTTCTATGAGCTTACCCTGGGTCTCCTCGTGTAATTCATCTCAGAACGTACATCACTCTCCTATCTCTCTCTCTCTCTCTCTCAATGTGATCACATACGCACGCATAAATCTCTGCCCTCTGCAACCAACTTGGCATTTA
>JBBYHK010000001.1:9740852-9752948 GCA_038382065.1 Adansonia grandidieri | reverse complement strand
TCACAACAATAGGTTCCTTCGCCTAGTCAAATGTGATAAACTACGCTTTGCCAGCCTCCACATGGCATACATGTGCTTTTCATCTATTACTGTACAGGATAACTAATAGTCTTTCTACTTTCTATTCCAACAGTCAGTCGCTCCTTAATCCCAGCCCACGTTCTTCACCACTATAAGTAGTCTACTACTCTTCTTCCCACCTTACTTGGACAGGCAGATTTATTTATTATTCATATATATGTTACAGTTTGATCTTTTCACATGATCTTTTCGATCAGATGGCTTACGCTACCTAAGTTGAGATTCAGACACAAAAAGTCAAGCCGAAATTTAGGAATTGGTCTGAATTTTTTTTCCTTCTTCTTCAGACGAAAACGTAACCATAATTTTCATATTAATAACACTTGTACGCCAGTCCTTTTCCTCCTACTACTACTACTAGACATCGTAGTATTAATTGTTTTTATAATTGTAGGAAAAGGCAAGAATGGCAAGAAGATTTGTCGTTTTCCAAAGGTACGAGTCTGTCAAAATAAGGAGAGAGAAGAGAGCTGGGGGCCACTGAGCTAATGCTATGTTAACCGCTCACTCAGCATTACCAGTTAGCACCTTCTTCAATTATTTAACTCTTAAAAAGAGTGAGCGAGAATCGAAGAATATTCAAGACCAAATTATTACTGTACTCTCTTATTCTTACTGTAGTTGTTCTAGTAATAGTACTAGTGGAATCAAGGTTCGATCAGGAGTTAAAGAGGAAGGAATATAAAAAATTTTTATAAGTAAAAACTCAAAATAAAATAAATATCCCATACATATTTCTCTCTTCCACTAAATAATTCTTGTATCTCCAGCTTCGTCCGGCCAGTTCGGTTTGCTTGCCATAGCATAGATTAAGGATTAAGATTAGTATACTTCTAATGTTCTATAGTAGTACTAGTAAGTTCCAGACTCTAATCTCTCTCTCTCTTTATGTTTATAAAATTTCATCGTTGTCTCCATTTGACAACTTCCGTCATTAGTTTCTAATGTAACGCAAATGCCACTAGTTACTAGGCACTAGCTTTTTTTTCTGTATTGGTAATGGGTAAATTCCCCCTTAGGAAGTTTAAATCACTCCGCCTGGGTTTCTGGGTCTTAACCAGAGAAGAGAATTACCTGAATTTATTGCCTCAGCGAGGGAGGAAAATGAGCTCGGCCAAGCCCAGTGACCAAACCTGAGTCAGTGGCCGGGTATTTCTGTTTGACAATATGGTGAAGAAGGGTTGTTAGGGCTTTGACTTTGACAGACAAAACAAACATCGTTCACTACTACCGGACTGTTCTCTGGTAACGGTAGCAGTATCTAATTCCAAGCGCCTCGCTTTCTTTCTTTCTCTACTCTGGTACCTTTTTTATTTTTTGCTCTCAAGTTTTGAAACTGTCGTTGTCTCAAGTATAAAGATTCCCATTTTGTTCGCTTGTATACAAGAGGCGAGATCATTTTGGCACAAAGCTGTACCTTTCAAACCTCTTACTTGCTTATCTCTTTCTCTTATAATTTAAAAGCATCCCTTTTTTGCTTCTACTGCCCTTCTATACTTCAAATTCACTGTCTTGGTCTTAATAAGTTTTACCTCTCCTTCTTGGCTCATAGTAAGTAGGTCAGTTACGTGAGAGATCTAAATTTTTCGGTGCATTTAATTTGTTGTTGTCAATGGTGACTGCCTTCTTAGGTTCTTAACCAATTCCTGTAAATTGTTCCGTTTTGAGTATTTGGGGGTGATTCTCTGATGTGATTAAATATTTTGATGTTAAGAGTAGAGTCTAGGCTAGGTTGATTGATTGATTCATTGATGCAATCATGTTTGGATTTTTTTTTCAAGTGACAATTAAATTATTAGATCTGGGTTACTTGATAAAGATGGTGGATTGACTCGATATGTGATCTTGATTCTTCTCTGCTTGCAGATTAGTTCCAGACAGGCTGTTTGATTCATCGGTGAAAAGATGAGGGGTGCTGCTTTTGTAGCCATTGCTGCTACAGTTGGTAACTTTTTGCAGGGATGGGATAATGCCACGATTGCTGGTACTTACTTCCTCATTTATATTGCTACCCACTCATTTCTTCTCAGCATGAATCAGTGAATGTTTGAACCAGATTTTCGAATTTAAAATAAGAATTCAACAACTGCTTATTCTTTTTCTTGGTTCACATCATTGTATTTCTATGCTTCCTGATGATGCTGGTTGGGATAAATGGCAATTTCAAGGTTTCCAACAAAGAATATCTAGTACTTGTTTGTTACACCCATCATTGTTCCTATATGCTGCTCAAAATTCTGTCTTTGTGTTGAATCCTTGAGATTTATTCACTTCAGCTATCTTATTTTTCATGATTTGCTTTCAGGAGCAATTGTGTATATTAAGAACGACCTCAATCTGGGAACTAGCGTTGAAGGTCTTGTTGTGGCTATGTCACTCATTGGAGCCACGGCTATTACAACATGCTCTGGAGCCATATCAGATTGGCTTGGTCGGCGTCCAATGCTAATAATTTCTTCAATGCTTTACTTTGTTAGTGGTTTGGTGATGTTGTGGTCTCCTAATGTTTATGTTTTATGCATAGCCAGGTTATTAGATGGCTTTGGAATTGGTTTAGCAGTTACTCTTGTCCCAGTCTATATATCCGAGACTGCCCCATCAGAGATAAGGGGATTATTAAATACATTACCACAATTCACTGGTTCTGGGGGCATGTTCTTATCATATTGTATGGTTTTTGGGATGTCATTGATGGACTCACCAAGTTGGAGATTGATGCTTGGGGTTCTATCAATCCCTTCTCTTCTCTATTTTGCCTTAACAGTTTTTTATTTGCCTGAGTCTCCTCGGTGGCTTGTGAGTAAAGGGAAGATGCTTGAGGCAAAACACGTTCTTCAGAGATTACGTGGCAGGGAAGATGTTTCAGGTTCATTTTTTGCTTCCTTTATTTTTATTCTGTAATTCTGTTTTTCTTTCTTCTTTCTCTCCCCCTTTCTCTGCACGTGGTGAAAATGTAGGGGACTTGGAAGTTGAAAGTTTAGATACACTGCTAAGAGCTAATAGCATAATTTGTTGCTTGCTTTACGGGAGCCACTGAGAGTTGTTACATAAATTATGAATTAGCATCAGTGATAAAATCCCTTTTTTTTTTTTTTTTTTTACATTTTTAGGTTGGGAATTTCAATTTGTGGTTGATCTTTATTCCTTAAGATTCAATGTATTCTAAAGAAAAAGGCATGATGCATGTAGGTCATCAGAAACTTGAGTAGGTTTGATTAATATATTGGAAGACTATACAAGAGAATGGAAAGTTTGTTGTTTTATCTGTATCATAGGGTGAACAGCTTCTGCTAAGAAATTTTTTGAAAGGGCTTGTGAGGATGTTCACATCTATATTCTGCTTCTTCCCTCCATCCCCTCTGAACTTACATATGCTTTAATCATTTTTAGATTACATTGCTCTAACCACCCAAAGGTAATTACATTACCCCTTTCAACTCACATCTATACTGCTATGTTTGGAAATATGAATTTGAAATTTTGGATTTAGATTTCATCTGCTATATAAAATGTGAGAATGCAATGTATACATTATGCATAAATTAGTTAGATTCAATATGATTACATATTTGAAATGTATATAAACAAGAATTTCAAATTCGCTAATATCTATAGGTATTTCAAATTCACAACTACATATCCGTCTGAGAAATCTATGAATTTGAAAAATAATCTTGAATGTTACTTTTTATTACAATTGACACTATTTTTTTAAATCCAAATCTGTTTTTTGAAATCCAAGTTCCCGAACTCAACCTAAAGGTCTAGCTGAACATTTTTTGTATGATGTGCTAGGACTTGCATGCTTTTTCCCTAATTTTGTTGGCATCCATTTTATGAGTATTAGTAACGTAAGCATCATGCACAGAGTAGATTTTGGGGACAAGAAAGAGAAGAAAAATTTCTGTTTAAGCCCTTTCATTCACTTGCCTCTCCCCACATCAGAATCATTATACCTAATAAGTACTAACAGGAGAGCTCCCATAGCCTTTTTAGTTACTTTATTTAAAATGATAGAAATTCCTGCCTCCTTGGAGTTTCCTCTTGTTTAACTAGTTTTACACTGATTAAAGGCGTGGATCTTGCTGAGACTTCTTTGATCTGCAGGTGAGATGGCTTTGCTGGTTGAGGGTCTTGGCATTGGAGGTGAAACTTCTATAGAGGAGTACATAATAGGCCCAGATGATGAACTCGCTGATGGTCAGGAATCTACTACTGATAAAGACAAAATCAGATTATATGGACCTGAAGAGGGCCTGTCTTGGGTTGCCAAACCTGTCATTGGACAAAGCATTCTTAGCCTTGCCTCTCGCCAGGGAAGCATGGTGAACCAAAGTGTACCCCTTATGGACCCCCTTGTGACGTTATTTGGCAGTGTGCACGAAAAGCTTCCTGAGACCGGCAGCATGCGTAGTATGCTTTTTCCTAATTTTGGAAGCATGTTTAGTACAGCAGATCCTCATGTCAGAAATGAGAATTGGGATGAGGAGAGCTTGCAGAGGGAAGGTGAGGACTATGCATCAGATGCTGCTGCAGGAGACTCTGATGACAATTTGCATAGCCCATTGATCTCACGTCAAACAACAAGCTTGGAAAAAGACATGGTTCCCCCAGCTTCCCATGGCAGTACTCTAAGCATGAGACGTCATAGCAATCTTGTGCAAGATGGTGGAGAATCAGTAGGTAGTACTGGAATTGGAGGTGGTTGGCAGCTAGCATGGAAATGGTCTGAACGAGAAGGTGAGGATGGAAAAAAGGAAGGAGGGTTTAAAAGGATATATTTGCACCAGGAGGGAGTCCCAGGATCTCGACGTGGATCTCTTGTATCACTTCCTGGTAATAATATGCCTGCAGAAGGTGAGTTTATCCAGGCTGCTGCTCTTGTAAGCCAGCCTGCTCTTTATTCCAAGGATCTTATGGATCAGCGTCCTGTTGGACCGGCAATGGTGCATCCGGCTGAAACTGCTTCAAAAGGACCAATTTGGGCTGCTCTTCTTGACCCAGGAATCAAGCGTGCATTATTAGTTGGGATTGGGATTCAGATACTTCAGCAGGTAATCAGCAGTTATATGTTTGGACTTCTTTTGTCCTTAGCCTCTTTATCATCTTGTCATTTTCTCTTAATTACTTACAGATTTGCATGTGCTTTAAACAGAGAATTTTGATTCATTTTATTTATCAGGCTAATTATACTATGATTCCCATGGTAAATCAAACTGATTTTTGAATTTTGTTTAGTTCTCTGGCATAAATGGAGTTCTCTACTACACTCCTCAAATTCTTGAAGATGCAGGTGTTGAAGTGCTTCTTTCAAACTTGGGCCTTGGTTCAGATTCTGCATCATTTCTCATTAGTGCATTCACAACCTTGCTGATGCTTCCTTGTATAGGTGTAGCCATGAAGCTCATGGATATATCAGGCAGAAGGTGATTTCAGTTTCTCAAATATTCTTTTCAGCTTGTAATTCTTCAATCTGGATGTCCTATATTCTTCAGAAGAGTTCCTGAAATGTGCCTCTTTGTTTTTCCCCTTGAGAAAATGGGAAAAAAAACTAATAATCCGTATTGTTTGCAGGCGGCTGCTACTCACCACAATTCCTGTGCTTATAGTGTCACTAATCATTCTAGTTCTTAGCGAAATTGTGGATTTGGGCACAGTAGTAAATGCTGCCATCTCAACTGCTTGTGTTATTGTCTACTTCTGCTGCTTTGTCATGGGCTATGGGCCAATACCAAATATCCTTTGCTCTGAGATCTTTCCAACAAGGGTCCGTGGCCTTTGTATTGCAATCTGTGCTTTGGTATACTGGATTGGAGATATTATTGTTACTTACA
Source organism: Adansonia grandidieri (assembly GCA_038382065.1). Classification (NCBI taxonomy): domain Eukaryota; kingdom Viridiplantae; phylum Streptophyta; class Magnoliopsida; order Malvales; family Malvaceae; genus Adansonia; species Adansonia grandidieri. The sequence continues at coordinate 9,747,033 of JBBYHK010000001.1, read as the reverse complement.
CTCTGCCTGTGATGCTCAGTTCTATCGGCCTTGCTGGTATCTTTGGAATATATGCTGTTGTATGTGTCATCTCTTGGGTCTTTGTCTTCTTGAAAGTCCCGGAGACCAAAGGCATGCCGCTTGAAGTCATTACTGAGTTCTTTGCTGTTGGTGCTAGACAGGCTGCGGCCACAAAGACTGAGTAACTCAGTTCTTTAGGTGGTGTCAATTCCTCTGCAGTTTCAGCTGTTAAGTATTCTTCCAACTTCTGTTTGGAGATTCTGCATTGAATTAAAATGATCATTTTTGTTCCCCTTGAAATTGAGTTGTGGTGATACCAATTTATCAAAAAGCATGGTAGCGATGATGTATTGATAGAGTGCTAGACTCCTTGTTTCGATTATCAAGATTAAATTCTTGGCAGCTTCAAGTATGTGTGTATGTATATATATATATATATATATATATATATATATATATATTTATTGAAGGCATGGTCGAGATGCATGTTTCATTACATGTGTTGTTTATGAATAGGAAGCGACCGAGTTAGTAAATGCAGTCATGATGTTACAACTTACAAGCCAAAGGGGGAAAAGAGAAAACTAACCCTTTGTGGAAATATATTGTAGTTAAAAAAATAAATAAATAAAGAATGGTTTGTTATCCTATTTCAACTTTTGGGCCTTTCACGTTTCACCCTGTTGTGGTCTGAGGACACTGGCTGAGAGGAGAAAAAAAAGGAGGGGAAACGAAAGGAGATGAACGACCATCAGATTCAGTGGCATTCCAAATCTATCTAAAGGAAGGAAGAAAGGACGGTTATTACTTATAACATGAAATCTTTATCATCAGTCTATCAACAAGGATACTAGTCAAATTCCATCTGTTTTGATTTTAGGACTTAGCCTTATGCAGATTGATATATAATAGCTTTTGCTTCAAAATTGGATTGATACCAATGAGGCTAGGCTTTTCATGCATGCAGGAAAGAGGAAGGCGCTGCCCGCCTATTTCATCCGTTTCCTACTCAAATAGTCAAAACAATTACAACACAACACAACACACTGCCCGGTCCACCTCATTTTTGTTTCAAATTAAAGCTATACTCTTTACTTACTAGTTACTGCTATTGTTAATAGTACTTGCAGTAATTGTATTACTCTATATTATTCAAATTCATGAATAAATATATGATAACGTTATATATTTGATATGAGTGCTTTGAATATATGTTTATGCAAATGCTAAATATAACTACTTAGGAAAAAAAGTAAGAACAATATAAAATTCCTATAATACATATTGCGCCTGCAGAGTAGATCTAAGGTTCTCCTTTTACAATAATAGCAATAAAATAAAAGAAGGGCGGGCAGGGAGGTGGGCAGGACCGCAGGAGCACGACTCCCATCCAAGGTGATGGGTTATTCTGGTACTTTAGTGGACCATCCACCTTATTTTAATGGACGGCTTGAAATAAAAGGAATATGATATGTTATAGTATTGTATATATGGTTTTATCAATAAACAAAGTTTATACTAATAGCATAAAAGGGTGGACTATACTATTACTATCTTTGTTAGGTCCAGACAAGAAAGTTATTTGAAGTTAATCAGTAGTTTCTTCTTTAAGTAAATAAATTTTTTATTCCCAGATAGTGGCTTACACACTCTTGTTTCTATCAACTGTTATATAATAACAAGAAGTTTGATCGTTAGTGACGAATTCATTTCAACCAACCCAATTTCCACTAATTTTGAGCACCACCCCACCTTTATGCATTGCCATTCTCATTCTTGAAATACATACATATACACACACACACACACACACACATATATATAAAATCAAAATCCCAATTCACTAGCAGCCAAAATCAGTATATTACATGTAATCATAATGTAAACAAAAGCCGGCTTTCCTTTTCTCTTCCTAAATCCTGCAAATTAATTAATCAAGTAATGCTACCCTTTAATTCACCTTTTGTTCATTTCTTGCACTCAATGGACTTGGGAAGTTGGCGTCATTATTTTCTTGCGGAGCACATGCCATAGATTAGACATGCAAGAAAGCGTGTTTTCACCTAGTGTAAACTAAGTACAAAGTGATTACAATGCTGAATACCATAGGAGACAAAATTCTAATAGATAAATCCAACCCGCGTTATTGAACAAGAGGGAATGATTTAGGTGCTTTTAACCCGTAGTCAGTGAAGAGAAAGTGGTCTTGGAACAAGAATCTCGATGCCCAACCACAGACCCACAGCCACCAAACAAGGAAAAAAAAGGGGACACCAAAAGGCAAAAAGGCATAAATGATAAACCACTTGTTTAACGTTGAGCAACCCACTTGATTATATTATTGCTACTCAGATGTAAAAAGTTGAAGTAGAACAAAAAGAGAAGATAATTGATTGATTGTTATAAGCATCAAAATTCAAACTATAACAGAAGAATAGACAAATATTTTTCCCTTGAGATTGGATCGTCCTACTCAAAAGCAAGCAAGCAACGGATCCTCTTTCAAAGGATCAAGCGGTGCAAATGAAACGAAACGACACGACACCCTGTGTTTGACAGACAGGTGCTCCTTTTTAGATTCTCTTCACTTCATTACTTTAGTCTTTAGCATTAAATGGACCTCTCCTTCCCTTCCGTTCCCCCTGCCATTTTGAACGGTCCCATTTCTTTTCCACCGATTCCATGGCCCATTTTACTTTCTACTACTTCTATTTTTCTTTATTATTTCTAATACAGGTAAAATTTCGAACCAAAAACAAATACCAGCCCCATTGAGAATTGAGATGGACACATCTTGCAGAAAAGAAATTAAGAGCATGCAACAAAAACACTTTCATTCACCTCGGAGGACCGCAGCCAAAGATATTAATGAACTGCTAAAAGCGAAGAACCAGACTCACCAAAGAAAAGAAGAGAAAAGAAGAGTGAAGCAGCAGACCAAAGTCCGAATAGACCAACAAGGCAAGCAAAGCATATATCACCACACCAACAGCCAACAGGGCATACTTTAAGTTCAGAAAATATCTTGGATCAGCTCACACAATATCTATCAATTACTAAATTGCAATCTTTTGATCATGGTTATGATTCAGGTTCAGTTCCTGGTAAGTATTGACTTGACAAATGGAAGAGAACACAAAGAAGGTGCTCAAATTTCATTCTTGACTTTAAACATTCTTTTTTTGAGTGGTAATATAATCATTCTTCTTACAGGAATCTGATATTCTGATTTCTGCCTATATATATTTCACACACACACACACACACACACACACACACACACACACACACACACATATATATATATTCAACTTTACATACATACATGAACTACTACTACATAGAATTCAAATAAATCAAACCCTAAATGCTACTACTAGTAGTAGTAGTAGTAGTAGTACTAGTATTAATAATAATAATTGGCGAAGGAAATTAGCTAATGAAGTCTAACCTAACATAATTAACTTCGAAAAGAAAGAAAAAATTGAGGAACCCTGAGATAGAGAGGCTGGCTATGGCAAGAACCTATTCACATCATCTTCACGCTCTTTCAATCTGGCCTCCGTCTCGGTACCAGAAGTTGAAGCCCCCGGGCCGGGTAAACCCCCACACTTTTGGCACCTGGCAACTACCAGAATCTGACGGCAGGAAGGGCATGACGAATGGGATCCCAGCCACGTGTCGATGCAGGAGACATGGAAACCGTGGCCGCACTGCGGCAGCACCCGAATTTCATCCCCTGCCAGGAACTCCGTCAAGCAAATCGCGCAATCGGAGAATTTCGCCGAGAATTCAGCTGAGAAAGAGGCCTTAGGGAGTGACTTGAGGATCTTTTTCTTGAGGCCTTTGTTTGAAGGAGGCGTAGGACGGGATGAAGCTGAGGGATTGGAGGCAGGGCCACCGGAGAGGCGGCGGAGCCAGGCGCAGCGTGCGACAGCAATGAGACCGAGCACGCAGATAAGGGCGCATAGGAGAGCTGCAAGGATTACAACGAAGTCGGAGTCGACGGTTGCCGCTTGTTCAGATGGCGGCTCGCTAGTGGCCGAGGAGTTAGCGGCGCCTAGCTGCCTGAAAGGACGAGTCATGTGAAGAGAGAGAGAGAGAGAGTTGTGTTTTGCTGAAGTATGCAAGTAAATGTAAATGAAATGTTCTCAAAGACTGCGTTTGTCTTGTGCTAGTTCTAACCTTTTTCCGTGTCTGTAACGACTAATGATATCGGGTGGGGTTTTATAGTAATAAATCCCTCCCTCATCTCGTCTTTATTATGCGTTAATTAATTATTACGGCTAAATAATACTACTTAATTTTTTATTGTTATTACTGCCACCTTTTTTTTGTTTTTTTTGGCTCTTCGGTTTCCTTTCCATGACTGACCCTCTATTTTTGGCACTCTTTCATCTATACCCCTAGCGTGCATGCATCTCTTCTCTTACCCTGTTGTTTGATTTTGAACAAAAAAATTTATTGGAGTAATTATCGAATTGGCTTAAAAGAACTTTTTCTAGGGTTAGTAATCTATCAGTTTTGGTCCCCAAAAATCAAAATTGTAGTAAGCCAACTTTTGCCAAAAAATAAATCCATCAATAGTCTAATCTTAATATCTGTAGATATTTGATTTTGGTTACTTGTTATAATATCTCTTTTTGAAGAAATAAAATTGTTTCATAGGTAAACTCTCTTTCAAATAGCAAAGCAATCCAAAAAAAGTGACGTTGCTTCACCAAACGCTTCTCCACTAGAAACATTTTATCTAGAATAATCCACTTTCAGAACAATTTGCGTTTGGAACAAGTTGTCTTGAGAACAAGTATTGAACAGCTTGTGTTCAGAACAATGTGTGTTCGAAAAGTTTTTGTTCAAAACCACTATTCTTCAGAGCAGACTGTGACTAGAACAACTGAAGTTTAGAACAGTTGTTGTTCAGAACAACTCTCGTTCAAAATAATTGTTGTTCAGAACAACTGATGTTCAGAATAGATCTTTATGGAACAGCTTGCATTCATAACAACTTAAGTTCAAAACAGCTGATATTTAGAACAACTCTTGTTCAGAACTACTCTTGTTTATAGTAGCTCCCTCTTGGAATAAGTTATTCATGGATCAACATTCTTATGAAAAAAACACCTTCACCAAAAAGTATTCTATAGAAGACGTTCCATCTTATACTACTTCACCAAACTGAAGAAGTGAAAATAAACCTAGAATATGGCAATGTTCTTGGGTTGGTTTTACTATTGGGATGAGAGTTTGGCTTGATTAATTATTAGACATAGAAATAGTTAAGAGGTTTTCTCTTAACCTTTCCTTGAAATATGAGTTATTATCCCTTTCCTTCAGAACAAGTCTTGCTCACTATTAGTATTACTACGAGTAATTTAAATTCCATTAAACAAGACATCAATTTGAGTAAACCTTTTATTGTACCTATTAAATATACAAACTTAGTAACTCATATTCATAAATACAAATACTATAACTCTTTTTTCTGAACCCTATAACTAGGAGTTCTCTCAATCTTTAAGGAGATTTTTGGATTTTGGAACTTTTGGCAAACTTTCTCTATGTGATTCTCTTTGCAATCTGCTCTACTCAAATTCTTTCTTCAACCTTACTCCACTTTACTAACCACTGTTTGCACTCAAGTGTTTCAGGATTTGTTTTAATCTTTCTCTCCTCCGTCTTTCGATAATATTTCATTTACTTGTTTATAACGTTTTCTTTCAGCATCGAAAAACACTTTACAATATCCAATAGTAAATTTGAAATTGAGCTCCAATTAACATAAATGTTTTATTAACTCATTTTATACATAAACGTGTATCCCATTCCACACTAATCATATATCATGTTCTTTTTTTTTTCTTATTAATTTTCATAATTTAATTAGAATGACATTCAATTATATTTTGCGTCTCGAGACTCGTCACTTTTCTTAATCACTTCAACATAATAAAATAATAAATATGTATATATATATATATATTGATTCCCCAACTAGAATACTTTATCAAAGTGTTTTAGTGATCAATTACTTAAACAAATTGGGAAAAATTATTAATTTTCTTCAGAAAAACAAAATTTCATTATTGATATACTTGTTGATCATTATATCATGAATCACATTTCTAAAGTACAGAGGTTATTGAATTAATAAAATATTTGTTTATTTTTTATAAGAAGA
>JBBYHK010000001.1:9713854-9730297 GCA_038382065.1 Adansonia grandidieri | reverse complement strand
GGTCGATTAAACCAGAAATACTTGTTATTTGGCTCCACCACTGGAGCCCCTCTCACCACTGCACTCCTTTCCTGGATTTCTTCTGCCATTTCCATTATGATCAATTCCAGCTTTGTACCCACTATAACAAGTATCTGCACAAATTTCGTTACTTTTTTTTTCCCCTTTTAGCTCCATTATGATCAATACAATTAACTGCAATTAATGATAAGGACGTTTGTTACCGTCAAGGGGACTAAAGACAGCAAGGTAAGAGTTTGCCATTCTGCACCATACACATATAGTTCAAACACAAATTAATTAACTACTTCATCAATATTATTGAACAATTAATTATACTAATAATGTAGCAATAATTAAGGGAGAAAAATTGGGATAGAATGATTTAACTGTAAACGTTTAGAAGTAAGAAGATGACAGCAAAAGCCCACAGAGGAGTGCTGCAAAAATCAACCAACCAATATAATAGCAATTAATATGATATGATATGATATGATATATATATTCATAATGTGAGCATTGGAATTGGACGTCCTTAATTAATTTATCCAAGAAAGAAGAGCATTAGTGAACAATATTATTATTTGGCATCAAAAAATAATTAATTTTAAAAGGTTTTTTTTTTTTAAAAAAAAAAAAGTAAAACAGACCTGATTCCGACGACGACTTTAAAATCGTCTTCCATGGATCTTTTTACGTACTTATGGAAGTCAAATTTGGTGTTGGACGCAAAATGTGCCTGCATTCCATTCATTAAATATGAATGACAATTGGAGCTGATGAGCAATTAACTACTTCTAATAAAATAAGATGCTCTGCATTATAAAATTATAATGGTGATAATATTATGCCGACTTATTACTTACGTTGATAAATCCATTGCGCATGGTCAAATAGTCCACCTTGCTCACTGAACCAAAGAATTGCCTTAAGAAGGCCACCTGTAATTAAGATATTATTATTATTATTACATCTAATTAATTTACTTAAAAAAAAAACTAAAATAGGGAAATTAAATATATATATATGTATATAATTACTAGGTCTTGAACGCAAAAGCTTATCTTTTCTATAATAAAACTATTAAAACTCATCAAATCAATTTCCGTATTATGTATAAATATGACAATAATAATTTATCTAATTAAGCTTTGATTAAAAATATTAGTAAGAAAATGTGTCTTACTATCCATTTTATGCCCGGAGTTGTGGAGAAACCAGAATGACGTTTGACGAAGGACGTTTGATGGGTTAATCTGAACCTCGCGGGATCTAATAACATACACGTGTCAATATCAAATATCAAGGGTTGCATTAACATCAGCATGCGTGGCAAATGTTCGTGGATTATATTCATAAATACATATATATATATATATGCACAATTGAAGATTTTTTATTTTTTTTTATGGCGTCCAACCCCAAAATTTTGTTCAGATTTTAGCATATATTGGTCAAGCCACACTGCTATTCGGTGTCAATGGATGTCAAATTTATACCCTGTTTAGTAGGAAATAAAGACCACGCAATATATATATATATATATATACAGTAAATAAAAGGAAGAACAAAAATTTTTTACTCTTAATTTCCTTACATTTGATGAAAGTAATTAAAAGAAGGAAAGTAAAAATGGACAGATTTACACAATTTTTTTCTCCAAAACGATAATTTCAAATATGTAAAAAATATATATATTTAATTTAAATTAATAATTTTATTTACAACTTTACCTTTTAAATTTTTTTTCTTTTATTTTTTTATCCTTACCCTAAACACAATAAAAAAAATTTGATTCTTTTTTCTTTTCTCACTTCTTTTTATCTTTCCTTCATAATCCTCCTCTCTAAAAAAATATTGTATTGGACCACCTGGTCCAACTGAAAACCAATAGCTTATTTAGTTTTATACATATATATATATATATCACTTTTAAATTGATGAAATATTGATTAAACCCATAAAAAATATGTTTAAATTACTTTAAACATTGTATTCCTCCGTTTACTAAACATAGCTTTAGACCTAAGAAGCAAGGTGAAAGGTCTATAAAGACTTGCCATTTGCGTATTGATACTCGAGGGTTTTGGTTTCTGATTCCCAGGACTCCCATTTCTTCATCTGATCAAATTCAATCACCAGAACTATTAACATTAGCTTCAGAACGAAATCTAATCGAGTCCAGATGATCTTAATTAGTAGAGGAAGAAAAAAAAACTTACTTTGGCCTTAGCCAATAGAATGGTGGCCACACTGTAAAGAACATGAAAAACGGCAAGCGCAAATATAAATATGTGCAGATCGTGCATCCCACTTTGTGAAATCAGGGCAACTTTACCCTATAATTTCGTCGAAAAAGAGGTTATTTAATTTGTCTTCCTTAAACTAATCAAAAGCTAATTAATTAACAGGCATCAGATCAGATATGCATCTATCTTATCTATTGGCTCCTTTGCATTAACCTCCTAATCACCAAAATTAGATAAAAAAAAAAATAAAATAGAAAAGGCCGGCATACTTTACTGCAAGAATCTTTTTCCTTGGAACCGGCCAAGACTCGACGCCACACCATATCTTCAGCGTAAGAAAGTAACTTTCTCCTGCCATCATCATCACCCTCATCCCCTTTGTTGCCACTATTACCTTTATCATCGTTTCCCGAACCTGCATACTCAGACTTTTTTTTGCATGGAAGCATCGAATATCCTATCTTTTCTGGGATACATATTGCCGGAATGGAATATGTACCGAAAGTAAGTAGTAAGGATATGAATCCCAATAGCATCAGCTCTGCAAATTAAAATGGAAGAATCATAAGTCAATTAACTCAAACTGCAATTTGCCTTGTTTTCATGTACAACGAGCAAGCAACTAACCAGCTTTTATTTTCTCCAAAGCTTCAATCATGGCTTTCTTCTGGCGTTTTTGAAACCACTGCGCATGTCATCAACAAAAAGCTAGGTTATAATCATAATTAATTATTTGAATGAAAACTTCATTAATATATCATCTGTTTAGAGACGCTGCCAGAACCTGTCAACTAATTAATCTTTAATTACCTTTCCAAGAGAATGAATTCCATGTTCTATCAGTACGGATATAATCACAAAAATTGCACACACAGCTGCAACAGCCCATGTTGGAGTTTCCTCTAGTGATCTTTCCCCAGAAGCAGCCATTTTTCAAAAATCAAATCGCTTAGTATTAGAGGGAAAAAAAAGTAAAAAAAAAAATAACAAGAATATATGGGGAGAGGAGGCAAATTAAAACTATATAGTCAAGAAATGCAAGTGGTAGCTATAAACAAAACTTGTGTCGTATTTTGCATGGTTTTTTCCGCAACAAAAAGGAACATTGGAGTTGCCTAATGCGGTCGTCTAAGTTATATGGTATGTTACTGTTATTATTATATTAAACAACAATCCCGTAACTTAAAGACAATGTGGAATCTAGCCGGCCAATGCAGCCAAGAACCAAGGGGGAGAATGTGATAAATGATAAAGAAACAGACCTTGGGTAATGATCTTGGTATTAAGATAATGATGAGGCATCTGAATCTGATAGATTATATCTATGTCTAAGACTGAAAGTGCTTGGTGATCTCAAAGAGTGGTCCAAAAAGCTGAGTAGTTTGTCCGGTATATCAGTATGTGGTGGACATGGTCAACCTGCAGCTCCACAGATGAATTAATTAATCGAGTTGGCCTTGGTCCATTGACATTGGAACATTCGCTAGCTAATTAATTCTGCAATAACATAGGAGCTCAATATTTGGATGTATATGTATGGATCTTTCTAATTCTTCGTTATTCCGGAGAGGAGTTTAGAACACATCAACCAAAAGGTCTTATAATCTTTCCACCTTTGATTTCTACCCTAGCTAATTCTTTCTTATAATTCTTCGTTAATCCAAAGGGATTTGTTAACTACAAAAAAAAATTCTAAATCCTTGAAATAAGTACTAATATTTTATCACTGTTGAGTACTCAAAGTATTAAATTTAAATGACACTAAGAGTTAACTACATTCATGCACAAATTGGCTAAATCCATGGATATCATAAATTAATGAATGATTAAATTCCAGAATAATTAGATTCATGTAAATTAAAATAAGAAGATAAGAAAATTAATTATTAATAATAATATAATTGATGGAGTGAAATTTAATGGATTGACACAGTCAGCTAATTGGGCACCAAAATTGAGATTAGGGAGAGATTGGTTAGTTGGGATTTAGTTTAATTGTAAAATGTAAAGGTAATTGTAGGGTGGTGATGATGAATGCTTCGAACGAATGCTTCAAACATATAATAAATTTTATATCCTTGTATGCCACAGTCCATTTTGTCTTGTAATTTGTGTTAAAATAAATATTTTAATGTTATTTTATAATTAAGTTTGATCATTTGTTGTTTTGTTTTGTTGTGTTTTGTTACAACAAGGGATTAGATATAGCATTGCCATTCCACATTTGCATTGCTTTAGTTAATGCCGTTGAGTTTAGTCATAAATTGGGGGAGGACGTGGAACTGTCTAACAAATTAGGGCCTGGGCCGGAAAGGAAAGGGTCCACGATGAAATTTGGTCGTCCAGCTCAACTCAAGGCAGGCAGCATAGATCTCATCGAACGAACTCACTCAGAAAGTCAAGAAGATTTAGCATTTAGCAACTTGTTGGCCTATTTTTTGTTCCCTCAACTGCTGCATTTTCATTTCTTCCATTTCCCACTCTTCCAAAATGACTATCCTTTCAAATTCTTTGGTTTTACCGACAAATCCTCGATTCCAACTATTTTCTGGTAACAATCCCTTTTCACTGTTCGTTTCTTCACATCTCTCTCTCTCTCTCTCTCTCTCTCTCTCTCTCTGTTTTTTTGGCTGTTGATTCATTGTAATTGATACGATTTCTTAACTTTTTTTTTTTTTACAATGGAATACGGTTTAACGTCTAATGCATCATAATGGAGAAAAAGTGTTCCTAAGAAATACAAATCAATTTTCGCTCCTGTTTCCATGGACTTGGATTCCTTTTCTCAGTATTGAAGCTGTTGATAGGTCTTAGAGTAATTGCGGTGGCCCTCCGAGGCTAATATTGCCAAGTAATTCCCTAATTGCATTGTATTATAGGCCTGCGGATTCTTTTGCGGTTGAATGCATGATTGTCTTACTTGTCTGTGAAAGCTTGAGATTTTATTAATATTCAGGTCAAATAACCCTGCATTTACTTTTTATTTTCTTCACCCTTTTTTTAAAAAAAAATTGTTTTATCAAACGTGTTCTTTTCTTTTTTCTCTTTTTCTAAATCATATGTTGATCCTTCATTTTGTTACCGAAACCTTTTCAATAAAGGCAAACTTATAGATCGCCACTTTAGTTTCTTGACATATTTGTCAAAACTTTTGATTGCCTTGATTGGGAATTAATTGTTAGACTTAATGTTCATTACCGCTCACTTTAGTTCAGCACTTTACATCTTTTGACGCTGGAATCCGGGTTTAACATTGATTCCAGTTTCTAATTTCAGAATTTGTTAGATCATAGAATCATCGACATGTTATTGTTCATCCTTTGAAATCATAAAATTGTTTATCTTTGTTCTTTGTTTGTACACAAACACAAAAATAAGCTGACATTATCTCTGATCTCTATTACACCGAAGCTGTGTTTTGTACATTTGCAAGTGTACAATCATTTGGTTTTAAAAGCTTTGAAAGACTGTTCGTTACATTCCCTACTCAATTTGTCTTGCTAGGCTTTCATTTGAAGCCAGTAGATCAAAGCTTTGGGAGTCCCAGCCCCACCAACTTGGCCTTCAATTCTAATCATTTAGGGAAACTGAATCTTTCTACCTCTAGGAGGCCACTCACTGTTCAAGCTTCGTACAGGTATCATCTTTGACACAATTTGGAGCCAAAGAATGCATGATAGTACTTGTTCGTATTCTTGTAACTGGGAGCTTGAAAAATGTACTAGCAACTAAATGCGTAAGTTTATGTGTGTTGGTGTGCATATGCACGTGTATTCCCATTCCCTCTTTTACATTGTTTTTGGATGATCTCTCGAGAACATTAACATCTATTATTAGTTACCTAAGTACTCATTAGGAGGTCATCTGATTCATATGTTCTTACAGTGATGGTGGAAGGCCAAGCAGTGCGACTGCCTTTATTGGAGGTTTTGTTTTGGGAGGGCTCATGGTTGGTGCACTTGGCTGTGTATTTGCCCCTCAGGTGATATTACCTTCGCAAATGGGCATTGTCTATTATTCATGACTTATGTAATGGTCATTGTCAACTACTTAAATTCTTCTCCTGTTTGCCTTCTATAGATCAGCAGGGCACTAGCTGGAGCGGATAGTAAGGATCTAATGAAGAAACTGCCTAAATTCATATATGATGAAGAAAAAGCTCTGGAGGTAAGCAATTGTTTGGAATTATTGCCTTCTAACTGAGGAATGGCCCGAGTATTTTTGCTTTGAAATTAAAGCACCAACATTTATGTATTAAACATGTGTTCTTTAAAGTTGAATAATAATTTGCCTTTATTCTGTAGAAAACACGGAAGGTACTGACTGAGAAGATTGCTCAGCTGAACGCTGCTATCGATGATGTTTCTGGTCAGCTTCGATCTGAAGACGATGCCCCAAATGGAGTTGTTGTGAACTCTGATGAAATTGAAGCTGCCATATGAATTGCCTTCCTATTCACATCGTTGTTTAACTTGTTTATTAATCCTTGTTAAGAAATAATAGGGAACTTATTGTAATTTTCCTGTTTCCTCGACAAACAGTGTAACTCTCTTTTTATAATATGTTGGTTTTCTAGAATATAATTTGCTACTACTTTTGGAACATTCTTAAAATAAATGAATTCTTTCTGAATATCCTGTATTTGATTCATTGTTTGGCGTTTGAGGGAAATTTTACATTGGGTACAGTGAAATGAGCCCTGAAAGTTCACTCATGAAGAGAATAACTGAATGAATTTGCCCCGTTTCCATCTCATTCCAAAGCCACTGGGTCATCATTCATCCCAATGATCTTTTTTCTTTTTTCAGTCGAATCTCTTTGTTTGGAAATAGAATGTTCCTCTCTCTCTCTCTCTCTCTCTCTCATTTTAGTACTCAGTATGTATCAAAAAGAAATTGGAGAAATGGAGTTGCCTAGTTCTGCTGTTTAAGAAAGAACCAAGATGTGTGATTTCATTCTTATTATTATTATTAGCCTCAAAATATTTCACTATATATCCCTCCAACGTGAAGTGACATAGATATTGAATTTCCTCTGGGTCTTCACCACCATCCAAAATGATCTCCTCATAGCCAGAAAAATTGCTTGTAAAAATCTTGGGTACTAATACATCCATTGAGCCCGAGGCCTTTCTCTCTTGACTGTTTGAAAGCTACACGTTATATTCGGAACGCATAACCTGCCATACGTACGTAGATGAAGCAGATTTTTTTTTTTTTTATTTCCCACAATTTTGTTTATGGTGATTATGTACTTGGTCATTCTGAAGCAGTGCAGGTGCACTTTAGGAAAAAAATAACAACGGATGAAGGAGCTGTGGTTCTACTTATGTGCTGAGTTCTCCAACATAATCTTATCACATATATCTGCACACACCATATTCACCACACATTCCTTTAGTTCACTTTCAGCCATAATTTATTTGCTAATATTTTAACTAGAGGACGTCGACCAATAATATATCAACTGGAACACCAAATTCAACCGTACAAATAAACTGGGGAAGTTGATCTTTTAGTGTTACTTGCAACCAATAGCCATGGCAACGCACGCAGCTCTAGCTCCTTCAAGAATCCCTGCCGGCACCAGGCTTCCATCTAAGAGCACTCACTCTTTCCCCACTCAATGCTCCTCCAAGGTTTCTCTCTTTCTTCAAGTGTTGGCATGTAGTTTTGTTGCTCTAATTTTGCTTCTAGAATTTTCATTTCAGTTTTGTTGTGCAGAGACTGGAAGTTGCTGAATTCTCTGGGCTCCGATCTAGCTCATGCGTGACCTTTGCCAAGAATGTTAGAGAAGCATCCTTTTTCGATGTTGTGGCTGCCCAGCTTACTCCAAAGGTTCATTCACTGTTCCACAATTTCGTTTTTGAGTTTTTCTGTATGGTTCTAAATAAATTCATTTGTAGTGATAAGATTGCTGGTAGTTTTGATTTCTCATCAGCAATAAATGTTTAGTTGGATAATATTCAACGTCATAGGCCAGTTGTGGATTTCTGGGCCCATAGGCTTCTTGTAGTCTTACTGTGCTTAAGCTTGATATTGCCAAGTTTAAAGTTAATTCTGATGCTTCACCAAGTTAATTCTTTCTCAAATGCTTTCAGGTTCCTGGGCTTCATATAGGCCTCACAAAAAGGAAAATAGATTTACCTTCTGGAATACTTTCAACAATAAGCTTGGTTATTTAGTTGCGCATTAGATAACCAAAAGAAAAACTAAAATGATCCAGATATTTATTTTATTTTGCTGCAATGCATCTCATTCATAATTATTTGCTTTATGGCACTGATCGGTTGAAATTGTTTGTATTTAGACTGTAGGTGTAGCATCAACTCCTGTTAGAGGAGAAACAGTTGCCAAACTGAAGGTTGCAATCAATGGATTTGGGCGCATTGGCAGGAACTTCCTCCGATGCTGGCATGGCAGGGAGAACTCACCCCTAGACGTAGTTGTCGTAAATGACAGTGGTGGTGTCAAGAATGTAAGTAACTATCATTTGCCATGCATTTTAAGAGTTAACCTGTGAGGTTTGATTAGTTTCATTTATTAACCAAGATACACAATATAAGCACAGGCTTCACACTTGCTGAAATATGATTCGATGCTGGGAACTTTCAAAGCTGACGTGAAAATTGTTGACAATGAAACCATTGGTGTTGATGGTAAGCCCATCAAGGTCGTCTCCAACAGGGACCCTCTCAAGCTTCCTTGGGCTGAACTTGGCATTGACATTGTTATTGAGGTAGGTCCTTTTCCTCAGTGCTCAGCGAATTTGGCCTAAAGGGAAATATAGGTGTCCCGACCATAAAGAATTTCAAAGTATGGATATAACCATTCATATAAACATCTCCTTTCATCTAGTATACCACTTTTTTAAAGAGTGTTAATGATAGTTGAATAATTTGACATGCATCTTACAGGGAACAGGAGTCTTTGTAGATGGCCCTGGAGCCGGAAAGCACATACAAGCTGGTGCGAAGAAAGTTATCATAACCGCTCCAGCTAAAGGTGCAGACATTCCAACCTATGTTGTTGGAGTCAATGAAGGGGATTACTCCCACGAGGTCTCAAACATCGTGAGGTCAGTTTTAAATAAAGATTTGCCTGCTAATAAAGTAGTAATGATAATCATTCTCCATTTCTCTTTCTTCAAGTGGTTTAGCATTTGATTGCCATTTTGTACTTGCAGCAATGCTTCATGCACTACAAATTGCTTGGCTCCTTTTGTGAAAGTCATGGATGAAGAATTTGGTAAGCATTAATCATATTCATATATCATTTCACAGCTTAAACATTTGGGATAAACATTTTCAGTTGTTTAAGTTAATTGCCTGCGTGATCACAATTTAAGATTTTTGTAATTTTGTCACTTTGCCAAAACTTATTTGCAGGCATTGTCAAGGGTACAATGACAACCACCCACTCTTATACCGGTGACCAGGTAATCATACTAATTAACCAAACACTCCATTGTCGAACTCAGAAGTTGCATAACGTCTACAATTAAGTTTTCATGATAAATTATATGTCGAATTAGTTGCTTTAGCAAAGAAGAAAACTAAAATTATTGCTTCTGGTTGTGATGGTCCAGAGGCTCTTAGATGCTTCACACCGTGACTTGAGAAGAGCCAGGGCTGCAGCATTGAACATTGTACCAACAAGCACAGGTGCAGCCAAGGCTGTCTCTCTTGTGCTCCCTCAACTCAAGGGCAAGCTCAATGGCATTGCACTTCGTGTGCCGACACCTAATGTATCAGTTGTTGACCTTGTTGTGAATGTTGAGAAGAAGGGCATTACAGCTGAAGATGTGAACGCTGCCTTCAGAAAGGCAGCTGAGGGGCCATTGAAAGGAGTATTGGACGTGTGTGATGTTCCTCTTGTCTCAGTGGACTTTAGGTGCTCTGATGTTTCTTCCACCATTGACTCTTCATTGACCATGGTCATGGGAGATGACATGGTAAAGGTGGTGGCCTGGTATGACAATGAATGGGGTTACAGGTGAGCTTAAAGCAAAAGCAATCTAAAACTAGTTGAAAATTGTGAAGTTGATCTTTGTATTTGAATTTGAACATCAAGAACTTTTACTATGTGATATTTATATGTGATTTGGCAGCCAAAGGGTTGTTGATTTGGCGCACTTGGTGGCAAGCAAGTGGCCCGGCGCGTCTGCAGGTGGAAGCGGTGACCCCTTGGAAGATTTCTGCAAGACAAACCCAGCTGACGAGGAATGCAAAGTTTACGAGGCTTAAATGGTTGCAACTTTCATTTCTCTTTTTTTTTTTTTTTTTCATTGTTAAGAAAAAGTTGTTTCCTTGTTGGCCAAGGATATTTTTCAATGTTCATGTTAACTTCAAATAGGCTCATTTTATGATGACAGCTGAGTGACATGAACAGAATTATCAAATAACGTTACAACGCATGCAGCTAGTAAAAGCTGAAATAATCTTTGGATTTAATTACTTGTTTCTGTAGAAAACGGGGCTCCTTCTAAGAATTGCATCCTTGCTTAATTTCTTTGATCCCTTGGATTGGAATATTTATCTATCTATCTATCTGTATATAATGTTTTTTGGCGTGGACCGAGTTTTGAGGAATCAAATCGAAACCGGTTAAATCCGGCGCTGCGCCTAGTTGGAAGAAACCAAGCAAAAAATCAGCATTCAAGTATACACCTGTGCGTTTAGGGTTCAAGCGGAAGACGGGGAATAAGGCCTACCATGCAGAATCCAACAACATTTGCATTCGGTCATGGAATAGAGCGTTAAAACTCTTAATTTCAATAAGTGGGATTCAATTATGATCACCTTAAGTATAAAAAAAATAAAAAAAGCTTGTTTTATGCATAATGCAAACAGAGAACAGATTGCTATCAAAAAACTCTCTCAAGTCCACTCCGATAATGCAATGCAATTGCATATACAGTGATAGTAGTCAATCTCCGCTTGTTCAGCTGCTAAAAATGAGGGGCTCTTCACTTGAGCCTGAATTTTTTCTGTTTTAAAGGTCCCATAATATAATAGTGGTCTAAATTACAGTCATAAGAAAATGAGCCACCTACACCCTGTTTTGCTTTGATGAATCCCAAAGTCAATAACCAAAACTTTCATTTTATTGTTTTTTTTTATGGAAAATTTTTATTTTAATAAAATAGAATGAGCAGAGAATGCAAATAACCAAAGGAAAAAAATAAATAAATACAAGACAATCCCTTTTTTTGACCTTTTTAAACTCATAACGGTAGGTTGACCCCCCCAAAAAAAAAAAACATAGCAAGCAGCCGTAGGTGGCCACGTAATTGGCCCTTGGCTGGACAAGTTTGTTAACTCCGCTGACTTGTGACGATATGATTGGTTAGCGTGACAAACAGACCAACAACCAATGCAGGACAGAACAGGAGGATATGGATGGATTGAAAGTTGGATTGTACAGAAAAAAGTAAATAACGCAAGCCAACCCTAGTTGACTATTTCCCGTCGATTGCGGTATTCTGCAAAATCTCCCCTTTTCAAAACCTAAATTCGGATTTCCAAATTACAACTCTATCATAGATCCAACATTTTTAGCCTAATTAAATTACCAAACTCTTACAAGAGATGAGGCGATCTCTGATATTCCTTTGGCTGTTAACGATCTTATTGTCTCCATCAATACGCGGCTTCTTCTGCTCGGAGGTCTCGCAAACTTCTCTTTCCAATCATTTTCTGCCTCCCCCTCCGTAAGTAGCAAAAACCACTCTTTAACTTGCTATTCTCATTGGATCAACGCATGCAAAAAAAAAAAAGATCTTTATTTTTTTTTTTAATTACGAATTTTGCTGAATTGCATGTTAATTGGTTCGTTCCGTGTATAATGGCTGCCGCAAGCTATCTGGGTAGCTTAAAAGCCTAAAAGCAGCTCTAATCAATTTTTTTTTTTTTGGGTGTCTTTATTTAGTAACGATGGAATAGCAGTGGTAGTTACTCTGGATGGAACAATGCATTTAGTGGACAGAGTATCAAGGAAAGTTCACTGGTCAATCGCATCGGGCAGGCCGATTTATTCATCTTATCAGGCCTTCCATGACCACGACAGTGACAAGCTTAATGCATCTGGACCAAACGGTGATTTGTATTTAGATTGTGGGGATGATTTGCAACTCTATGTCCATAGCCGGCGCCAAGGAAAATTGGTATCAAAACTCACCCTGCATCTCTTTCTTAAAGTTGTATGTTTCAAAGTAATTTTTGGTTTTCTTAAACATTTATTGTCTAATGATAATTATCAAATTTGACTGACTGAGTGGCATGGAAGTCTTGTTGATATGCTTTATTATTTCCATCGATTCTTATAGTTTCTTTATTATCTCCATGGTTTTGCACTCTAGAAAAAACTTGAACTGAGCGCTGAAGAATATGTTAGAAGAACACCCTACGTAGCAGAGGATGGAGGGATCACTTTGGGAGTAAAGAAGACCACTGTTTACCTTGTTGATGCAAACTCTGGTAGAATAGTACAAACTTATAGGTTAGATGATCCTCCCTCTACACTAGATGTTAAGAATGATGCAGGAAAAACAGTTCGTTGGGCAAAGAATGCTGAAGCACTAATGGAGTCTGGTCCTGTTAACTCAACAACAGTTCAGCAGTTTGTCTACATTATGAGGACAGATTATGTGCTGCAGTATTATTCTCCAGACTCTGCTGAAGTATTATGGAATGTAGCATTTGCCAAAATTGATGCTGAATTTCGATGTCAAGGGTCAGAGAAAAAACTTTCTGCAGAATACATGCATGATTTTGAGTTACAATTGCCTTGTCAGAAGAGGCCTGTTGTTATCCAAATTCGTGATCATAAATTGTTGGAGTCTCTCCCTGTCTTTGGCTGGCTAGATGGAATAATCCCTCTGCCAGCTTCAAAACAAAATCCTCGCTTGCCACCTGCCGATGTATTCCCTCTAGCTCTTCCTAATGACAAGGCATGGCTTGCTTTGCCAGCTTCTGAGATGGAAAACCCTCTTATGTTGGATAATTATAATAATAATAATAATAATAATAATAATAATGTACACAGCACAAGGAGGTTTCACATGGCTGGATCCAGCATACACTCTTTCATTGCTTTCCTTGCTACCTTGTTGACTATTGTTAGCTTAGCCTTTTACCGCCTAAAACAGGGTAAGGGGAGTAAGCAGGATCAGGAATTTAAATTGCAAGCAGTACATAAAAAGAAAAAACCTAAGAGGTCTGGGAATAGTAAGAACTGTGCCAATAATGAGAAAAGGAATAAACTTGTTTTGGAGGAGAATAATGTTGGAAACACCAACAGACTTCAATATATTGAAGGGATTGAAGGCAAGTCATTGCTGACCTTTACAGATCTTGTTGATGGTCATGTAGGTGGACGCCAAATTGGTAAGTTACTTGTTTCCAACAAAGAAATAGCAAAAGGAAGCAATGGTACCATTGTGCTTGAGGGGATTTATGATGGCCGTCCAGTAGCTGTTAAACGACTGGTGCAGACACATCATGATGTGGCTTTGAAAGAGATTCAGAACCTTATTGCTTCTGATCAACACCCAAATATTGTTCGCTGGCATGGGGTAGAGTTTGATAAGGATTTTGTCTACCTTTCTCTAGAGCGTTGTACCTGTAGCCTAAATGACCTGATCTATGCATACTCTGAATCTTTTCAAAATCAAGCTATTGACAAGTATGAAGATTCAAAATACTTGAGCGATTATAATGTCCGATTACGTGCTGTGATGGAAAATAACAAGGATATTGAACTTTGGAAGCCTAATGGGCATCCTTCTCCCCATTTGTTGAAACTGATGAGGTAAATTTGATATCATTTAATCTCTCTCTCTCTCTCTCTCTCTCTATGTGTTGTGTGTGTTTATGTGGGACTGATTAGAATGTGACATTGTTATCATTTATGTAGAGATGTAGTCTCTGGGCTTGCCCATTTACATGAACTCAGCATCATACATCGGGATCTAAAGCCTCAAAATGTTTTGATAATCAAGGAGAAATCCCTATGTGCAAAGCTTTCGGACATGGGCATTAGTAAGCGCTTGACTGGAGATATGTCTTCGTTAACCCGGAGTGCGACTGGTAAGCTTATCAGTCATATCGGGTAGCATTTAGCAACAATTAAACCATGCACTTTTTATGATTTTATTTTTTTGGTTTGAGGATTGGATAAACCTACCTAGGAAATTGTGATCCTACTTATATGCTTATTTTCAAAATACATTGCTTGCATAAAGATTGGTCGAATTAATGCTTCCTATTGCTGCTAAATGTAGGTTATGGAAGTTCAGGTTGGCAAGCACCTGAACAACTTCGTCAAGGACGCCAAACACGTGCTGTGGATTTATTTAGTTTAGGCTGTGTTCTATTTTTTTGCATCACTGGTGGTAAACACCCTTATGGGGATAGTATTGAACGTGATGTAAATATTGTGAATGACCGAAAGGACCTCTTCTTAATAGAGAGTATACCAGAAGCAGTGGATCTTTTATCTCATCTCTTGGATCCCAACCCAGAATTGAGGTAATTTATCATCCTCACTCCCGGGCTTGAACCAATTTTTGATGATCCTATTAGTATGCATTAGTTAAATGCCCTTGATCTTCATATTTTAGCGCAACTCCTCATATCCACCTGCACATACACAGGCATATCAAGTGCATTCTTAAACCTTACAGATGGAAAATATTTCAGCTGCACTAACAGGTATTGTACACATTATGTCTCCTCTACTAACATTGCTTCTGATATGTTGTAGGCCAAAGGCGCAGGATGTTTTGTATCATCCGTTATTTTGGAGTTCCGAAATGAGACTTTCATTTCTTCGAGAGGCCAGCGATCATGTTGAATTGGAAGACAGGCAGAGTGAATCAGAATTATTAAATGAATTAGAAAGTGTTGCAGCAGTAGCCTTGGATGGGAAGTGGGATGAAAAGATGGAAACTGCATTCCTTAATAACATTGGTCACTATAGGAGATATAAGTTTGATAGTGTTCGTGACCTATTGCGGGTAATAAGGAACAAGCAAAATCACTACAGGGAACTTCCTCAAGATATCCAACAATTATTGGGGCCAATTCCAGAAGGATTTGATGGCTATTTCTCCAGTCGATTTCCAAAACTCTTGATTGAGATTTATAAGGTATTCTGTAAGTACTGCAAAGAGGAAAAATTCTTCGAGAAATATATAAACAGCAATCTAATATAAATCTAATCTAATTGTCGTTTGTTTCTCATACAAGAATATTTACAAATACTGTAAATAGAAATTGTATCATATTGCAAACAGTTTTCTTTGTCAGTGACTAAAGTGTACATTCCAAGTCTAACCATAAGTTCCATTTTTGTAGTTTGGAGGTGGATGTCTTTGTTTAGTGTTTACTTCAGTTGGTAGCGCTTTTTCACAGGAGAACAATATGCAAAGTTTGCCTATTATAGCAGGCAAGGAAAAGGCCTTCTAACTTAAAAAAGAGTTCTATAATAGTTTAAGGGTTAACGTTCAGTCAATATATATATATATATATATATATATAGAGAGAGAGAGAGAGAGAGAGAGAGAGACTTATTAAGACCTTATCCGATGGATCAATATTCAAGCTCACACATTTCCGGTGTCTGCAGAAAGATTTTGTTGGATTTTGTTGTATCTTTGTGACCTTACTACTGAAGTGCCGAGATCCGGTTAGGGTTAGATAATCCTGCTTCCGGTTCAAAATTCAGATTGCTACTACAGGAGCATTTTATCACCTTTTCATTCATAATATTTTTTTCTGCCAGTTATGGCAAAAGATTCGGCTGGAAGAAGAGAGCAAATCCAGTTCAGGGAGACTAACCTACTCTGTTATGTTGGGTTTGAAGTGATTAGTGTTCTATCTTTAGCAGCTTCAAATACCAAACAAAGAAATCTAAACAAAAATACTTGGCATAGAAACAAGTGGAGGAGTATTTTATTTTATTGTTTTTCTCTTTATGGAGCTAAAGAAAGGCAAGTTGTAAAGATTCTTATATGATTCCGCAGCCCGTGATGAAGCAGTTTATACATAATGGGTTGGTTAATCCGACAAACCGCAGTTTTAAACCTGCTGCTTACCATAATACTGCAACATCAACATGCACAGAAAATTTATCGATGAAATTTCACTTGGGAGAAATAAACGCAGGCTTTATTATTATTATTATTATTATTA
>JBBYHK010000001.1:9671240-9697441 GCA_038382065.1 Adansonia grandidieri | reverse complement strand
ATAGAGTGGGTTACTGGTAAATATTACCGACATATTGGTGATATTGATTGGGTTGGGTGCATGCAGTTTAGCCTTTTGCAAATATAATTCTAATAAATAAAATTAATACTAATGAACATCAATCCATCATCATCAATAACAATAATAATAATAATATTCCTCTAGATTAAAGATGATTAGAGGTTTTTATAAGTAGATGTGATTGTCATTCCTAACACAGTTTGAAGATTTAGTCAAATTTTGATCTTACGTTACCTGCATTGTTATAATTCATTTAAATTTTTTATTTATTAAAAAATATTTTTATATTAATAATTTTGAAACAAAGGGAAATTTAATAAAAAAAAATGTCTATTCAGGAGTTGGAGTAGGACCATGGGACATTTGGGTCCACGCATGTAACCACCCCCGAAAATTGACCGCCACTCTCACGCCGAGCTTTTCGCTTCATGACTTTGTCACTCACTCACCCTCACCCACTTGCTGCAAAATGAGACTGACACGTGCATCCCACGTGCTGCAATTAAAGCACCCAAACCAATCCAACCCAACCCAACCGATGTTTTCTTTCATATTAATTTTATTATTTAAAAGAGAGAGAGAGAGAGAGATAGATGAAGAAACGAAAGGATAACTGTCTGTTACCCTGAGAAACCTCACAGCCGCTGAATCATCAAGAGCCGAGCCCACAGACGCGCATCTCCGAAATTGGTGCCCACAGGGATCGACGGCCGTGATATGGCTTGCACGATATTAAACTGGAAGACGAATGCTTACAAAAACAAAAGCAAAAGAGAGAGAGATGCAGATAATGGCAAAGAGTAAAGCGAAGAGCTGAGTTGAGCTGAGCTGATGCGGTTGCCTTTTTCAATCAGTGCAGAGTCGCTTTACCAACCAAACACTCATTTTTGTCGATTAAATTTCTCTGAATTCAAACCTTTACTAATTCTAATCATCGATCCCTTTCCATTTTAATTATTTTCATCTTTCTTCTTCGCTTTTCCTTGATTGGAAGCCCCGATTTTCTGTTCCTGCAATGTAAGTCTCTTTTTCTCTTTTCTCTTGCTTTTTTTTTTTTAATATTAAGAATTTAGGTTTATGACAAACTGATCTTTCTCTTAAGTCCTTGTTAAAGTAAATTACTACCATTAATTTACATTGAAAAGCAATGGGAAACGAAATCTGCGTACCTCATTAGGATCTGATTCAAACGAGTTCTATCAATCTTTCTAATTCGAAAATGGAGTCGATGGATCTGTAAACGAGAATTTACCCTGCAAACACTTTGCTTTTAGCTATATTCTACCTTAATTTATTGCTGTCTGCAGCATGTGTTTTCTGGAAGTAATAAAATGTAATGGTATAATTGTTGTTCTTGTCTTGATTTCACATGTCTTTGTCTTCTTTTCTGATTCTTTTTAGAAGCTATCGACTCTCGTTATTCAAACTAAGTTTGTTGTCTTTGCATTAAATATTGGATATTTGTCTACTTTGACCTTTTGTTCTCTGATTAATATGTTTGTTAGCGGTGCTGGACAGGCAAGCGTTTCTCCCTCTCTTGTCTTAATATTGCTATTTCCTACCTTTATGTTAATATTTCTTTCCCGTTTTGTATGCATGCTTGTCTGCAATCTTATCAGCCTGTTTTCTTGTAGATGGCAGGTGTTTAAGTAACCAGAATGCAGCTAGCAAGATAGAAATGGGTGTGCACCTTTGCATGCCCAGAGGTGGAGACCATAATGTTTGCTGAGAGTGCGAGTGAGGAGTCACTTCGTCAGGATTTTGAGGCTTTGACTGTGTCTAAACGGCTTGTGAGGAGTGTTAGCCAGAAGTTGAGGAAAAAAAACCATAGAGTTGAAGGGGAGGAAGAGGATAAGGTGAAAGGAGTTTCGTTGAAATGTCTTACTCTATATGGTAGGGGTGGTGGTTGCAGAGTCGGTGCTGACACAGGCGAGGAATTTGGTGATCCGAGTTGTAGGAGAAGGTCAAGTGCTGGTGAAGAAGGAAAGGTGTACAAAACAATTTGTGGTATTGAGGACAATAATTTTGATTGCTTCTCATATGGCATGAAGGAGAAGTTTCGGAAGAAAAACAATAGAAAATATTTAGATCTTGAGGAATCGGTACAAAATAGCAGGATGCATATCTTTCTTCCAGATGACATTCTAGAGATGTGCTTGGTGAGACTACCATTGACCAGTCTTATGAATGCTCGCCTTGTATGCAAGAAATGGAGACACTTGACTACAACTCCTCGGTTTTTACAGATGAGACAAGAAGGTTCATTTCAAAACCCATGGTTATTTCTCTTTGGTACTGTTAAAGATGGCTATTGCTCTGGGGAGATACATGCACTGGATGTGTCTCAAGATCAATGGCATAGGATTGGTGCTGATATCCTCAGAGGAAGGTTCATGTTCTCAGTTGCCAGTGTGCAGGATGATGTTTATATTGTTGGAGGTTGTTCAAGCCTAACCAACTTTGGGAGGGTGGATAGGAGCTCATTCAAGACACACAAAGGTGTGTTGGTCTTTAGCCCTCTTACCAAATCTTGGCGTAAGGTTTCATCTATGAGGTATGCTAGATCAATGCCTATTTTAGGAATATCTGAGGTCTGTTCAGATTTCTTGGTCATTCAAAGCCATCAGAATCGACATGATAGGCAGTTATCCAGATCACGAGTTGGTGGGGTCTCAGATGTTTACGAGGATCCTCACAGGCTTTCACTTAGACGTCAATACAGAAATGCTTTTGCTGAAAATGAGCCTTCACCGTTACTGAATAGAAAATCATACAAGTCGATTAGACAAAGAGGTGAACAACCAAATATGAAGGGTTGTAAAAGATTTGTGTTGATTGCTGTTGGAGGTCTTGGATCTTGGGACGAGCCACTGAATTCTGGTGAAATATATGATTCTGCATCAAATAAATGGACAGAAATCCAGAAGCTGCCTATAGATTTTGGGGTCGTTTGTGCTGGGGTTGTTTGTAATGGGATGTTTTATGTCTGCTCTGAGAATGACAAGTTAGCGGGTTATGACATAGAAAGAGGCTTCTGGATTGGAATCCAAACCTCCACATTTCCTCCCCACGTTCATGAGTACTATCCAAAACTTGTTTCTTGTAATGGTCGCTTGTTTCTGCTTTCTGTCTCATGGTGTGAAGGAGATGGGCAAATTGGTAGGAGAAACAAGGCCGTGAGAAAATTGTGGGAGCTAGATCTGATGTATCTTACATGGACCGAGGTCTCAGTACACCCTGATGCTCCAATGGACTGGAACCCTGTTTTTGTTGCTGACAGGAACTTAATATTTGGGGTTGAAATGTTTAAAATATTTGGTCAGGTGTTGGATTTCTTCACTGTGTGTGATGCGTCTGATATGGAGATGAAATGGAACCATATATCTAGGAATCACATGGCTCATGAATTAGATGCTTCTTCTTGCATGACTAAGACAATGGCGGTGCTACATCTTTAATGGCTTTTGCAATGCTCTGTAATTCATTCAGGAAATTTAAAAACATTACTGCTCATTTTGGGGATTTTGCGCATACAATTCTACCTGTGAATGAATTCATATTTATTTCTTTGAATTTCGACAAGTTGTACAATGGCGACTACCTCTGGTGTCAAGTTCTTATTCAGTCCTTAGCACAGTTATATGATTGTAGTCTTCCTTTGATAATTTCTTCACCATCGTTCATATAAATTGATCATGTATTTTTCATATTGTTTCTGTTGCATCTATAATAAATAAATAAACAAATAAATTTCTGGCATTTGTTTTCTTTGATCAAGTTGCAACAAATTCTAATTTCTAAATGTAGTAAGAAAAGATTTTAGATTTGCCAAAGGAGAATGAGAATATAAAGCTCCATTATTTTTGAATTTGGAAATATTCATAGATTGATGTCAATGCTAGACCTATAACATACCATCCTGCTGCGTTGAGCATACAGTAAATGAACTGACCTTGATCTTGGATCTTACCCGCTTCTAATATGTAATATGTGGTCCTCTCTTTTCTTTTCCTTTTTTTTTTTTTAATAATTTTGTAAGCATAATTTTCTTTAAAGTGATTTATGGAAGTCTAAAAGTTCTATTGGAAACATTTGTAAGAAAAGAAAGGAAATGCGCTCGAATTTGAAGTTTTTGTACCTCCCAATGCCTAAATACCATTACATAAAGATGCATGCTTGATCCAAAATCCTTTTTCAGTTTACTTCTTTTGAATCAAAATAAGGTTCGAAACTGAGTTTGAGGGTTTTTTTTTTTTTTTTCTCTCGTATAAAACCAGACTTTGGTTCAACAATGACCGAAGCTGAACAACTTACGAACAGAAACAGTGTCATCTACACCTCTAGCAACTAGTAAACTAGAGTATCAGTGAAAACTCCACCCCACATTTGTGTTGTTTAAAGTAGCGCATGGTGTTTAAGAGAAATGGAAAAAAAAGGGTCGTCCATGCTGCAATTGGTTACCAGTTTACTAATGGACATCCACCATGGAGTTCTGCTTTAAGCAGAGGACTTCAAATGATAAAACGCGGCAAACGTCGTATCCAAGAACTCAGAAAAAGCAATAAGAGAACTAAGGCCTACAACCACTCAATGCCAAAACAATAGTACTTCGTATAAAGAAATGAAGGTAAACGAAAACAACATCATTAAAAACAAATGAACAATTTGTTGAAACCCTCTACAAGTGGGAAATACATATACACCAATATCTACTTGCAAAACTATCCATGTAGGGACTGAAACAGCTTCTGGCCAAGGATGAACTACATAAAGGTTGCTACTCACCCGATCTTGAAGAAGCAATGTGCAATTCAAGAAATTTATCCCATGTTTGGAAAAATTCCAGAGAAATTTGGGATCTTGTCAACATGCTTCAAGGCACGCTCAGCAATCTGCCGGGTTCTGTAGTCAGCATGGTGGAAGGCATCAACAAGGGCGGTGCTCACATTTTGATCTCCAGAAACTTCATAGGCTATATCTTCGGTCCTTAAAAGTCTCTCAACAACCCAAACTGCCCTTCTCCTCAAGTTCTCTGTTTGTTTCTCAAGCAACACGTCAAGTATGGGCTTGATTGCCTCTGCCTCACACAAAACGAACACTCCCTGCTCAATATCAACTCCATCATCCAATAAGGTGGAAAGAGCAGCAAGTGCTGCTTCAACAACCTTTGCATTGGTGTGGTCCAAGAGAGAAACTAACTTCTGTACGGCCTGTCCTTCCAAAAGACAAAAGCTCTCTCTAAGTGAACATGTTCCCCGGTGAACGCGACACAATCCTGTTATGACAGCCTGTTTGCTGAAACATGGAAAGATTGCAGCGCAAACTCCAGGTGGTGGCAACTCCGGCAATTTTGTCAAATTTTTGGATTCTTGAGATAAGTTCTCCAAAGCCGTGGCAGAGACCATCTGTACATTGTCAAGACCATTAGCCTGAAGCAATTCAATGAATAACGCTGCAAGACTATGCTCACGGCAAAGGGCAATAGCATCAGGCTCATCTGCCAAAACAAAAGTAACCCTTGCAAGCACACGAACAAGTCCTTCAAGGAATGGTGTTACAAAGCGGATGCCCCTAATCTCTCCTTGCCTGATCTTGACAACTCTAGAGATGATCAACTGAAAAGCACCTTCATCTAGCATTTGCCTTGTGAGGCCCAAATCCCTCTCTGGAAGTTCAGCTAAGAGGCCAGCAGCTGCTGCCTGTTCCTCAGAAATTCCTGTATTATCTGATATGACTCTAATTAGGCTGCTGAGTTGACCAACCGTGCCACGTAGTGCATCTGCCAATTCCTGACCCATGTGTGGAGAGAGATTCTGGAGAAGTTTTATGGACGCCATACGCAAATCCTTCTGAGGAACCTCGATAAACTGAACCAAACTGATGATAGCCCCAGAGCTTTTAATTGCAGTAACAACATTCAGAACCGTTGTCGGAGAACTAGTGAGTCCAACAAGAACTTGAAGAAGTTTGCACTCAATCGGTGGACCAGTGTTGCTGATTAGATGAAGTAAGTTATGGACGTTGTCTTCCGAAACAAGAGTCTGATGGTCCGGCCCAATGGGAATGGAGTCTACATCATATCCTGAGTTTACAACATTGGACAGAATTGTGGCTGAAACTTCTTTCAGTCTCATGGGAAGCTGATTGGCACCAACGGTAAAGAGGTCTCTGACAAGAGGGGGAAGTATCCCTGCCTCAATCAACACCTTGGAGCTTGCCTCATAAGACGAAATTTGGTTAAGTGCCTTCAGAGCAGCTTCTCTTGCTTGCATGCTACCACTTTTCATGATATTGATTAGAGATGCACCAACAGTTCTTGCAACATGGACTTTCACATCATTATTCAAAACCAACTCACCAAGATATGCAGCCATGGACTGCTTTGTTTCAGATGGGCCTGCAACAATACCATTTTACATTACTATAGAGATATAGCAATGTACTCGATAGAACGAAAATTTCAGAGGTCAAACAAGAAAGACTACCAGCTCAGGGCAACAACAAAATCCTGCTGTCCAGTGTCAGCCAATTGGGAAGATTAATAATCCTAGTGCTAAGATGCAGCCGAAGTTTCATACAAAAATGAAATTGAACTAGAGAGGCCAAGGGTTGCAGAGAAGACAACCCAGCAAATGTTTAAAAAGTTCAAGATAAAATAACACCAAAAATCAATTTAGAAGATCATTTAGCATCTAAGCAAAAGATACAAACTAGGATTAGTATCTAAAAATGTTCAACTATAGTTGTCAGGAGATGGACAGATACCTTCACAACTTCACGATTTAAAATGGAGAACAATCACCAACGCAGGCAAATATTTCATCCCACAGTGAGCAGCAAAGAAATAACTAGCAAGTTTCAGGTTTGGGACAAATGAACTAAGGATCACGTATGAACACTAGAGGCAATCATTATTACTTAAAAAAATCTGCAGTCAACTGACAAATAGCATACTGGTGATCATGTGAGCAGGATATTATAAAAAATGAAGCCAAAAGTAAATGACTGGAATGCACCCAAAAAATGATGGAGGACCAGTATTCTTGCAAAAAGTTAGGAAAACCATAAAGATATCAAGGAAAGAGAGGAGCACCTTCAAGAATCTGGGTCAAAAGAGGCTGCAATCTACCATTTTCAGCCATCTGTCTGACATTGTTCTCAAACTTTTCCAGGTTTTCTAGAGTTTTATCGGCTTTCTCAACAGTCAAAATATTCTCAGATTTACTGCTGGTCATTCCAACTAATATAAGAATTGCTCCATTAATTGAACCAATCTTCTCACACAAGGCTTCAGATTTTGAAAGTTCATACAGCAAAGAGACAGCCTCCTCCCTCTCCTTGGACTGTTCATGGGACAAGAATTTAACTATTGTACGCACAGTGTCCCCCTCAGCCAATATTGCCTGAAAAAGAATGCATAAGTAGTTAATAATCCAGTCCTGGATGGATAGACTACAATGATGTCATTGTCAATCAACAGGTAAACATCAAACCTAGAACAACCTTATTATCTGCATCATCCTCGACCACCACCAGGAGTGTCTCCAATGCTTTACACCGAACTTTACGGCTGCTGCTCTTTAGCATCTCAACAATCATAGGTATTAGATCAGCATTCCGGACAACATGCTTATTGGATCGGTTTTTTTGGCAGATGTGTTGGATGACCTTCAGAGACAGCAGAACATCATTTTCTGAACTGCCCATATTTAATGATCTACGAGCCATATCAAGCTGGGCAGCTTCATTCCTAGCAGTCCACTCTTCAATGGTGTTCCGCAAAGCGATACTAGGGTTTAAATCAGCACTTTTTAGTTCTTTTTGTGTCAATGGGCAAACTAGTTTCCTTCCACTTTCCTTGCATTCCTTGAACCACTTTTCAATTGCCTCGCGTTCAAATGTTTGCCCATTTTCTAATGCCACAGGGTCACACATAACCTGCTTTGTCAAAGGGCAAACAAATGCATCATAAATAGGCTCTATGTGCAGTCTCTCGAACTGAAAGCTCTCATCTGACTGACTGCCAGGGTCATAACTTCCGTCCCAGCTCCCAGCCATCCAACTTAGATAGTCACTGCAAAGAGAGAGAGAGAGAGAGAGAGAGAGAGAGAGAAACTGCTTAAGATAAAATCAGCTTATTAAAAACTTTGCAGTTATAACAGAGACAATAGCAATTGGAATAACCAATGAGATAACAATCATGGTCAGGAAGCCAAGAAACAATTAGAAACAGCAAAATCAAAGTTCAAGAGTTCAACAGAAGTCAAGAAGCTACTCCGTGACAGTAAAACAAAGCTATGTTTTGATATGAAAAAAGAGAGTATGACAGAGATGATTGATTCCCATTTCACCCTCCATTAGCTTGCCAAGGTGATGCAGAAGGCTAGGGCAATTTAAAATTAATAACTAAGTGTAAATGGTTGCTGCAGAATTAAGACATGAAAATAAAGCATTACAGGACACATCAAGAAATTAAAAAAAAAAAAAGGAAAGAAAATTGAAAAACTTAGAAAAAGAGAATCTCGTCTAAATCTGAAAGCATAATTTACAAATCTAAATTAAGTCGAATGGGCACTGAATTTAGATTAGAATCTAACAGCAAGCTGTTCAAATCAGGAATCAATGAAGTAGTACAAAATTTAGATTAGAGCGTATCAACTTCCGTCCCTGCAACTCACGGCCGATAAAAAATAAAAACAGAAAGAAAGAATTGGAACAAGAAAAAGAGATAGCAATCATACCCTGTTGATTATGCAGAGAGACAAAAAGGAATATGAAGGAGGGGTTTGACAAAACCCTAGTTCTTAGTTGGAAGATTCCCAGAAAAACTCAAGTTGGATTAGACAAGCGACGAAGATTATTCCCATAAGTTGTTTTACTTGCATGAAATGATTGAGATCCCCAACTTTTAGAAGGAATTTGAATTAGGGTTTGGTTGTCGATGTTGGAAGTGCTGATGATTGGGTTTTTTGGCGAGGAGAAAACAAATAGGAATAGGAACAAACAAAAGAAGCAGTGGAGAAAATTAAAGCAAATTAAATTAAAAAAAGAAGAGTAAGAAATCAAAATGAGTTGGAAAAGAGAAAAAGTTGACCCCCAAAACGATTGGTCATCCCTCATCTCATCTGCCCCAGAGAGTGACGATGGGCGTGTGAAATGGAGGCACCAACCCAATCATTCAACCGCCTGTGACCCCACCCCAATCACTGCTCCAACAAAATGAATATATATACATATATATATATATATTAAAAAAAATGCAACAGTGCATTGGGCAGCCAATTCGTGAGGGAAAAATACGGCCTCCGCTGCCCATACTAAAATGATGCGAAGTACAACTACAATCCAAGGATATTGGGCTCAAATCCAAATAGGAAGATTACATCGGCCCAGAGTCGAAGGGAATCCGTATATTTTATGTAATCCAAGTGGCACAACGTTTTAGGTTGCGAGTAACAACTCAATCGGGTGTTGGGACTACTGGGATCGGGAGTTTGGGAGCGTCAAGTGCAAGAAGGAGAAGAAGAAGAAACACACGGAAGGAGTGTTTTTGGGTTTCGGAAAATGGAAGAAATAGAATTAGAACAGGAAACGCCAAGCTTGGATAATGGGCAAGCATCAAGACAACAACAAGCTGAAGAAGACGAAGAATTAGTAATAGTAGAAGAACAACAACAATCAGAAGAAGTAGAAGAGAATGCAAATGTTTTGCAATTTATGGATTCCATGGACGCCTATCTGACCCTAATTCATTCTTTATCATTGACACTTCGCCAGGTAAAAGATCTTTTCTCTTCTCATAGAATCTTAATGTTATTTCTAATTGTGTCCATCAGTTTAGTTTGTGATTATGATATTCGACTGGATTGATATGTTGAAATTTTAACTTGATTGGATACATTATTCATCCTTCAGTTGTCAGAGATACTTTAGACAATGAACATGTGAATCTGAGCTAGGTCCATTACCAAGTGAATAAAAACGATGCATTGATCAAACAATCACCTTTGATTATTTCATCTGCTTGTAGTCCCTGTTTATGTCACCCAGCAAAGCATTGATCTTTTTTCACTATTGTTTTTTTTTTTTCACAAAATTTTTCGTTCTTTTTGATTTTTAATAAGTGAAGTACAAAATACAGGGATGGCTGGAACTAGCAAGTGCTCGACATTCCATGGGTGCTTCACGTGTGAATACTGTCTTGTTGGACCATACGTTTCATCCTGCTGCTACAAAATTGCTTGTAACCCAAGATGAGGGAAAAGGTATTTATCGGGTTTATCTACTAAAGCATTCGGATTTAAATTATTCGACATGGTGAATTTTATAGTAAGCAGAAAAATTTCTGTGATTTAAACAGCCTTTGCAAACTAGACTGGAGGAAGTAATATTGTAGCATTGGATATGGTGTGTTGTTCTAGTGGCAGTTGATGTGGAATACAAGATGTTCCTGGCAGTTTTATAAGAATACAAAAAGATGCTTTATTCAATTAGGCTTTACTGTTTTAGGCAGCTAGATCTAAAGCCTCTTTTTACTGAATTATCATTCTTATTTAAATATTTAATCATAGGTTTTATTTGTTCTCTATCTTTCTCCTGTAAGGAACTTATTTGATTTATGATCTTTAATAGTTGACTCCGTTGAACCACACTTTACATTATGCAAATGGGCATCTTCTAGTAATGAAAAGTGCTTGTTGGGAGAAACACAATCTAGCCAGGACAAATTGCATCGACAGCTACGACACAGGGGCAGTACCCAGTTTTATGGTATGTTTTTCACCCTCTATACGGAAAGTAGGCACTCATTTTGGTAGTTAATTAGAACAGACAGAATCACAGACCTACAACCAACTGAAAATCTGAAACTATTTGCAAAACAAAGTTAAGGAACTATTGTTTTTATGCTAATTCTTTGGTAATTTTATGCTAAAACCATATGATGGGAATTATAATATTCCAATTGCAAATCATGATTGTCACAAAATCCTCTTAATGACATGTTTCTCATATCC
This sequence comes from Adansonia grandidieri, assembly GCA_038382065.1. Classification (NCBI taxonomy): domain Eukaryota; kingdom Viridiplantae; phylum Streptophyta; class Magnoliopsida; order Malvales; family Malvaceae; genus Adansonia; species Adansonia grandidieri. The sequence continues at coordinate 9,686,405 of JBBYHK010000001.1, read as the reverse complement.
TCATTTCTTCTGTCCGTGTTAAGAAGAGAAGACCTCATCTGAGAATAAAGCTTCGCATGAAGTTGATGACCGAGTAAGCGTTCTACCACTCTTATAGTGTGCAGTTTGGTTTTGATTTTTTTTTTTTTTTCTTAAACAAAGAAATGCCTTTGGATTGTTGTGTCTTTTTCTCTCTTGCACCATTTTTGTTGTTGTTTTGCTTTTGATTTCAGTTTAACAATTTTTGAAACCTGCTTACCTTTGTTTTTTGAATTCCAGGGCTAATTAGAAAGATCTTTTTGTATGATATATTTGTTACATAAGCTAAGTTATGAAAGGTTCTCCTGTCCAAATTTGATTGTTTACAAATAGTAAATATGAATATAGAAAAAATTACGTGGAATAATTTTGGAAAGCTTTCTCATTCTGATTTAGGTTCAAAAAGAGAGATCTAAATCACTGTCAATGTTTGGAACACTGGTTTCTCCAAAGCTTCGAGCCGGCCAGCTATCATTTGAGATAGGTGCGCTTAAGTCAATGCTCTTGACCATATTCGGTACGAGATGAGACTGTCCTTACAAATTATATATACTATTGCAGCACTGGAAACACTTGTAGAGATAGCAAACATGCGCTCAGAAATGCTCTCTGCATTTGACAAAGTCTACAAGAAATTAGGAGGCAGCAAGGGATGAAAATAGTGGTTTTATTCTGGTAACTCTGCTTGCTGCACATTCCCCTTTATATTATCCCCCTTCCCCTTCCCTTCCCTTCTCTTATTATTCTCTTCTGAACTTAACAACTCAGATATACGTGCCAATATTTCAAAAAGAAAAGAGTTGTAAGTATAGTCCTGGGGATAAATGTATTTTTAACCGATTTAGGTCTATGCTTGTTGCATTATCTTTTAGAAAATTTGGAGCATGTATTGTTATTGAGTCTTTGGACTTCAATATCAGAAGGGTTTTTGTCCTTACGCATTGTTATTAGGCTTAAAGTACTAAGCATTTCCAGTTTTACTTGTTGAAACATTGGGTTTACATGTAAGATGTATAACTAATGTATTCTTGATTAGGTTGCATGAAAGAATTATTCAATCATCAAATGCATTTTTGTAACTGCAATTATGGGCATGTATTGTATCGGATGGCAGCAAAGAATATTTTTCAGGGATCTGGTTCTTGGAGGCTTTAGTTCGCATATTTGTATTATACTATTACCATTAGTCATTATGTTATTGATAAGGTTTTGACCGATGAGGACGATATTAAGGCAAAATGAATTGCTAATATCTTGTTTCTGCTCTGTATGCAAAGCAAAGCAAAGCAAACATAAAAGGGAGCATTACGAATCCCCCACTTCTGCAAGAGAGATTTGTAAGCGCTCTGACTGAGACTCCAAACAACTTCCAGTTCCACAGCTGAGCAGAGCAGAGCAGGCTTTGCTTTTCAATCCCATTCGAGCGCATATTTCAACCAATTACAAGATATTATGACTCACCAGATATCATCAATAGGTTGTCGAACAGAACAGGAACAACCGCAGTTTAGTTTCAAGCACCCGCTAAAACAACCAAGCGAATAATATTATAGTAACCCAACAGTAAATAATTACAATGCAAACCTAGCAGGGACTGTCTCCATGTTGATAATCAGTATATAATGTTTCTGCAAATTGAATGAGAACGCAAAAATAACTGAATTTTTTTTAGTTTTATTTCCCGGTAAAGAGTATAGCACTTGGAACTATTTCGCATGCCCACCCACCGCCAAAAAAAAAATTTGTCGCCATACAAATATCGCAAAGCCAAACCGCACAACTTTACAACAATCCGATTCTATCCTGCAGAACATACAGCGCACAGAAAAAGGTAGAGAGTCAACAAAACCTGAACAAAAACGAGAAAAGGACTAGAAAGAACCCAAGTCGAAATTTCTTCTCCTTTTATCTTCTTCTTTTTTTTCTTTTTTTTCTTTTTTTTTGCATTACCAGCTAGAAAGCCCTCCAATTATCGGAACTTTTCTTTGGACTCTGATGATCTGATGAAACTTTAAACGGACCACTGGAGCCAAATGGATCAGCATCATCGAAAGAGAATCCATGGCCAAAATCTTTGGTACTATTTATGGAGTCAAACCTAGTGAGTGTCTCAGGCTGCCGTGAAAACCCGCTGCCAAAGTCACTGCTACTGCTTATGGAGTCGAACCTTGTGAGCCTATCAGGTTGCTGTGAAAATCCACCATCATGCATACTGAAAGAATCAAACCTTGAGAAACTGTCAAACTGATCCCTTGACGCCTCACTGAATCTTGATGGAGAGTTTCCAAACTTGGAGAGCGGAGTGCCAGGAACAGAGTCTTCAAATGTAAATGGACTCTTCTTATCATAAAAGCTTTCTGCACTTGGGGATTCAATTCTTGTTGGGGATACAACAAAATCACTTGATCCAAAAAATTCTCTGTGCTTGTCCGAGTCCTGCCATGTGATATTAAAGATCAAGAATAAATATTTCAATCCATCAGGCCAAGAAAAGATCATAATAAGCACATAAAAAATATTTTAGCGTCCTAAGAATCAGAGTTTATAGAAGGTAAGCTAGGTACAGCAGCAAGATTTCTGCCTTGTGGCCGAGAGCTCAGAACACGTCAAGGTAAAGAAACATACTCTCTGCAGAGCAGAGGTTGGCCCCACCCAGACCCCATAAACAGAGAGAACGAAATATCAAAGCAGTGGTTGACCCTGCTCAGATCGCACAAACAGGAATGAAGCTTTTGTCCATATGTCCACCTCGACAACCTTTTTCTTATATGTATCTTTAGGTTTTGGTAGTTGGATAGAGTACCCATACAACCTATGTTACAAAGGGTGCATATCCAACAACTTTAGGCTTTGCTGTAGGTGGATAGAAAGAAGTAAAGATGAAAATTGAAAGAAGAGAGGTGGGAAGACGGACTTTGACCAGAAGAGGTGCAAAATGTGCTATCTTACTGTCCCCAGCAAAGCACCAAACTATCATCTTAGTACATGGTAAACATCTCGAAGGAAAACTTCACAAAATATTAAGAGTTAAGGCATCAATACAGTTTAGACAAACCAACATATCCCGCTAAAGTTTAAACTTACAAGCAAACTTTACACTATTTTTTCCCTCTCACCAGACAGGGTACATACCACTTGATTCAGCATTCTACACAAATGACAAATCTACGTAACCTGAATTTCAGGATGCTGAAAACAAAAGCGTGCTTCAAGTAGTTAAGGCTCACCTTGGTATTAACAGGATTAAATCCCCACACTGAGTCTGTATCATCATTATCAAAGGTCCCCCATGCTGATTCATCAAAACTTATGTCCAGAAAAAAAAAATTGAAAGAATTTAGCCAGAAAAAATGAGAAAAAATTAGTCAATAGCAAAGCTAGGAGACAAACAAAACTTAAAAAATTCTACATCCATACCGATGTGTTTCCGCATCTGCTTCAGTACTCTTTCTGAAATGCTCATCAGAAAATTGCTGAGATGGACTTTCTAGAGAGTTTCTTTCAGCTGGACTACCACGAGGACTTCTGGCTGATTCATCTTCACTATGTGTGTACGCAGACTCACTCTCAAAAACACGTTCACCAGCACTGAAGAGATTCCCAGTTTTTTCATCCACGTAGGAAGAGGAATCAGGGGTCAAACTACCATCTGGAGATGCTTTTCCTCTTTGAGAGACGGACACATTTTTAACATCGACGGTGAGCTCATTGCCAAATCCTGTAATTTGAAATAAAAGTCAGACAAACAAAATTGTTACAGAACCCCATCAAATTATGCAAAACTTCATTTGCAGAATTATACAACAGTAATGAAGGGGAATACCTTCATCTTCAAACTTATCCCACTCTTCATCCCAGAGTGCTGCTCCCTCAGGAATTCCAGGTTGCCAACCTTAAAAAGGCATTGCATGTCAAAAAGCCAAAAAGATCTCTAATTAGTAAATGGAATTGTTTTTTCTTTTTCCAAAGAAAAACTGAAGGGTCATTCCAAATACAAAAAGAGATAACTGGCATAGCAGTTAACATACATCAGAAGTCTCTTTCCTTTCAACTAAAGTAACTAAGAGGATTCCTAAAGATCAAATACAAAAATGATAAACGAAATTTTTACAGTTCCATGTCAAAAGAGAATCTAGACAGACATTAACATCCCAAATGACCGTGGAGACCAGCCAAAGTATAGAACTTTTGGCTCCAAATTTTTGAAAGGGTACAAATAAGGTAATCCATCCATTTGCCACCTTCTTTTATTGCCACTTGTCAACTAACATTTTCAAGAAGAAAAAAGGAGAAGCAATATCGGAAAGCGGTGTTAAATTTTTTTTTAGCAGATTCAATTGCTTTTAACTTATTTAACTTAATATGAGGAGGGTACATTTGGAAGTTTAAGAGAGAAATAATCTGATTTTTTCCTATGCTACCATTTTAATTAGAATTGGAAGGCTTAAAATGGAAAAGCAAAAAATTGTCAGACCAGGTCATAGGAGGAGTCACCATACCCAGTCCACAGCCCATAGGTAAAAGAAAAACACAGAAATAAAGGGCATGTGAAATAATATATCTTGAACTAACGAAGAAAATCACTGTAAATAGATCACCAAATGCAATCACAAACATGCTCAAATAAAATAATATCTCCACACAATCTACCAAGTTAAATAACTTTGAAAGGATTGAACTTATATAGTCAGCCTTCAAGAAGTTGGATCAAAGAGTACAATGCACGGAGAACACCAAACATGATTATAAGAATATCATACTAAAGTACCGGCCTGTACTCAAAGGGAGTTGTGAGGAAGAAATTTTCTTCTAAAAAAAATATTCAAAAGAAAGTAAAAGGTACCCATGGGAAGCTCAATTACTGCAGCAGTTGACTTAAGATCAAATCCATGTTTCTTGCATCGTTCAGTCAGGGCTTTCGTTAGCTCCTCAAGATCTGATTGTATGCGGTCAGCACGCACCTAGACAAGCCACAAATGCCTCAGTGTCAGAAAACGTAACTCAGGCTCTCCAAGCATGTAACATACTTGATCAGTTTAAATTTACCTGAAGAATACCGTCTGCACTGCCCCCTTGTTCCATGTTAACAATAGCTTGATGCAACTCCGTCCTCCTCTCCTAAAAAGAAGACAATTACAATTACATTTACATGACAACTACAAAAGTTAGTGAAATAAAGAAAAGGGGACCTGCAAGGGATTGATAGACCAACATATTACATGGTAACAAATCGCTAGCAGGGCTTTAGGCTGTAGCCATTGGTCAATTTAAGGAAAGAATGGAAGGATTTAGGATGAAAATGAAGGAAAAAGCAAAAGAATAAAGGCATCAGACATGTGAAACAAAGCTTCATGGTAAATAAGTCATCTCCTCTTATCCTGGAAGAAGTTAATGCACTCGGAAAACACTCAGGCATTAAGATGAGGAAGTTACAGGCCAGGAAAATTTATGTGAAGAAACCCATTGAAAAACAAGGTGATGTTAAACCAATTCAACTGTTTCCAAGGGTTCCAAAAAACTCTAATAGTCCAAACCAACTCAAAGTAGTTTAAAAATAAAAGAAAAACTAACCATTACCTGAATCTCACGAAATTTTGCCTCTTCAATTACCAATTTCGAAGCTATTTCTGCAACTTGTTTGTATTTCTCTTCATATTTCTTTGCCAACATTTCAGCCTGCAATACAAATTGTTAGCCAGAAATCAATAAAAATCACGTCCAAATAATTGAGAGAAACAGTTCGTCAGATTTCAGGCAGTACCTCACGCTTATCTGCAATTGCCCTTTCCGTGATTTCATTTAGTCTATTATCACATCTGCTTTTGTACAGGACCTGGACATAAGGAAGATGAAAGTTGTATAAAGAATGATTGAATTTTGAAGTTTCAAGTTTTCCCAGCTCAGGTGTACAATTCAACTCGCGAGTTAGTAAAATTATGAATAGAAATAGCCAACATTCAGGCATTGAATTTAAGAATGACGTTGAATTATTAACACAGTGCTAAAAAAAAAGGAATCATTTCAATATGTTAAAGCAACCTAACATGCATCTTATGCATGCACTTAGACTAGTCATTCTAATTCCTGAATAAGATCCATAATGAGGAACTTACTACATGTTTAATCAAAACGACTTTTTTTTATAATGCACATTTGGTTTCCAGAAAACCAAAATTAAAAAAGTGTGAAATAGAAAATACTCACAAGTTCCTGCATCTTTTCACGGTAGAACTCAAGCTTCTCCCTAGAATCCAAAATCACCTTTTCAGTTCCATCAGCCTGCCAAATTTCAAAGAAACATACTCCTTATTATCCTTCAGAAAGGAATATAAACCATCAAAAAGCTAGGTTAGTTAAAAAAAAATTCTTTATGGAAGCAAATAAAAAGCTGTCCTCAAACCCTGACCAAACCTAAGGAGGAATAGAGGAGCAAATTAAGTAGGCACATGCCCACGTGTGTGTATGTGCTAGTGAAAGAGAGAGAGAGAAAGAGAAAGTATTTGAGCTTTATTCTAGAAGATATCATGCCTTTTTTCCATCAGCCACTGCATCTTGGGCTGCTCCATTCACTAAATTCTGTTCATTGTTATCAAGTTGGGTTGCAAAGGAATCATCCAACGCCGGTGCTCTTGACTTTTGTTGGTTCGACATTACAGTAGTATCAGGAGAAGCATTGGGTTGAATTGGAGGTTTGAACCCAGCTGATGAAGTCATTGCCTGGGCACCCACCGCTGGCTGCTGTCCAAAGCCTAGCAGCAAAATTGTCATTTTATCAAAAGAAATCTAGGATTAACAACAATGAGAAGGAAAAAATTTGAAGATATTAGAAGGAATCCTAATTAATACCAGGGTTGGGACCCCAAGCTGCATTTCCATATGAAACATTGGGTTGGCCTGTCATGGACAAGAGTGTCTCATCAAACATAACATTGCTAGGGAGTGTGGATGGAAGAGGACGGCCTTCCCTATACCGCTCCATCAAATACAGAGCAAAGCAGAACTCTCTCAAAGAAAGCATACTATCACTATCCTGATCAGATAAGTCCCAAACCTGCTTCAATACCTCTGAAAAAGAGAAAAGCAACAAAGTTAAACATCTTACCCAAATAAGAAAGCTCTCCACTCCAGCAGGACCAATCATGGAAATAGTCCAAAGAAATAGAGCATCAATGGAGATTCTTCAATAAGATACAAAACAATGTGTAAACCATGCCCAAAAATAAATAAATAAAAATTGACACAAGGATTTATGGAAAGATACCATCTAAAAAAACAGGTATCATCAGTTCGTCACCCTAGCAGCAAAAGCTATTTGTAAATACAAGATTCCAGTTTACTACCCAGAACCTACCAGAATAAAATCTTAATAACCATCATAATTTAAATAAACCTTTACTGATATAACTCCAAATGATAATGATAATATCCACAGATAAAATTTTGCAAAGAAAAAGGACATCAGACAATAAGCAAAATAATGCAATATATGTTTTGTCATCTTCAACAACATTAAACTCCTAACACTATTTCTGATGCATAAGAAATCATCATACACGTTAAACAAACAAAACAGATGAACCATCTAAGTCATGCATCATATTCATATCTAAGAAAATTATTTGAACGTGCAATATAATAAATAAGGAATAACATACCTCTAGGTAGCCTCCAACTCAAAAATAGATTCCTCGCCTGCTCACCAGTTATTTTCCCATCTCTGTCAGTGTCCACTTCCATGAACACTTTCGTATATTTCTGAATGTCAGATGGTTTCATTTTTGGCCATGGAAGCTGGGGACTGTTTGAAACAGCATTCACAGCTCCCACAGAAATCCCAGATGGCATAATAGAGGAGGAACTTGGTGACGAAACCTGTTGGCCTGGGATTAAAGAAGAGGGTGACCTTTGACTTTGACTACCAGCAGTATGCATAGAGAATGTACTTTGCAATGAGTCGAGTGAGTTGGACTTAACTATGGACTGGGCCCCACTTGAAAATGGCATAATCCCTGATGAGGCAGGTGCACTGCGGGGAGAAAAGGTTTGTGTAGATAATTCTTGTTTTGGTGCAAATGAGGTTGCAGAAAATGCTTCACCTCCAAATGCTGAGCCAGAAGCAAGACCATTTCCAGAAGCAACCAATGCTTTAGAATCATTAGCAGTAGACTGAGAAGACACTGAAAATGCAGTTTGAGGCTTCGATGGTGTTGATGGAGCAGCTGCTCGTGGCCCACTTGGAACTCCACCAGTTCTTCCAGCAAGCCAATCGCTGGATACATTTTGATTTGTGAAACTGGGACCAGGGGCACCAGTGGGCATGGATTGAAGTGGACGGACAGCAGAACCCGCTGGCATAGCTTGAGGTTGACCAACTACACTACCACCCCTAGAGAACTCTGGAGCTGCAATACCTTGAGGAGGACGTGAGGCAGTACCAGCAGGCATGGTTTGCACAGGTCTCATTGATGGATTTTGTTGAGAAGGAAAATACTGCTGACTCATACCAGCATTTGGAACTCCTGGTCCTCGGAACCCAAGATTTGGAGAGGATGTTGGCATAGCCGCATCCATCTGTGAAGCAGATGGGGCAGGAAAATTAATTTGTGGTGCTGGAATTTTTGCTGCAGCAGGACCATATAATGCTGCCTTCACAATGTCTGGTGTTAATTCACGCCTTTGTGCTACAGTTACAAGCTTGAGAGCATTAATAAATTCTTGCTTGCTTAGGAAACCACTATGGCTCTGATCAGCATGTGCCCATATCTGCAGTCACAAGATCGGTATGAATCGACCCATAAAATAGAATTCCTTGTTAAATTAAGTTAAAAGAAGAGGATAGGGTAGAAGACATATGAACGCTACGGTACATATCACATATGTACCAATCCAACTCAAACATCCAGAACAAAAATTTCCAATCCCCTAAACCATTCCATTCATTGTGTGAAAATTAAAAATCGACCACCAAATGCTACAGAAAGTAGCCCGAGGCTAAAGGAATTGCATCTATTATTTCATCACAATTAAAATGATTCCTCGGTTTTTCCCCTCCGTCAAACTATAAATGCAGTGATCTACCATCCACTGACTTGTAGCCTATTGTATGCCAGTTTTGTTTCACAGTAATTGCTTCAGCAGCTCAAAAAAGGCAAGTTTAAACATTTAAAGCATCCATAAGAAACATCTTCACAAAAGATCAGATAGATTCCTACTAAAGGACGTATCATTGTACTCCCAATTGCAACTTGAGCCAACAAACAAGACATATATTTTAATAAAATCCTCAAAAAGTATACAATTGAAAACCTGACTATTTGATAAATCTTTGATGTAAAAGGAACAAGATCCACATAGGCAAACGACAAGTTGGTTAAGAGAAATCTAAAGTACGAGAGTGATAATTGTACAAAAGAAAAAACAGCAGCAAAATGTTTCAGCTCATTGAGAAATTTCACCAAGTTGCAACCAAATTAAATCTAACCGATATTCGGAAAAATGAGTTCATCGACAATTAGATTCTAATAAGAAATGAAATGCAAGAGAGAGAGAGAGAGGGAGGAACCTGAGCGAGGACTTGTTTGGACAACCCGGATCCTTGAAAGAAAGCAACAGCCTCAGCTCCGCTAATTCTGCCATCTCCATCTAAATCTGCTCTCCTGAAGTACACTTCGAATTGATCCTGATTTTGCCCCGCCATCTCAAAGCCCCCAAACAAAAAATAAAGCAAATTCTGAACTAATTGTATAAATCTCCTAGATCAGACTAGGAAAACAAATACAAAAGCAGATCGCAAACTCAAGTACACAGGAAATACAACAGATTACAAAAGAATCTAAACAATTGAATCTCAAAATAAGGAAAAACAATAAATGTACACAAAATCAAACAAGTCGATTTAAAAAAAAAAAATCAAACAGTGGGATAAATCGGGAATTAGGGTCTTTGGTGTTTAGATCGAGGAGAGACCAGGAAACGGAACTAAGAGTTAAAGTGGCAGAGAGAAAGGAGATTAAAACTACTAGTGACTAAATTAAATAAAGAAAATAAGGAATCGAAAGAGGAGAGACAATCGGAGTCAGAGATGATGTGGGCTGGGAGGGCTGTCTCTCTCGATCGCCAGAAACGGAGATTGTAACGGGAGGACAGATCGATCTTTAGTTCCTTTTGGCTGAGCGTGCGATTTTTTTTTTTTCGTGTTATTATTATATTTCCCCGAATCCGAAGAGGGATTTGAATTAATTGATGGACGAAAAAGCTTCACATCACATTATCTCGTCTAGTCTAAAATTCATGTTTGGATCATATCATATCATATCGTGCCAAAGCCCAAAGCGCAAAGTCTTTTGGATGATACCAAGCCAAGTCCATTACTATCTTACCCTACTCGTTTATTATGTTAAAGCCCAAAGTCAAAGCACATTATTAACGAATTAACGGATAAAATACCATTGTATTAGCTTAATCTAACCAATCCAAACGCAAACTTCTGCTTGCGAGGAGGATGGTCAATTATTCTAGCATTGATTAATTAATTAATTAATTAAAACGATGGAACTAGGGAATTTAATTACCAAAAAAAGGAAATCATGTTCATGGCATGGTAAGGCTTTGCCATAAATTATTTACCAATTGATTATATTGATTGTGAGAGGATGCATACATTATTTGCTATATATTATCTAATTTTCTTCTCCTCTCGCAAGAAAATGGACGATTGAATACTATAGCATTTCTAGCTGCTTATATTCCTTCCATTAACAAAATTTCATGTTCGTTTGAGTAACAAATGTGGAGATTGACTGTCTTCAATATCAATGGTTAATTACACACTAGTAAAGCTTTCAGGTCATTTTGTTCACTCAAAAACCAAATATAACTATGTATATCAACCATTTCATTAGGTGAAATCAGCATGGAACTCGTAAATGAATCAGAATTAGTCCTTGCCTAACTAAAGAATAATACGATCACTCAAAAAAAAAAGTAACTTTTCTGGAATTAGATCAAGTTGAGATTCTTGAGATAATCAGCGGCTACTTTACTTTCTCCAAGGGCCTTCCTGAATTGATTCCAACAGATTCAGTCCTAGAATGACAAGAACTCGACAAGACATCAACCAAGCAAGCCAAATTGTTCAACTAGATTGTAAGGATCATAGCCTCGTGAAGGTTCCACTTTTCCAATCAACTGATCAATCCCTGTCAAAAGGGTGAAAAAAAAAAAGTGGAAACGAAAATGAGGTTTTGGTCCAAAACCAAATCCGTCATCTTCCCAAAACAGATATATGAAGTATGTAACAGAATAATCATCTTAGTACCTGTATCAGAATTTTGGAAATAAAAGCTTTCAACCCCTTGTGCAATGTTATCAATGAACTCCAGACTTGCTGGTTTCGTCTTTTTGTCCTTTGAAGCCGCATCATCTGCATCCGTTTCTGCTTCTGCATTGATCGAACCAGAGGCCTGTAACTTTCTTTTTGAACGAGCACGCCGGTTCTGAAACCAATTATAGACATTTGTTTCGGAAATCTGACCATGTTGAGCTAGTTGAGATGTTATCTCTTTGATCTTTTGCTTGCTGGGAGTCCCATTTCCACGCTCATATATATTCTCAAGAATTTGAAGCTGCAATGGTGTTGGAGTCCAGCGTTGTCTAGCAGTGATCTTGTGACCAACAGAGGCCATTATTGGATCACAGTAGAGATTTCCCAACCTTATTCCTGAACCACATAAATAGCAGTATTCAATATAGCACCAACGACGACCAACGAGAAACACTCACAAAGACGGGCACTTTACAATGAGGTCCTAAACCATTTCATTTAAACACCATATATTAAAATAAAAGAGGACGTTTTGTAAAAATAAATGCTGCTGACAGAATTAAATCTACTTCTTAGTTCTGTTTTGTATTTTTTATGTTTTTGCATAAATAATTTGATTATTCAAGAAAACAGAGCCATGCCTGCCAACAATTTTCTTATGCATGCTTCTTATTCACTGGCATATACTTCAGAAATCACATGAAATAAATATATACAGGAACTCCTTCAGGCTTTATGGAAACATCAATCAAGCATTGCTATGCCGATTGAGGCACAGATCAAGGCATTCGGGAAACCAAAAACATAGACTAGAGGCACCAGAAGGGGAAAAAAAGATGGGAGAGCAACAAAGAAAAAGAAAAACCAGTAAAATCCTGGTGGCAAGACATGGTTTTGTGCATCTCAGCGAGCTGCTCAGAAATTGCCGCATAGGCAACGATCTGTTTCCTCAGTTCCTCCACCTGTTCATCAGTCATCACCTTCCCGCAAACCCCATTAGGAATTTGGTACTGCAAATACTCTTCTCCTTCTTCTTCTTGTTGTATTTCTTGATTTTGCCACTCCATTTCCTCTCTCTCTCTTCTCTCTATTCCCTGTTAGCTAAGCTTTTGAGCCTTCGCCAATCCACTTTTTCTCTACGAATACCCTTTAACCTTTGAATCTCAGTTTCAATTTATTGAGTAAGAAGCGGCAGCAAAGATGGTAATTAGTAGCTAGCATACAATACTTGATTAGAAACTGAGAAATTAAGGGAGCAAAAAAATGCGTAAATTAGCAGATAAGAGAAAGTTCTCCCAGATTTGTCTTTGCCCCCAAATCGCATTTTAGTGCCGGGTCGCGCGGGTAACTTTGTGTCTGATTATGGAACTCTTTTAGCTTCTTTTGGATATCGGTTGGCCAATCACGACTCCTTGGTGGCGGTCGGAGGGTATTTCCGTCAACTATGTTTGAAATTGAATTTTAGTTTCCAAGTAAAACACTAAAGCGACCAATGCAAAGAGAGTTGAAAATTCAAACCACACCCTTTTTTTTTTTTTTTTCCATTGAAAATTTTTCAAACGATACTTTTTTATTACATTTTGACCTTTCTAAGCTGTTTTTTCATTTTTTGGTAACGCTGGGGAAACCATGGACCAATAGTGTTGGTGCCAACTGTCGGCAATGCTTGCTCGCTCTGTTCCGCCACGCCCGCTATTGAAATTTTTCGCTATAGTGGATTTCGAATTTAAGGAAGTTCGCAGCAAAATATATATATTTATATATAGTTATAAATTTGGAATATCAAATTTAAATTTATAAAATATCATGTGATATAAATTAATTAAATTTAAATTTGAATTTAATTTTAGATTTTTTTGTCAAATTAGAATCTTATGCATCTATAGTTAATGAATAAAAACATTGACATAAATATATATTTTAGGGTTGATACATCAAACAGAGCCAGGTAGACAAACACTTTGATACAGATGAAGGGGTCCATATTGATTCACAATTCACAGTGACAAGACACCGTTACTTGAAAAATAAATGAAGCTACGTAAAAGGAACAAACATGACAATGAAAATTGGGAAATTCTTCGAGAATTGTGGGAGATGGAGATGTAAGACAAAATTTAAGTTTGGTACACCGCCTAAAAGGATTATGAAATCAACGACAAATGTACTTTAAAGTCCACTGGAGATGCACATGAAAATACTGTATACTCATAGCTCGCCAGATTCTTTGAACTATTAACTGATTTTTTTTTTTCAAACTAATTCGATTTGATTTAAAATTTATTTTATTATTAATTTTAATTGAAAATATTTTTAATAAAAAAATAATAATTTAAATCATCGATATGAAATGGATTATCTTTTTTAAATACATATGTTATTTATTTTATATAATATTTGTATAATAGGCAAGTTTTATAGATAAAAATAATAATTATTTAATAAATTAAAAACACTAAATTTCAGCGTGAATTTAATACAACAATCATAGGATTCGATTGGTTGAAGAGTTGACCTCGTAGGATCTATAATTTATTATTAAAGAGAAATAAAACATTCTTTTTGCTGGAGACGGTGTATGGTTTTCCAGTTGATGTTTGGTGATAGAACAAAAGTCTACAAAGTAACGCCAACTTCTCCTGATTCCATCACCTAATCGATAAAAACAACAAAGCTCGAATAACCAAGGCCTGGCCGGCATCATGACTGCACAAGAGAAGATGGAGTTGATTCCCGGCCTCCTCACAAGATGGCAAGTTTCAGTCTCTCTCACAGGTCCGTTTTCAACCTATTTACATATATTTACTTTGATTTTCAGAGTTCTTCATTACTTTTGTACTTCGACTAGTATCAAAATCACATAAGGAAATTCAAGTGCCTCGCATCAAGTTGCAATTTATCCGTTCTTGAATTATATATATATATATATTGCATATACTAAAATATCATCCTTCACTCAAATATATCTTCAAATATCTTGAAAGAAATTACTGTGATTCTTGAAATTGTTGTGTATCGGATAGTTTTGGCACCAATGTCCAGACTGAGATCTTACAACTTTGTTGCTCAACCTCATGCCATTTCATATGACTCCCAACGAACAACACAAGGTGGTTTCTTCAGTGGAGAAGCTTCCGGAATTTCAGAAACTGCTCAAGGGTTATTAATTTTATTTTGCTCATTAATTAATCCTATAATACTTTAAATGAAAAGTGTGTATATATATATATATATACACATATATATTGTAGAAATTAATCATATAAGTTGAGCTATATTTGTTTATTATTAATTAAACCTTAAAATTTTCGAAGCTACCCGAAAACCCCAGGTATTTGGACGGAAAAGCAAGTGGAGGCATGGAAACAATTGCGGATGCCGTTCATAATAATGGGGGCATATTCTTTTGTCAATTATGGTATGCTGGCAGAGCCTGTGATAACTGTGAGTAATTCTTCGCTTTTTTTCCCTCATCTTTAAGAGCACAATCATTTTCTAAATAGTTTCGTGCATGCAGTACTCAAAACTCGCTCCAATAGCCTTTTTCTTCGCATGTTTCCAACCTGAGGGCCAGCCCCCAATCTCGTGTACGGACAAACCAATACGAGCTAAGACTCACATTGATGGCACAACCAAGGCAGCTTTGCCAGCTCCTCGTCGATGGACAATCCACGAGATAACCCAAGTTGTAAACGACTTTAGAAAGGCAGCTGGAAATGCTATTGAAGCTGGTAGCATTTCTTCACAGCTTGACTTTAGATTTACACTTTTTATTTGGACAAGTAGTTGATTCTATTACGCAAAGAAGCATCAGAGCTGCTACG
>JBBYHK010000001.1:9654286-9664607 GCA_038382065.1 Adansonia grandidieri | reverse complement strand
ATATATATATATATATATATATATATAAACTTTGACGAGTAAATCTCTTCTTTTTTTACAGGGGTTGAATCTACTTGAGCTTCTGGATATGATAATTGATAGTTGTCTCTAACCACACATCCTTTTCAAGACACTTCTCATAAAAACTAACTTCCCCACCAGCACATATGGTCAACGCTGCCGTACTCCTTGTGCCATAAAGCCCCTGTATTCCAGAAAACAGATGGATATATTTATACAAGTAAAAACAAATATCGTTTGTTGTTTGTAAATTTAGTGGATTGGAACGTGGGAATTTTACCAGTGGGGTGTCCACTTCGACAAATATGGAACTAAGATTGAACTCCCAGTCAAGAGCACAAATGCCAGGTAACTTACTTTTATCAGCTTTAACTTTGTCCTTCATAAGTTTTTCAACCATCTCTTTCACAGTTACTTCATTTTTACCATATTTACTGAGCATTTGTTTGAAGCCTTTACCTAGTCGCTGAGCCTGCAGAGGGGGAAGGAAGGGTCAATACTTCAGTCCAGTACTGTCCATTTGCATATCGGTATAAATTTATAGGAAGGATAACATTTGACAGAGGTTTTATTCATTAGGAATGGTCAAAAAACAAATGTAGAGTTTGAAGTTTCATGTCTCAAAGGGTTCTTTTTTTTTCCTAATATTTAATTTCCCTATGATATCTTATTGTTTTTCTGAATAAAAGAGAGATAATATACCTTATGCCAGGGTGAGTCAAGCTTGGCATTTGAAAGTACGTGGAGGCCTGGAGAAACCTGTTGAATGTTAATGGGTTCCCCCTTTGGCCTATTGGAAATATAAACCATTGATTTGGAAGGAATGTCAGCCAGTATGAGGTTAAATCCATTGTATTGATGAGCATCTGTGACCAGTTCCTCCGCAAATTCCATCGGGCTCTTTGTGCTCTGTAACAACAGAGTTTCTTTATAAATTCCATTGGGTTGAAGATAATCAAAAACCATAGTATAAATTTAGGGCGACCTACCTCCAAGAAAAGTACAGGAAGATCCCCGCGGCTCTTAGCGTCGGGGAGGGGATTAAGCTCCAACACATTGGTAAGAAAAGCTACTCTGCCTTGTCTTGAGCATGCCAACCATGTCCCTCCTGCTACCTCATCTCTTCCTCCCAAAATCCCACAATCATCATCCCACCATGCCACTGGCTTTGTAGGCCTTGACATTTGAATGCCATAACAGATCCCATAGATTATTAAAAGGAAAGAAAAGAAGAAGAAGAAGAGAATAATTGGAAGTGAAATGAAAACTTGCCTGTTGTGGTACTCGTCCCTGTTTTGTAGCAGAATAAGATGATAGAGTGGATGAGCTTGCCAAATAAAAGCAGCAATACACATGGTTCAAACTCTCGAAGCTACTAACAGAATTGAAACAGAATTCAATTCAATTCAATCCAATCGAAGTCTGTGACTTAGTGTGAATTAGAACGATGGAAGAACATGAAATGAGAAGAGAAAAAAAAATGCAATTTTTTTTTTTTGCATGCGCTTTGCTTTGTTTTGACATTAGTCAGGGTCGGACTGACTATATACTATGCAACCGCATCACTTTATTTTTTATTATTATATTATTTTTTCTTCCTCCTTATCCTTTACTTAGATAAATTCTTGTTGGGGGGGGGGGGAGGGTAAAATATGGAAAAGGAAATTGATAACGACTACATGTGTTGTTAATGGTTTAAAGAAACAAGTGGCCAATGCCTCCCCCTCAAAATATGCTTTTGGTTTTGGTTGCTTCTTGTGCTAGAACGTTGATAGATAAGGATATAATTAAAACTTAAGAAAGTTAAATTAAATATCCCAGCATTTTAGTTTAGTGGTTGCTCAAACTCCCAACCAAAACCCAATTCAATTCAAAGCATCAATAGAAAAAGAAGATTGAATAAGAAGAAGAAGAAGAGGGATTAATTAATTTATTATTTAATTGATTAATTATTACTAATATGGATATGGATGATAAGGATGAAAGTTGGAATATAAAGATAAATTATAAAATTGTAGTAGTAATAATAAAATGATTTTTTTCACCAATGCTTTTATAATACATCTCTTAAGATTTGTTAAATTATATTTATACAAATATTTTTATATAAAACTAATTGTTTATTATTTTTTTACTGCATTATTTCGAGATTAAAGTATAACACAGGCTTAAAGCTTAAACAACGTTTTATAGATTATTTGTAAAAAAATGTTACTAAAATCAAAGCAGAATCTTAAAATTGAAGCATTCTATTCTTATTAATTCATAGATACTTCATTTTTTCATGGAAAAAATGCCTTTAAAACAATGGTTAATAAAATTTATATTTAACTATCAAGAATGAATCAATTCAAAATTCAGCATGCATTGTTGTTGCTGTTATTATTATTTTGAAGAAAAAATCAACCGATGTTATCGTTAATACTAATAATATTTTACACGGTATTTAAAATAAAATTATTTTTTAATATTAATTTAGATAATATGCATGTAGCTAATAAACTTATAAATTTTATAAAATTAAAAGAATTTAAATACTTAATTTTTTTTTTTGAAATGAAGTTATGAAATAAGATTAAAAACTTGAAATATATACAAAAAATTGGGTGGGGCGGTGCAGCCGTTTTTGCGTTTAGTAGCTTCCTTTCCCTGGTTTAGAAGTTGTAGGCGCCGACCCTCAAATTGTTTTGTTTAATGCACTTCCTTTTTTCTTAATCCTCAAATAATAATATTTATTTTACTCAAAAAAAGAGTTCTAAATTTTATTTTAATTTCAATTTAAATTACATAAAAATTGCATTTTAACACTAGAAATATAATTAAAATATTAATATTTTTTATATTTATATTAATTTTAATATTTTTTTTCTTTTAATCAACAAAATGAATACAGCTAGGAAAAACATGGTAATCCTCTACCACAAGAAATGATGTGTTAGTCGATTCCATCCATGTCCTTGGTGCGTTTCATTTGATTGTGAAAACTCTTTATAACACATTTATCATTACATAATTAAACATAAATAACACATTTGATTGCAATTTTTCTTATTATCACCCAAAATGAAAACCTTCATTTTTTTTTTTTGTATCAACAGAGTTGAATTAAGAGGTTACATTCCAAGAAAGTGGGGAATTACAAAAGACTTAACGACATTTCCATTTTTCACCCACGTTGTTATCTTTAATCCCAATGTAGCCCCACGTTTTGGTGAACGAGAATAGCCAGCCATTGTTTTGCTTTGCTGCCAATTAATTACTCAAAACAGCTCAGAGCTCACAAACCCCAAATCCCAACCATTTTTTGAGGCTTAATTTCGATTATAAATTGTAGTTGTAAATGCCTCCCACGGCGGCGTTACAGCTACTCATTATCAACAGCTACCCTCTATGCCATAGTTCCTTCTTTTATCAATTCTTTACCAAATAATAATTATTTATCTTTTTTATTAAAACATAAATAACTTTTAGTCGCTTTTTTCCTTTTTTTTTTTGCCTTAATTTAATGTGATATATGAGGCCTTTTACGTTTACGATCTTTTATGAACCGATTATCTTTCTTCTTTTTTTTTTTTTTAAAAAAAAAAAATAATAAATTAAACTGCCTTTTTTATAGTTTAAAAGTGTCAAAGAATTAGCAGTCTCTTTGAATGGCTTAGGTCTTTATTCAACATATTCTTTAATCGTCCATTTTTGCGACCAAATAAAACAACTATATCGTGCATTGCATTATTGTCTCTGAAATAAACCTCGAAATTCTTTCAAAAAGAAATCTATAGTCTTAGCACATATATACATATCAAGTTTTATCAATTTAAAATTAATTAATTTTATTTACATTATGTATAAATTGATTATCAAATTTATTATATTGATCAAAAATATTATTTTTCAATATATATTTAATTATTAGATTTATTATCAAATAAATAGTAAGATATATTTAATTAACTTCAAATTCAAAGTGAGTCGTGATCAAAATGACTAAATCATAAAATATAATAATTAAATTAAATAAATATAAATTATATAAAAATTATAAACGATAATATATATATATATAGATAGATAGATATATATATGTCAAGAATGAAGATCTCCGTCTTACACCAAAATAAAAAATGTAGCTCCACAGACAAAAGGCAGTGTAGAAGGGAAGTTACCACTCCACCAAAATGTCGGTGCCGCTAGGTTAGCTGCTATTATTATATGAATTTTATTAATGTGTATTCTTAAGATTAGTTTATGTTATTTAATAAAAATTTAGTATTACATATGATAATCCACAATTTTATTCATATTTTTAATATAATTTAATAAAAATATTGTAATAATAATAATAATATAAGTTTAATGTTCATCAACAAAATACTTGCTTTATAAATTACGCACATAGTAGACGTAGATGGAATTCACTCCCAAGACAAAGGTAATGCATTAAAGTGGATCATACTATACTACTAAACATGGGGTTGAAATGAGACTTGCGAGTTGGGAACTCGCTACTTAGGCTAATTATTAATTTAGGATAGCAAAGCAAGGCAATCAACCCACTTATGACATAAATTTAATTTATTTGTCTTCTTTATTTGGGTTGGGTGGTGAAGTGAAATTTACCATAAAAATTTTCTTACTCGGCGGCTGCCTCAATTCTGGCACCGCAAAATTAACACATGCTTTGCACCTTTGTATCACGTCACACCCCACTTATAGCTAAGCTAAGTTAATCTAATCTATTCTAAGCTATAAGCTGAGATGGCCTCATCTAACAATTCGGCCCCATTTGCCGATGCCCATCCCCTAACTTTTCCTCTACCACAAACTATCAAACCTCGATGTCGCAGAAGATGGGTACGAATTTTTGTTTTTTAGCTCAAAGGCAAAGGCATAGCATCTCAAATTACAGTAAGGAAAGATGATCTGTAGGTTTGGAACTTCCCGAACCTGTAAATAACTAGATGAATGAGTAAATTTCATCCTTAATTTCTTCATCATCTTAATTTGAAGTATATGCATGATCAAGGACTAAGGGTTTTTTCTTTTTTTTTACCTAAACTAAATATTAATAATTTGATACCCTAAAAATATATATTTTTTGGATATATAGTTCTTGTCTTGTTCAACAAATAAATGTATTTAGCCTTTTCCAATAAAAGATTCATTGAATTAAACCTTGATTTATATAATATATATTCGACATTCAAATATCAATTGCTTTAAATATTAATCATTTTTGGATGTTCTTTTGAAAATATTATATATATATATATATATAGTTCAACTTTGTGTGTGTGCATATATATATATATATATAGGTTTGGAAGTATCAAATTCAAAGCATAAATTTGCGTAGGAAAATTATTAAAAGTGAAAAAAAAAAAAGCTCTAATTAAGCCAGATAATTAAATAAACCATGCTTTGACAGCCTCTTTTTCTGTCTATATATGACATATTTGTATTCTTGTGTTAAAATAAAGTCGGAAACGGGGGGAAAGTGACTTTGGCTTCAGACAAGAAAAGAATAAAGTTGGGTTTGGGGATGCCAATTGGAAAATGTGCATGCATCAAACATTCCGATGCTTCATTAACACCATAGCTCTTTTTTTTTTCCCTTAAAAATATGTACATATGTATACCAATAAAAATTAGCATGAAGGGAAAGCTCATACAATCATTAAATATTTTTAGTACCATTTATATAACATAAATAAGAATTGTTGAGAAACCTTTTATGCCAACACATTTGTATTTTTCTTTCTCCTATATGTATTCCACAATATATATATATTTGATGTTGATTTAATTAGCATAAGAGTTTTAATAACGAGGCTTAAAAATAAAAGTATTTTAAACCAAATTTATATTAATTTATTAAAAAAATCAATTGAGTCTTCAAAAAATCTATTTTTAATTAAATTGAACCATCAAATATCCATTCTTACTTAAATGAGTCTTATATTGGATGCGATTTGTGAACCTCCTTCATATTTTATTTTCAATTAAAAATTCAATTAAATGAAAATAAATATTCAAGATTTCAATTAATAATAATAAAATAAAGGGTAATTAGAATTTTTTTTTTTATATTTAAGCCTACTTGTAATTATTTTTATCTTTAATTTTTTGTCGAATTTAGTGTTGTTGATTTTGTTCAATTAATAATCAACGAGTAAAATTAAAATTTTACGACCTTAACGGTAATTTGCTTCCGTTAATAAAATTGGGAAAAGAACAATAAAAAAAAAAAAAAAAAGAGAGTTACGCTCACATAAAAGGAACTTCGTGACACGTGTCACATCATGTGGGAGTTGTGCACATCCATTCGTTTCACGTGACTTTCCCTCCACGCTGGCATCCTGACCCCGCGATTCGCACGTACCGACCCCTATCCCCAATATCCCCCGTTTTACAAAGAATAAAATAAAAAATAAACAAAAGAAAAATCAGAGTCTGGTTAGGGAGAAAAAAAAAAAGAAAAAGGAAAAAAGAGAAAAAGAAAAAGAAAGAAAAGAAAGAGAAAAGCAATGGGAGGTGAGATAGCAGCACAGACAATGACGAAGAAGAAGAAGAAGGGAAGACCCTCTCTCTTAGAACTCCAAAAACGCTCTCTCAAACAACAACAATTGCAGGAGCAGCGGCAGCAATCGCTTCTACAAAAAACCCCTAATCTCATAAACCCTAACTCTTCTATCAATTCGAGCCGTCGATCCACTCGCCGAAACCCCAATTTCGACGGTGGATCCCCAGCGCACGAATTGATTGCCGGGGAAGACGATGATGATGACGAGCGTCAACAGAAGAAGCATAAGCTATTGCTTGGCCTCAATTCTTCTCGTAATCATCAGCATTATCAGATTCCTTCGACCCCCGATTCTGCCTCCAACCGATCCGATTCGAATGTGGATGGTGAAGATCCTGAGGCGTCACTCAAGCGTCGCAAACTTACTACCCTCAGGCCTGGATCTGATCAAATGGTGATTAATTATCCATTAATATATAATATTTTGGGCGTTGAAATATGTTTTCGTGGGTTTTTGGAAGTGATATATATATTTTTTGAAACATAAAAAAAAAATAAAAGAAGATTTTCCTACTTTGTTTGGATATTTATTTTTATTTGAAATTGCACTTTTGGGTTTCACGCGTCAACTGATTTTTATGATTGGATCGGAGATGAATGGACGAGTTTGACTAAGTCATATGCTCTGTTTTTTCTTTTTAATTGGATATTTATTTTAACTTTTTGATTTTTTGGGAAACTTGAAATTGTGTTGAACACATACACAGTTATTCTTTCTTTATTTCCTATTTACGAATTTTCCATTTTATTTTATTCTTTATTATTTATTGTCTTGTATTTAATCTGACCATTATTTATGTGCAAAATAATAGATACGCAGACCAATCATGTCTGAAAAGCTTCAATTTGTCTTTTCTTTTCTTTAATAATAATAGTTCAAAACAAAATTTTTTTGGGGGTTCTTGTACTTGCTTTGCGTTGTTGTAGCTTTTTACTGTAACTTTTCCTCACTGATTCTTCAATAACCAAGGCAAAATGTCTATTGCTATAGGTTTTGTTTTGGGAGTTAAATAAATATATATAAATATATGTTGGTAATTGATAACAGAGTTTATCTGGTTTGCAGGGCGAAAAGGTATCGAAAGCGACAGACGCTCTTCATGGTATAAATCAATCTCGGTTTTCATGAAAAGGCTTTTCTGGGTTTTCTTAAAAATAAGTGTTGGGTTTTGGTTTTGGTAATTAAACTAAAATTAATTTTGTCATTTATATGTGGACAGGGTCACCGGTGGAGTCTGGCCCCACGGCACCTTTGCCAGACAAAAAGTTGTTGGTGTTCATTCTTGACAGGCTTCAAAAGTATGTGTTATTTTTGGTTCATTGGATTTCTTTTTTTTTTTTTTTTTTTCTCTTTTTTAATCCTATCATCTTTTGGTTGGGTTTTTATTGTTTTTGCTTAATCTTCTTGCAGGAAGGACACTTACGGGGTTTTCTCTGAGCCAGTGGATCCAGAAGAGGTGCATTTTTTTTTTTTCATTTTTGCATAAATGTAGATTGCTGAAAAGTGAAATCCCAGTTCGTGAGATAATGTTAGATTGATCTTGATACAGCTTCCTGATTACCATGACATCATTGCACACCCAATGGACTTTTCGACAATTCGGAAAAAACTTGATGAGGGAGCTTATAGAACCTTGGAACAGTTTGAGGTTTGTTTTACAAGCCTTCCCCCCCCCCCTTTTTTTTGGGTGCTATTGCAGTTCTTCTCTCTGCTAATGCTTAATTGGCTGCATTGGCTTCGATGGTGATTAAGTTTCTATTGATATTTTCTAGATTTATCTGCTTGATTTGTGTGTTTTCCTTGAAATATTATTTACACCAAGTCAAGTTTTTGCCTCCAATCAATCAAGTTTTTCCTTGAAATGTTAGTTTGGGATCACAACAGTGTATTCTTCCCTAGCAGACAACTTTATATGCTGTGAGTTAGTTTTTGAGGTAACTTGGAAGTGAAAATCCTATTGAAATGATTTGAAGTCAGTATGAATCCTCTGGATTCATCCAGTGAGGATAGTCTTTAGATGTCAAACATTTTAATAATAAACTTTGTTTCAGGGGATTTAGTTTCCTGCATGCACTTTTATTCATGATACTTCTTGTTTGCTATGACTGGAATTGAAACTTGTGAGTTTGATTCATGCAGAAAGACGTTTTTCTGATATGCTCGAATGCAATGCAGTATAATGCATCGGATACAATTTACTTTCGACAGGTTTGGCTAGGTCTCAATTAGTATTAATTTCCTTGTTATGATACTCTTGTTGTGTTATTTTAAACATACGGATTGGTTGGTTAGGCACGTTCTATGCAAGAGATGGCTAGAAAGGACTTTGAGAATTTGAGGCAAGATAGTGATGAGGGTGAACCACAACCGAAAGTAGTGAGGAGAGGAAGGCCACCTGGAAAGGGCCTCAAAAAGTCATTGGAATCATCATCTTTTGACCGTGTCGGTTCTGAGTTTTCCTCTGATGCAACTCTAGCTACTGGACCAGATGCTTCCAGCACTTACAATTTGAGGAAAGGACCTAGTTCACACAAGCCTCGGCCTGCTGATTCGTTAATCAGGTCCTCCTGGGGTTCTCATAGCAATGAAAATTATGCCACTTGGTCATCTGAATGGGAGAATGAGTTTCCAGGTTTGGCATTTAATAGTCTGACTTTATATATATATATATATATATATATCCTTGGTTCTTTCCTTTTTAAAGGGAATTATTATCTTGTACATATTTGTATATTCATATTGCGCTTTTTTTTCCTCTCACTTTGCAGCTTCTGTTGTGAGGGCTGTGATGAAGTATGGTAAGAAACATTTTGCGGTAGATGAGAACAGGCGTGACACCTACAACCATTCATTCACTTCTGGACATGAGCAGCCTATCTTTTCCACCTTGAATGGAGAATTCAAGCAACTAATTCCGGTGTGTTTTACGTGTATGCTGGAATTATGGTCATTAATGCATTAGCTGAAAGATTAATTTAATGAGTTGTATAGATGGAATGTTTGATCAACCTTAAATTCGTCAAGCATGGATAGGGGAATCCTAAACTATTTTTTTTTTTAATAATAAACTGTATAAAGAATTCTGGTCTAAGAATAGCTAGATTTGTGCTGGGATATTTTATTTTAGTATATATTTATATATCTAAACAAAAGGGTGTTTTAATATTCTGACTTCTTTTTTTCCCCTTTTCCAATGTGTATCAGGTTGGTTTGAGTGCAGAAAATGGTTATGCTACAAGCTTGGCACGTTTTGCTGCAGATCTTGGACCTGTTGTTTGGAAAATAGCTTCAAGGAAAATTGCAAGTGTTTTGCCTAGTGGAATGAAGTTTGGTCCCGGATGGGTAGGAGAAAACAGGATGATTGAGCGGCCACAACTTTTGTTTTCTGAAAGGCAGAGATATTCAAATTCTTTATCTGATAACCATTCTAGTGGACTTTTACCTCCAGCTACTTCTGGTTCAAACTCTATTGCTGCAAGTAGATCTCCTTTGCAAGATATAGAAGACACAGAAACTGCCATAGGACTAAGTTCTCAAAATGACTTGACTTCTGCACCGCCTCATCAGTTTCAGCATAGACCTTTGCTACACTCAGGTATCAACGGTTCTATTAGTGGGTTTGGGATTGGTTATTCCCCTCAAACGGGATTGGTAACGCAGCCTGTAAATTCGTTATCTGAAAAGACTTCAGTTCCTTCTCAACCACAGGGCATGGTTTC
>JBBYHK010000001.1:9616785-9627290 GCA_038382065.1 Adansonia grandidieri | reverse complement strand
TATATATATATATATATATATGGAGTTTTTCCCTCACTGAGCGAAACGGCCTAAGCTTTTTTTCCGCTTTCTTCTCTCAAACTTGCAGTTTGCAAAGCTGCAAAGCTTCTGCAATAATAAAAATGGACTTCTCTCACCGAAGAAGAGGGATTCCTTTAGGATTTCTTTTGTTCATTTCTTTGTTTCAGGCAAGCGTCTCAGTCACTTTCGTCCTCTGCTTTCACTGTTGTAATTTTACTTTTCTTTATTTTCTGTATAATTTTTTTCTTTTTTATTTTGAAGGAAAACATTTGTCAGTTTCTTTCCTTATTCGACGCTTGAACTCTTCAGAGATCTACAAAAAATGATTATATTTTTCTTGTTATTCACTTGACTAAATTTCTTTTTTCCATTTTCAAAAACAAATCGAAGCTTGGAAATGTAGAATTCAAGTTATATTTTGCCTTCTCTGCTTCTATAAAAAACTGAAGCTTAAAGGATTTGGTTTTTCATTCATAATCCTTCATAAAGTTTTGAGAACACAAAAAGAATAGAGATTACAATTCAATTGTCCTTGTTAATTTCAGCTGAATTTGCAGTTTTCTGTGTGCAGGTTTTATTTATTGCACCAGTAGTCGTTGCGCAGACGAGCAATAATGAACTAAGGTAAGACTTTTGTTAATGCTTATCTGCTCACTTTAATTCAAAATACAAATACAATAAATTTCAATACAGCTCAAATTTATTGTTGTGATCTGTCATTTTAACGCGACCCAGGTAGCCACGTTTCTAGTGCTTTTGTTTTCTCCTGGAAATTATAGCGCCCAAAATTCGTAATTAAATTTGCAATTTCGTATATCTATACAATGACTAATAAAAAATGTTATTTTTGTTAATCTTGTTTTAAAATTTTAATTGGTAAATTATTATTAATTGTTTTCTTTTTCCTTGTGCTTGTGTTTGTTATGTTTAGGCCGAGACACTCTGAAGGTTATTGTGCAATGTATGACATTTGTGGAGAACGAACTGATGGAAAAGTATTGAACTGTCCTTATGGTTCTCCAGCGGTAAAGGTAGGTTTTCCAGCAATATTAGACATAACATAAAAAAATAACTAAAACACTACACGACGCACGAAAAAAAAAAGAAAGCAGAAACACGATACAAATAAATAAATATCACAAAATCTATATGATACGAATTATTCACATATCAAATTTTATATAAAAATACAATATCTTAAACCCTTTTATGACGTGGCAACATATACAAATAGGCACGGGTACACACATTGTCATGTCTTTGTCTCACATAAATTTTGTTCTAAATATGTTTATCATATCACATCCTGACCGACTCATATGATATGAACTACTTTCCCTAAACTTAGTTTGCAAGAGCCAATTTACACAATTTCCATTTCTTGTATTTTATTTTGAGGAACGTTGAAAAAAACAGTTACAAATTATAACTGTAATTTCCTGACGTTTACACCTTTTTATGCTTCTCAGCCCAATGAGTTACTTTCATCCAAGATTCAAAGTTTGTGCCCGACAATTACTGGAAATGTTTGCTGTACGGGGGCTCAATTTGATACACTACGGGCGCAAGTCCAGCAAGTAAGATTTATTGCTCAACTCTACTATTATTGTTATGCTAACTTGCATTGTTAGACATCTATTTTCTTAGCGTGAGGTTGAATGATTACTGCTTTTTATGTGGCATTTAATGTCATTCAATTTTTATTTGGCACGATTAACTTTTCACTTTGTATTTTTCTGACTTTCTTTGCCTTTCTAGTTTGATCAGAAATATAAATTGTTACTTATCTGGGAACTTTATAACTATTTTAAACAAAGAATGGACTCTGTTGTGTAATACTTATGTCCATGTCATGCTTGCAATCATCCTTAGAGATATTTTATTTGTTTTGTCCTTGTTCTCTTTTCTGTAATTAGCCAATTGATCACTTATTTTCTTTTTTCATTTGAACTTCGTGGCTTTTCTGTCTGCTCTGATCAATTGGAAGTAGTCAATTGCATGCTCCTTCTTAATTCATCTTTCCCTGATAAGATTTATTTCCTTTGCACATTATTGCAGGCAATTCCTTTTCTTGTAGGCTGTCCAGCATGCTTGAGAAACTTTTTGAATCTGTTCTGTGAGCTCTCATGCTCTCCAAACCAAAGTTTGTTCATCAATGTAACTTCGGTATCGAAGGTCAGGAATCCAGATTAACCCTCTATGATTATGTTCTAATAGAACTCGATATCTTGTCAGATGATTGTGGATTTGTGTCTGCCTTCTAAAATCTTCGCAATGCTATCGACCAATATAAACTTGGCAATGATATGTTTCATCATATTGTCATTTCAAATATTATTGTATGGATCTCAATCTGAAGTCAGTACTATCGTGCACAGAGTCTTTAAGTATGCTTATTAACCAGGTGGTCATGCACTTCTTATAGGGGACAGATTCATGTTATACCAAAGAAAATAAACTACTTAATGTATCTTACTCTATTTGCAGGTCAAAAACAACTTGACCGTGGATGGAATTGACTTTTACATAACTGATGCATTTGGTGAGGGGTTGTATGAATCTTGCAAGGATGTCAAGTTTGGAACCATGAATACTCGTGCTCTTGAATTTATTGGTTCTGGTGCTAAAAATTTTAAAGGTGAATTGATAGTTGTAAGCTTGTATTATAAGATTTGTGTCTCGTGTGTCAATCTCAATGTCTGCCTGATTGGTTCTGGCAGAGTGGTTTGCTTTCATTGGTAGGCGAGCAGCGATTAACATGCCAGGTTCACCATATGCCATTCAATTCCTGCCAACTGTTCCTGAATCATCCGGAATGATACCTATGAATGTATCTACTTATTCATGTAGAGACGATTCACTGGGCTGTTCTTGTGGTGATTGCCCTTCATCTCCTGTCTGTTCTAATACAGCTATATCTCATTCAGATAAAGGGGCTACGTGTTCAGTTCGAATTGGATCCCTTAAGGTGAGGGATTATTAGCAATATTTTACTTTTAATCTGTTTTACCATATGTGAATTCCTTAAGTCATATGAAACTGCGGTTGGTTTACTAATTTGAGTTACAATTTAGGTTTTTCTAATTTAGTATCAATGTTGAATATCTGCAGGCCAAATGTGTCGACTTAGCTTTAGCAATCCTTTATGTTGTATTGGTTTCTTTGTTTTTTGGATGGGGATTGTTTCATAGAACAAGAAAAAGAAGCAGGTCTTTTCGAATGAAACCATTTTTGAATACAGCAGATGGTGGTGAATCTCATTCTATTAATAGGCAAAAAGCTGAGAACGTCCCCATGCAGGTACTCTTTTTTTTTTTTTTTTCTCTTTGTGCTGATCTTCCTGGATTTCATTCTATTTCATACTTGATCTTTTTCTTTAGATTGTTGCATTCATGTCTGGCTTAGAGCTTTACGAAATTTTATTGTTATTCCACAATCTTTCTTTTGAATTTTTTTTCACTTTGTTTTTTTATTCTACTTTTTGTAAGTGTAGTTATATACTTTTCCTAAATGGCTTGTCACATGATTTTCTTTGTCTTAATGTTTGGTAATAGAGGCTAGAAGATGCTAATCAAAGTAGCACTGGGGTTCAACTTTCTATTGTGCAGGGATACATGTCAAACTTTTACAGGTAAAGTTTCCATCTATTTAAGGCTTACATCACTTAAGCAGTGAGCACAGAAGTCTGTTATTTTGTGCTAATATACTTATGTTCAGGAAATATGGACTATGGGTTGCTAGAAATCCAACCCTTGTATTGAGTTTGTCAGTGGGAATGATTCTTCTACTTTGCTTGGGTCTAGTCCGTTTCAAGGTGGAAACACGACCAGAGAAGGTATTATTTGACTGCTTTATATCTAGATGTATCTTTATATAAAAAAAAATCCTCTCTATACTTGCCCATATGATCATTCATTTATGTTTCCATACACAGAGGTTTGTAATCATGGTTAGTTTGGTATAAAATTCATCCTCCAAATTTATTATGTTTAGTAATTTCAAATTTTTCAAGAAAACATCCAAAATTCCATGGTTTGATCCACTGGCAAACGTCCTGGGCTTCTGTGCACTTCCATGTGATGTCAGTTAAATTATCTCTTTTATAATGTTTAGATTCATTCCCAACTAGCTTATAGGTCTTGGCTTCTGGTATGCTAGTGTGCTTACTTTGTTTTCATGCTTCCAGCCCTTGCTCTATATTCCTCCCCCCCCCCCACCCCCCGATTGTTCTTGTTTCTAGTTTCTGCTCTATATTCAAATATAGTGTCTGCTACATTTGTTTTGAATGGGTATTTACAATCGGTTCTTGTCCTATGCTTCTTTTTATTAAAGAATCCAACAAAGCTTTGCTGGCCCCCTTGATGACATTGTTCATGATTATCTTTCAAGCATTTTGAGATCAGAGAATTGACTTTGATGTACTTCTGATTGCATGCTTCTTTTGGTATAATTTTCTTTTATCTAAATATCTGTTACCCATACAATGTCAGTTATGGGTAGGACCTGGGAGTAAAGCTGCAGAAGAGAAACGGTTTTTTGACAGCAACCTAGCCCCTTTTTACAGAATTGAGCAGGTTTTTCCATACTGTATTTTCTTTTTCCCTTGTTTGTTCCTTTAACTGGTTCCCCTATTGTTGATAACTGGTAAAAGGGTGATTGTGATAGGATGATTCTGAGGTCAATATCTGCTCAGTTAAATTTTCCTGTCATATGGCATACCATTTTGCAACTTTCATGCTTTTTTCGAGTAAAAGGGAGTATATTCTTGTTTCCTTAAGGGTTCTACTGCCACGGACAGCAATATAATTTCCATATTTAATAGCTCGTATTTCACATTTGTTATATTTTCCTCTCTCCTTTTCCTGTTTATTTAAATCAACTTCGTTCTTATGATTCTCTTCCTCATAGCAACATTTTCTCACGTTCTTTTTTTTTTTCTTTTGTCTTATCTAAGACATTATATAAAAACCACTGGTTTAAATTCCTCTAAATTAGATTGAGCAATCTATTTGTTTTTATAGTTGCATGCGTGCCTTACTATATTGTTTTGGAATAACTAATGTTACCTTTGTTTTTCAGCTAATATTAGCAACAATTCCAGATGCCTTGCATGGTAAATCACCCAGCATTGTGACGGAGGAAAACATTAAGTTGTTATTTGAAATTCAGAAGAAGGTATTGGTTCTATTTAGTTTATCAGGTTGGATTAACATATCCACAGCGTGATCTGGTGAATAATCATTTATGCATTTATAGTGCCTTCTCTTAAAAAGGTCTTGCTTAAACACTTTTAGTTTACTTAACAGATTGATGGAATCCGGGCAAATTATTCTGGCTCAATGATATCTTTGACAGATATTTGCATGAAGCCAATGGGGCAGGATTGTGCCACACAAAGTGTCATACAGGTAGCATGCTTGCCTTATGTCTGCATTTGATTGAAATCATATAGAATCATAAACCGCCAATTGAAACGTAAAAGTTTGGAAGTGGGACTGATGAATTGTTTATCTTCATGGACCTTTGAATCTCAGCAGTTCATCATTTTTCATACGGACAATTAGTTTTTTTTTTTTCGTACGCATATTTTAGCATTGAAGAATTCTGATCTGACAATCTTAATAGCTTGTTAGTTATGATAATCCATGCTTCTTTTGTACTCACATGCATGTGAGATGGACTTAGCCTTGTTTTCTATTCTTCCACCTTCTGCATGTGTTTTAATACTCTTGCTATAATTTTGACTTCTCTCTGAATTAGATAATTATCTGTCATTTCTGTTGTGTTTTATGTTTCAGCACTAACTAACTAATCATTGAATTGGTAAATCTCCTTACAATTTCTGTCCTTTCTGATTTTTTTTTTTTTTTAAATCAATTTTACTGTGTTTCTCTTGATAGTATTTCAAAATGGATCCAAGTTATGATGCTGATAATCGACTGGAACATGTGAACTATTGTTTTCAGGTATATCCTAATATCTTCTTGTTCATTTGGTTTAAATCTAAGCACCTTCGTTAGATTTCTACTTTATTGACCAGCCTCCATTATAAGGCATGTTCAAGTTACAGATCTTGATAAGAATAGTTAGAATATTGATACTTTTCTTTTTTGTCTCACATTTCTTTCTCTCTTTCACTCTCTATCTTTTTGTCACCTGAATTGACTTGTTAATGTTTACATGCTATGTATTCCCTTAGCATTATACCTCTGCAGAATCATGCATGAGTGCTTTTAAAGCCCCACTAGATCCTAGCACTGTATTAGGAGGTTTCTCTGGGAGCAATTTTACTGAGGTAATTTACTTTTCTGAGATGCCAATGCAATCAGATCATTGCATGTAGTTACCTAAAAAGTATCTTTATTATATAATTGGATTTTGTAACCTAAGATGATCTTTATCATACAGGCTTCAGCATTTATAGTGACTTATCCAGTAAACAATGCTCTTGATAAAGAAGGGAACGAAACACAAAAGGCAGTGGCTTGGGAAAAGGCCTTTATTCAATTAGCAAAGGTTTGGTACATGTGCTTGCACGATATCAATGATTGTTTATTGTCTTGCAATTCTTCTTGTCTCGGCATTTCTCTGATAAGTGAGTTTCATATGCAATGTTATGCTGTGGAACAGGATGAGTTGTTGCCTATGGTTCAATCTAAAAATTTGACATTTTCTTTTTCTTCGGAAAGCTCCATTGAGGAAGAGTTGAAAAGAGAAAGCACTGCAGATGCCGTAACCATATTGGTAGGTGTTTTTCTTTGTTATGTTTGAAAACATGATATTTGAGTCCTGCATATAGAAGCCTAACTTTGTAATTAATGGAATCTTTAAGAGGCCTACCATCAAGCTTCATTTTAGAATGAAGTTGTTAACCTTTTGAATGTGATTTTTGTTTCATTGGAAATTTTCTCACACTGCTTTCTTGTGTCTGCTGCCTCACTTTATTGCAGATAAGCTATCTTGTGATGTTTGCTTACATATCTCTGACCTTGGGTGATACACCTCGCTTATCTTCCTTTTACATTTCATCTAAGGTATATCATTCATGATTCTTCTTTACAGGAAATATATTCTATTTTGAAGTATACTTATTCCCACCTCCTCCTGTTCTTTTTTTAGATGTTTATTTCCGGATCCTCACCTAGTAGCTTATGCTTTTCTGCTGAGGGTTTCTAGACATTGATATTGAAATTTATCTGATCAAGTGTTCCTGAATTCAGAGCCTTGACATATTTAACTTCACAAGGTTATAGCAACAATCATAAATGCACTTTCAACTTCTGAAGGTTACCCTTAATTAGCATTGCTTTTAGCAACAATAGAGACTTTTATGTAGTGGACAAACATTTTTATATATCTCAGAAAGTAAAGGACAAAGAAAATGAGATAGATTGGTTATATTTTTAGAAAATCAACCTACCTGTATGAAGGATTTCCTAGACCCCCTTTTATATGTATTTCCAATTTAAAAAAACTTATTTTGAACGAGTTTTTGCCCATTCAAAGTGTGGCTTATGCTTGGAAGGAGCAATAAATAAACATGCTTATGGTTCTTGGACTGCCATAGTTGGGTTAAAAAGATCAAAAGAGTTCCCCGCTAGGGGTTGGATGATTGTCTGAAACATTTTCTGTTACATATCTTCATTGTTTGCATGTTGTATGATTGATTGATTTCCAGGTATTGCTTGGCCTTTCTGGCGTTCTGCTTGTTATGCTCTCAGTTCTTGGATCAGTAGGATTGTTCAGTGCTTTTGGAATAAAATCTACGCTAATCATAATGGAAGTTATTCCTTTTCTTGTTCTTGCAGTAAGTGACCTCCTCCTTTAGCATGTTTCAAATTGCATTTGATGTTTTTGTTAATTTTGCAACTATCATGTTCTTGACTTGGAGGATATTTTATTTTACAATCAGATCAAGTCTGTCAAGTTCCATCTCTCTGTTGCCAAGTTCTATTGTGGCTCACTTTCTGAACTCCTTTTCTTGTAACAGGTTGGGGTGGATAATATGTGCATACTGGTGCATGCTGTTAAGCGGCAACCTTTGGACTTACCTCTAGAAGGAAGGATAAGCAATGCACTTGTGGAAGTTGGACCATCCATAACCCTCGCTAGTCTATCTGAGGTTTTAGCGTTTGCAGTTGGAAGTTTCATTCCTATGCCAGCCTGCCGAGTATTCTCCATGTTTGCAGGTCTATATATTTGTCCATTTTATATTATACACAGAGGGAAGGAAATTTCTTTCATACCACTTCTGTCATTCTCTTCACACCCATGCATTCTATTGCAGCACTGGCTGTTCTGTTGGACTTCCTTCTGCAGGTCACTGCATTTGTTTCTTTGATAGTTTTTGACTTCTTACGCGCTGAGGGTAGAAGAGTTGATTGTTTTCCATGCATAAAAGTGTCATCTACGTATGCTGAATCTGACAAAGGTATTATAGGTGGAATTGTATGATCGATGCGTTATATTGATTCTTTGTAAAGATTTTAGATTAGAACTAATTTCATAGTTTGATAATTTGAACCCTCTCTTATTTATTATAAAGCTGTTATTAAGTCTTACTACAGAATTTTTTATGAAAGTTTAGGCATTGGTGGGAGGAAACCCAGGCTACTGGCGCGATATATGAAGGTAATTGTTTTTCACTTTCTTTAGAACTTAGTTAATTTGTATGTGCTAACCGTTATCAAAGCGATTATACTTTCTCTTGAAACAATTTTTGTGTGTTCCGCTTATTAGTTGTGTTTCTTTCTTCACTTTTAGGAGGTACATGCTCCTATTCTTGGTCTTTGGGGAGTGAAAATCATAGTTGTTTCTGCTTTTGTTGCTTTTGCATTTGCTAGCATTGTAAGTTGCTTTAGCTTGGTTAAGTCAATCTGTTTGATCTGTTTTTGCCTATGGCTTGAACTAAACTTCTTACGCTTGCAAAATTGGTAGGCATTGTCCACCCGAATCGAGCCTGGTTTGGAACAAAAGATTGTTCTTCCTCAAGACTCATATCTTCAGGTTCAATTTTTTGTTTCTTTTTTCCTGACTGGAAAAATGAATCACGTTATATCCTTTTTTATCCCTGGGTCAGTGCTGCATTTTATTTCTGTAGGGCTATTTCAATAATGTTTCAGAGTATCTCAGAATTGGACCACCACTGTATTTTGTTGTGAAGAACTATAATTATAGGTATTTTCATACTATTTCTACTTTCAAAGATGTTTGTATTTTCTTTAAAGGATGTTTACCTGGTCAAAACCATGAAGAGACATCAACATCTGCTTCTAGTATTGGTTGTTTGTCATTCTTGTATCATTGCCTGGGAACATGAAGAACCTCATGCATGTAGAGAATCTTCAATACCATAAATGATATAGCTTTGTATTTGCTCTTCTAAAAGCTTAGATTTTTCTTGTCCTAAAATATCTTGAATGTTAATAAACATCTGAACAAGAATATGATGCAATATGAGATAAAGTTATTTTCTTCTGATAAAAAAAGGGAAACTACTAGTGTAGAAAACTGCCATTTTATGCTGAGAGTCTATCAGAGGTCCATGTGAATATTCTTCTATGTATCTTCCATAACAAAAGGTGTTATATCTTATCATCTTTGAATTAAACTCTTGCTTTCCAAGAAGCATGTGAAGTTTCATTGCTCACTCAAAAGAAAAAAAAAGGATCAAGCTATTCAAGTTTTCATCTATGTGATTTTTTTTTTAATAAAGATGCTTTTCATGCTGATTTTTTTCTATCCCTCAGTTCAGAATCAACAGATACGAATCAGTTGTGCTCCATCAGCCAATGTAATTCAAACTCTCTTTTAAATGAGGTAAAATTGTTTGGTAAATTCCATCTCTTAGTTTTTATTCATAATCTTCAATTTTTCTTATTGAACCACGCTATTCTTTTTAGTTTGAAGCATGTTTAAGTTTTTAAGATTGATTATGAACAAATCTATGCCCCGAGCTTCTTCTTACCCTCAGTTGTTGCTGTATGGACTTCATTTGATATGAGTGTTTTATCTCGTTGCCTCTGTAGATCGCTAGAGCATCCTTGACAC
Source organism: Adansonia grandidieri (assembly GCA_038382065.1). Classification (NCBI taxonomy): domain Eukaryota; kingdom Viridiplantae; phylum Streptophyta; class Magnoliopsida; order Malvales; family Malvaceae; genus Adansonia; species Adansonia grandidieri. Next base: position 9,617,219 of record JBBYHK010000001.1, on the reverse strand, counting down.
CAGAATCAAGCTATATTGCTAAGCCAGCTGCTTCATGGCTAGATGATTTTCTTGTATGGATGTCTCCAGAAGCATTCGGTTGCTGTCGGAAGTTTACTAATGGGAGTTACTGTCCCCCTGATGATCAGGTTATTATCCTATTATTCTTGATACTTATTGTTAGATTGAATACACCCATGGTGATACGCTGAAAGTATTTCATTTTCCAATAATACGATGTCCCTTCCAAATTATGTTATCTAATAGCTTTGGACTTACTCCATCTGCTGGGCGTCATTTGTATTTTGCTTGTGAAAAAACCACTTGAACCTCAAATAAAAAGTTTCTTTAAAACCATTATGCTGCTATAATAGGTTAGAGGAAATTTGGTTCTAAAATTAAGTATCTAATTTCAAGACCATTGGTTTAATTTCTTTACGGCTCAGCATTTTTTT
>JBBYHK010000001.1:9563852-9585681 GCA_038382065.1 Adansonia grandidieri | reverse complement strand
ATCCACAGCTGCCACGCACTCTCTGCCATGTTTTCACCAACCATTCACGAACTCCAAATTTTAGCCATAAATTCAATCCATGTCCAAATCTTTGAAACTTTCACTAAAAACAAGATTTGATGCTCGAAAGATTACCAGATTAAGAAGATATCCCAATTTCTTTGCAATGATGACTTCTCCTTCTCATTTTCATTGATCCAGAGTATCTATCTTTGTTAATGGTCCTCAGAATATTCTGCCAGGTAAGTTGAAAATCAGAACCAAAAAAAAAAACTGCATGAGGTTCCTTCATATATATGTTCTAAAAGATGAAATTTTCAGCTGGTGGTTTAGATTTTTTTTTTTTTTTGTCAACTTGGACGATTCCAGCGATCTCTATGTTTCCCTAAGATAGCGATGTTTGCACCATTACGGTGCTTTAGGTTTTAACCCAAATGTTGATCACTTGACAGCATCTGTTTTTGGAGGAATTTTAGTCTTGATTTGTATTCTAATGTGTTTTAGATTGATTTACAAGCTAAGATTGTTATTTGTATGCTTTAACGAAAACTAGTCCTTTTTTCTTTCTGTATTATCAGATAAAGAAGATGGTGCTGAATAGGTGATATCTCCCTCACTATCTTAGCCATGTTCCTATAAATAGTGATGATTTTCTAGCTTAAGTTTCAAGTGAGTGAAAAGTATTGGTTTTTATTTTAGAAAAAAGATTATGGAAAAGAAAGAAAAAATGTTCCTCACGGTAGCTCCCTTTGGGTGCGTTTGGAGAAAGGATTTGAAATTCCGGGAAGCTGGCAGAGGATGTGTAGCATTCGGTGCTGTCGCACACAATGACGTTACTTTGGTGTTTAGGGAGAATGTTGGAAGTCAGCGCTACCATTATGAGAGGGATAACAGTCCTCATTATACTGTAATCATTGGTAGCCATAGGAATCGTAGATTGAAAATTGAGGTGGATGGGAAAACTGTGGTTGATGAGGTATGTGTTGGCCTATGTTGTTCTTCGGCATTTCAGAGTTATTGGATCAGTGTGTATGACGGATTGATTAGTATTGGTAAAGGAAGATATCCTTTTCAGAATCTTGTGTTCCAGTGGCTAGATACAAATCTGAATTGTAATGTTCGGTATGTTGGCCTTTGTAGCGGGGATAAACATGTAGGCTATCGAAATGTTAACATATTGCCCTTGAAACAAAATCATTTTTTTCTGCGGAAGCAAGTGCACTTTGGTGAGTACAATGTTGAGGATGATAGTGATGAGGGGTTGGAAGATGAACTAATGGGCTATGAGAAGTGGGGACTTGAAAATTTTCTTGAGAGTTGGGAATTATCGGATATGTACTTCATTGTTGGTGAGGAGGAAAGACCGGTCCCTGCTCATAAGGTTATATTGCAAGCATCGGGAAACTTTTCTCTGAGCTTATCGGATGGGGATGTTGTTCTGCTACAGCAGGTAGCATATCCAACTCTCCATGCGCTTCTTCAATATGTATATGCAGGCCAAACACAGGTCTCTTTTATTGTTTCCTATCTGGGCCCGATGTTTTTGGCATTCTCTATGAGTTTAAAAGTTCTATTCCCATTTCTCTTGCTGTAGTTTTTCTTATTTCTTGCTTCTGTTTGACATAGATTCCAGAGACACAACTTAGTTCTTGTGGGCTTTGAGCTTACAGTTTGAAGTGATGCCACTAGTGAAGCAATGTGAGGAAGCAATGGAGAGGTTTAGAGTAAACAGAAAGTTGTTTGACTAGAGTAAGAATGTAGAGTTATCACATGCAAGTTCTCAGATCCATGCTGGAGGAACCTTCTCCTCCGGGCTCCCTATAAACATGCGGAGGCTCCAACAATTGCTTTCAACAGGTGAGTACTGCGACATTAGCATTTACATTGAGGGTCAAGGCCTCGTTGCTCGGGCTCATAAAGTTATTCTTGGTTTATATAGCATCCCATTTGCAAAGGTGAGGACCTCATGCCTTCTATGGATAATAATTTAGGAGACTTCACAACAAAAATTCCTAAAATATAAGCTTGTTTCTTGTGCAGTTATGAGATCTTGCCAAAAGAAAATGAAGTCTATTAAATGAAATACATTGTACTTTCAAAATAGAATAGTCATATATATTATCCAGCATTTACTGAAGTTGTGCTAGGATCTGTTTCTTACAGCTTGCGAAGACATTGCTTTTCATCATAAATATTTAAAGCTGAAAGATTTTTGGATAAAGAGTTTTTTGTTGTTTGGCTTTCTTCGCTACACCAAGGATACCAAATTTTCAGTATTGCAAGTTTGAATAGCTTAAAGTCAGATGTCGATTTTTATTCCATCCGCATGAAGATTTGCTCACTAATGCAGCAGGCATTTGATAAGGAACTGAATAGGCAACTTTTGTTCCGTCACAAAATGAGTGGGTTAAACCTTCTTATTTATGTCTAAAAGGAAGAGACCATTGGGCTTATGTCTCCTCTTCAATTTCACTGTTTTTTTTTATTTTTTTATTCTCAGTTTGGTTATGACAACAACATTTGACTAATATAATTACTTACCCTGCAGATGTTCACGAATGGAATGTCTGAGAGCAACTCGCCTGATGTTTATTTAAAGGATGTGTTTCCAGCAGCATTGAAGGCTATGCTTGAATACATGTACAGCAGTGAACTCAGGATTGAGGATACCAAGAATTTTGGTTACCTTGTTACTCCAGCTGCTTCTGTTGTCTGACAAATTTGGAATCTCTCTTCTTCATCAGGAATGCTGCAAAATGCTTTTAGAATGCCTCTCAGCGGTAGTTTACTAATCTATAGCTAATGAAATAATTTTATTTGATCTTATTTGTTAGATCCATGCAGGTATTTTTTGTCGCCAATGTCCCATGTTTTAATATGAAATTAAAAGAAAGGAGAAGTGACTTGCGGTTTCGAAGTTCTGAAAAACAAAAGAAGAGACCCCTTTTTATAATGATGAATTATAAAATATTGACACCTTTCATGTAAATATTACATGCAGGGATGGATTTTTCCTAGTGGAAGATGGTTATACAACGAGTTTTTCTATTATGCACAAGTTTAACGGACGAGGTTGACCTGCAGATATTCACAATAGGCTGTTGTTTATGAAGCTAACTGTTGAATTTTGTTGGAGGACTCTGTCTGTCCAATCCTCCAAACGGTTTTGTCAATCCCATCATGTAAACTGATCGAAGAAACTTGTGAAAGGAAATTTGCTATGCAGTTTGACTACCGCACAACTGCAAGCCTTGATTTCATCGATTTAGATGAGACAACTTTTAGGAATATTAGTCAGGTGGGTTTTCACTTGTCAAAGTTCACATGCTATCTTAGCTATTTAGGATGAGGCTGAATTGGACCAAAGTGGCTAGCCTGTACTCAGTTATAGAGACAGAGATAGGGAAACTTTAAGAAACATGCTGAAGTTATCTCAATTGCTTTGTCAAGGGTTGCTTTGGCTTATTAAATTGCTAGATTTGGGGCTTTATAAATTAGAGCCATCTTTTGGTTGGTTTATGCAAGTTATTGTTCAGATTTAGAGTTACATATGAAGTATACCAAATGGTAAGTTTCCTTGTTTCTTATTGTAAATTATGGCCTTCTCGCAGCATGCGGATCTGACAGTAACATCTGAAGAAAGAGTTCTCAATGCAATTTTGATGTGGTGCATGAAATCGGAGAAATTGTGTGGGTGGGAAGTGGTGAATGAGCTAATGATAAATTCAACTTCAGAAAGTCTGTTCAAGGATAGGCTTCAACAGCTTAATGACTGGCTTCCAGCAGTTCGGTTTTCTTTGTTGCCATATCCCCTGCTTAAAAAGGTAATAAAACACTGGATCTAAGTATATCTATCAGGCAGAGTGCTAAGAATATGACTATGGCGGAACTCTTAACTGCCGTTGTTTTTTTTTTTCAATGATATTGCAGTTAGAAAATACCAGTCTAAGCCGGCAGATTTCTGCTTTTAATGATCTTGTAAGTTTGTTGTTTCACTTCAAAAGATACCTTTTGGACATGTCTTTTAATACTGTATTTTCTTTCCTCCAATACTAATGTCTTTATTTTAATGAAATAGGTAAAGGAAGCCATTAATTATATAGAAGGCAGAGTGGCAATACATGGAAATGACCAGGAGTAAGTCCTCTTTTGTGCATATGCATCTTGACATCTTTGCTCATAAGGGGCTTACATGCTGAACAGAAATGTCATTTTCATTATTGAGAAAATGGCGATTAAGATTGAAAATCCGACAGTTAAAACAGTGAAGAGAAATCAAGTCCACTATAATCTCCTCTCTTTCTTGGTGTTTAGCTTGCTTGCCATTGTTCTTTCATCATTTGTTATGATTACTGCTCTGGCCATCAGTACAGTTCTTTAGTCATGTTTCATTTGGTTTTTTCCGAAACTGCTATTTTTGATCTTGCTTATTGATGCTACACTTAATGTGGAAGACTTTTAGAAATATCTGCATTCTGTTTGAAATGAATTTCAGGAGAGCCATTCTTGGCAATGAATTGACTAACATTGTTTTCTACTTTGTCTAGTGTAAGATTTCAACATAGACGTTCAAGTTTTAAGGAGTTTCGGCATTTATGTGATGGTGATAGCAATGGAGTTCTGTACTTCGCCGGCACATCATATGGGGAACATCCGTGGGTTAACCCTGTTCCGTGTAAGGTGAAATTCTCGATCCTCTTCAATTTTTCATTCGTAATCCAGTTACTGTTCTTAACACCCTCCCGTCCCCACTCTTTAACTTCATGCTCCAGAGAATTGCTATTACATCTAGTAGCCCTGCTTCAAGACACACTGATCATAAGGTTTTGGTATCAAGAACTTACCAGGTACGAGGAATCAAACCCTTTCAAAGTTCTCTAGAAAGAAGTCTAAAGCATAATCCATTATTAGCTTAATTAAATGCCAATCAAATGATATGTCAGGGAACATGTTTCACTGGGCCTCATATTGAAGACGGACATATTTGTGCGTGGTGGATGGTTGACATTGGCCCAGACCATCAGGTTTCTGCTCTGTTCTCCCTCTTAACCTGTCATAATGCATTCATTAGCATCCTATCCTATGCATTTAACTTTCAAGTGTTTTCCGAAGAAAATACGGTCTATGACTCAATAACAAAGAAGTTTTGGGTGCGATCGAGCTTTCATGTCTGTTGGTCTTTTCCGGTCATAGACAGGATAAATTTCATTGTCCTCAGCTGTAATGAAAAAGAAAAAAAATTCAATGCAAGTAGTATTACTTTCGAGTGAAATCTGGTGCCAGTCTTATAACAAGCAAATGTGATTAATGCGGCTTATATGCAACTACTACACATTGCGACAGGATGGCTCCAGGGCCTACATCAGGTGTTGGAAATTTCAGGTAAGAAGATATTAAGCGAATTGTTTCTTAAATACTTGTGCTGAGTGAATTCTAACAATGGAAGCAAACTGTAAGATAACTCTCCTAAACTTTTCCAGGGATCTACGGATGGAAGGACTTGGATAGATTTGAGAGTACACGAGAATGACCAAACAATGTGCAAGCCTGGTCAGTTTGCATCATGGGCTGTAACTGGACCAAATGCTCTGCCTCCATTTCGATTCTTCAGGGTTCTACTCACTGGTCCAACCATGGATGCTTCGAACCCCTGGACCTTGCATTTGCTTCCTCGAGCTGTACGGTTATTTCCATTGACTAGAATTTATGCGCATCTCGCGTTTTTCCAGTATCATTTCCTTCAAGTTTTTCTTTTGTTTAGCCTACCATGTACCATTCAACCAATAAGAAATTCATGTAGTTGGGGGCAGATTTTACCTTATCCAATTCATGCCACTTAGATGAGTGGCTTGAACTTGAATTGCTGTTTAATCTGGACCTTACAAAACCCTTGTAAGAAGCTAGAGTAAAGACCTTTTTTATTTTCTAGGTCAAAGGTAAAAACACCCTAAATTACTCGGAACAGATCTTGATCGAAAATATGATATTTGGCGTTCCATGTAAAAGTGGGTTGTGGTGGGTTTATTTGCCCGCAAGATACAATAATCTCCCTAAACTAATGGTAGCAATAAAGCCAAGGCAACTGCATGTTCCACCACTATGCAGGCATAAAATTCAGAAGATCAAACTAATTGCTCTGAAACCAGCTGTACATGCTTTGTCATATTCTGAGAAGTACCCAAAAATAATATCATTTTGGCATTTCAATACATTCATACAGAAAATGAGCAGTCATTTAGATCCAGGCAACATAACTTCACCTCCATCTAATTTCTGTTTTTGCTCAACATAGCTAAAAGAGTTGATCCTTTTACATAAAATATGAAGAGTACAGGCTTGGGTAATAAAGACATGGCAATTCTCAGATGGCCTTTAATGATGAACGCTAATCCTGACAGAAGAGATTAGAAAGCACTTGACAAAGTTACCTACGAATGGATGGCACAACACCTCGACCGGCTGTTGTGCCACGCCCAGCAGCTTGTGCCTGCAAAACAAAAAGAGTGAACTTAAAGATTAGGAACTGATGAACGGAGGCAAGTTAAGGACATTACTATATAACTAAGCAAACAAACGCATGGGTTCCCATATTTATTACAGGATAAATGAACTTACTTTGGCACGCATTGCAACAGCTCTACCTCTACCAACTCCGAGAGATGAGCTCTTACCCTTAATGAAGTTACAAAACGAAGTCAGAAATTTTCTAAAAAGTGCATAATGTAAGAAAAAATGAAACCATGCAAGTAGATGTACCTTGATTTTAGCATCCAGACGTTTGAACATAGGAGCATTCTTCAACATGTCTGGTATGACCATAAACCTGTCAAAGTATGTCCATTTTTTTTAAATAGCCAAACAAAGTTTGTCCGAACACAAACACATCCTACTGCCCTCGAATACTATCCATCAAACCCGTCAAAAACAAGGGAACAAGGTGAAGTGCCAGAGAGGGACATATTACCTGACTTTACTGCCTCGAATGAAAACATGCTCAAGCTGTGATACCTTTCCATCCTGAAGCCAAGCCAACGCAATCATCTTAAAATCAGCTCCAAGATAATGTAAATAAGAGTATATGGAACGAGAGGAACATGCACTTAAATCACAATGAATTTTCCCAGAAAGAACAGCGGGAAATTAAAAGAAAAAAAAAGTATGAAAGTCTGATTTCCCTATCGCAACATTTGATTGTGAGGAAATTAATTATATTTAGTAACGAACCATGATACAAGAACGTCAGGAACTGAGATACTTCATTAAATCAGGTCACCACCTGACATTGTAGGACATTGTCTCAGCCTTTCAGGCCTAAATTTAATTGGAATAGATAGAACAACACAAAAGACCTAACTAGAATGAAACAACAACCAACAAGCAAATCTAAAGGACAAAGTACCATATAGCAGTGAGTGATTGCTGAGTTATTTCCTCAAATTCAAACATTAAACTCCATCCACCTCTTTCTCTCATATGATTTAACCCGTTTATAAACTCAAGTCCAAAGTTCCAATGCCCAAATCTAACATCAAATGGTATGGCATTTTAAAGTTTGTCACTTAGCAAAAACCCTAACCCTAAAGTCGTCGGATCAAAATAAACATAAACAAATCAAACTCAGCAAGGTACAGCTAAAGAAAAAAAATAAAAGGGAAAAGAGATAGTGGGGTACTTTAGCAGTGAAGGTAATGTTCTCCAGCTGGCAATTCCAGTTATCCTCACACTCGACCATGCTTCCTCTGTAAAGCTCTCCACTCTTGAGCTCCACCGTTACGATGTGACCCGACGCCTCGTGTAGTAGCTTCACCGGAATGCCCAAGCTCCGACTCATGGCTTCTCTCTCCTCTTTGTTTCTTTCTTTTTTCCCTTTCTTCTTCGTTCGCCTGCTTTGCTTCTGTACAAATCGCAAAACCCTAGTGAGTGATTACTTTTCAATTCTAGATACCTAAAACTCTGGTTTAGACTTTAGCCCAAAACTGGGCCATTTGAGATTAGCCCAATTGATTTTATCCGGCTTGATGGGCGCTCTTCCATGCCCTTAGCCCAATTGGGTTTATACTGCTTTGCTTGCTTTTAGCCCAATTTAATGGAAGCAAGGCAAGCATCGTTGAAAAATTCAGAACAGTGTTTCTCAAATTATCAGAAGAGGGAGGGTAAAGACGAAATCTTTCGAACAAGGGAAGGTTACTGCTGCTGTAATCGAAGAAAACTGGAATTAAGATTGGGTAAGGTTTTGGGGAGAAGACAAAAATGGAGGTTGCGAAGAATAAGTACAGTATTATAGTACCAACATATAACGAGCGCCTCAACATTGCTCTCATCGTCTATCTCATCTTCAAACATCTCCGGTATTTCCCTAAAAACTGCAAATCTCTCTTATTCTTTTTCTTATTACATGGAGTAATTTATCTGATCTTTCTATTTCATCATTGAAATTGTAAATTTTAGTCATTTGACGTGCTTTATCGAGATCTGATTGCTTTTCTTAAATTCGCGCTCTTTTCTTGCTCTCATCGATTCAATCTCTTATGGTATTGGAATTTGTCTGATGATCTTATTTGTTGTATTGTTTTCTTATCCTTCAAATGATTTGAATTGGGTGATGGATATTGAAAAATCTTTTGCACTGTGTTTGGTAGGAAGGAAGAATGTGAAAGTGAAAACTACTTTCGGTAGGAGGGAAATTTGAAGGGAAAGAAAATGAATGAATTTGTAGCTCTCTATTCCTTCCAAATCCAGAAGATTCATCCAACTTAAGCAAACAATTTTATTTATAATTTAACTCTTAACCTCTTTCTTTCTCTTTTATTTTCCATCCTAAGGAAAATTAACTTTACTTCCTTTCTTCTTTCCTCACTATTTTTTCCGTCCTAACAAACATAGTGTTGATTCCTGTTTTAAAAAGTAGAGTTACCATTATTCTGGAATAATTATAAGCATCTGTTGTTTTTGAGACAACTCTGCTTCTCCAGGACATCAGTCTATGCATATGAATCTTGACATACTTAAACCAGCTGTATGAAATTCAACAGCAGGATTTTAATTAATGATCCTATGGTTGTCCTTTTAGCAGTTTTCTTTAAGTCCTTAGAAATTCAAGTGCCTATATATTTCTGTTAAAAATTCACAAGTATGGTGTTTGTGGAAGCAGAATTCTATCCGAAAATAAGTTGACATAACGGAAGGGGAAACATTTATTGATTTGTAATGGATTTATTTTTATCAAAATGAGTAGCAAAGTAACCGTGTAACACTCACTGGATAAGTTTAACATAGATAGGTTTGCATTTTTAAGAAACCATTCCTCTGATTCATGATATCTCCAGAAATAAGCTGTTTTAACGTTTCATGCATGGAGTAGGGATGTAGATTTTGAAATAATTGTTGTGGATGATGGGAGCCCTGATGGTACTCAAGAAGTTGTGAAACAGCTTCAGAAAATGTATGGTGAAGATCGTATTGTAAGTTCCATGCTGATATGCCTTCAAAACTTGACACATATGTAGTCGATTTTGCTGATCAATTCTGATGCTTACCTCTGCTTCTCTCCCATTAATCGTGCAGTTATTGAGACCTAGACCTCAGAAGCTTGGATTGGGTAAGTGAAAAAATTTTCCCTTTCTGGAGTAATAGCTGGAACTGGCCTTTGAATTGTTATTGGTTTCAGGAACGGCTTATATACATGGTTTGAAGCATGCTTCTGGAAATTTTGTTGTAATCATGGATGCTGATCTATCACATCATGTAAGTGCAATGCTGTGTTTATATGCCTGTTCCATCTGTTAAATGTACTACAACACTTCAGTTCCCGTTCTCTATCAAATATGCTGATATATTTCTTCAATCTTCTTTCGCAGCCAAAATATTTGCCAAGCTTCATCGAGTAAGAAATCTTTTGGTTCATCCTTTTTGGGTTCACAGCTATGCCTGATTTACTCGAATCTTTCTAATGTTTTGGTCCATGACATCTTTTAGGAAACAGCTGGAAACTGGTGCCAGCATAGTTACTGGAACACGATATGTCAAAGGTGGTGGCGTGCATGGATGGAATCTGATGCGCAAGCTAACAAGTAGGGGAGCCAATGTTCTTGCACAGACTCTGTTGTGGCCCGGTGTATCGGACCTAACTGGATCTTTCAGGTGTGAGAACTAATCAACAGAAATGGACTATTTCAGATTGTCACAGCTTTGGACCTAAAATTTCTTTTTCCCTTCTCTTTTAAAGGCTTTATAAGAAATCGGTGCTTGAAGATGTCATTTGCTCTTGTGTTAGCAAGGGGTATGTATTTCAAATGGAGATGATTGTTAGGGCTTCAAGAAAAGGCTATCACATTGAAGAGGTATAATTCATTTCTATAGTTGCACTTATATGAATAAGCTGACAGATATTCTAACCTTAAATGAACTTTTGTTATCTTTGACTAGTTTGTTGCTTTGTGCTAGGTTGAGTACTTGATCATTTGTATGTAAGAGTCAAAGTTTTTGTTATCTTCGTTTAATACCCATATAATTCACTTTAAAAGCGCAAGACCAAATACAGACTTGAATATACTAATGCCATTGCAACTTGCACACCAACTTTAATGCTAATTTGTCTTATTCAAAATTTTCTTTCAACTTAATCTCCGTGAAGATAATTTTCCTATTTTTCTGTTGAACGGATTTTGTGACGGAGAGTACCATGAACTTTTATACTTGAATGTTCTGTCCTGCATTTACCAGATTGTACTGAAATTCTCTAGATTGAAGTTTGCTCGTGTGCTTTACCCTGTTTGGTTGTTGTCGTTCCCCTGTTTCAGTTTTAAGCCATTGAAATGCCTGTTCAAACATCAATAAATCAAGCAGTTAAACAACTTAATTAGTCTACGTTTTCATTGATTTGATCTTTTACTGTCTACAGGTTCCGATAACTTTTGTTGATCGAGTATTTGGAAGTTCAAAGCTTGGCGGATCCGAAATTGTGGAGTATCTAAAAGGCCTTATATATCTTTTGGTCACGACATAGACCTTAATGCATATGTAGCGAACATGAAAGCATCTTTATGTGTTTACTGCAAGAAGTAACCGGTGATTTCCCTTTCATATCCTGACATTGTATGGCCAATTTTGTTGTGAGTATTTGACTACTGGATAGTTGGTTAACAATGTTTTAATGGGGAATGTTGATCAAATGAAACGAAGTGGCGAAAAGCTAAGATCTTGCATTTTACAGGATCTAAGATTTTGGCAGTTTCTTTCATCTTCTTTTTCTTCTGCATATATGCCAGTCATCGTCATTTTTTTTGGGGGTAGTTTGTGGTTATTTTGGTCATCAAATTTGTCAAATGAAGTGTAGACACGTTGTTGCTCTTCGATCTTTGCCGGACGTTGTGGCTGCCCTTCTCATTCATTGCCGTCTTTGATTCTGCAACCGTCGAGGAATTGCAGACGAACGCGCGAACTGGAGATTGTATGGGGAGGATGAAAGTAAAGAAACTGTCATTCAATAAACAAATTCTTTGCTTCCATAGTTCAACAAGAAAATACAAAAGCTGAGTGCTAGAATATTCGACCATCTTTCTCCTATTCACATTAATACATTAAGAAACAAAAACAAAACAAAAAGGAAAAACAAATTACCCAGCAGCATTCAGCTAAGAGGGTGGGAAAAAAAAACATTCCAAAAAGTTCCCAATTTTCAGATCCTCCTAACTCATCAAGCTGCAGTTCCTTGACATACGTTAATATTGAGCACGATTTATATTAATATGATACGATATATGATAAAAATAAAATAATTAAAATTTATATATTATGAATTAGTAATAAAAACAGGAATACATGAACAAAATGTCTGATTTATTTTTTTCAGAGCAATGACGTCACAGATGACCTGTAAGTGTTGACAATAAGAGGAAGCTGAGACTTCTTATTTCCTTTGCTCATGCTTGGTGAAGTTTACAATGTTGAAAACTTCGTGGAATGAATGAATGAATAGTATTAAAAAAAAAATTGCAATGTCTTAAGACTTTTACCATAAAAAGGTAATAGAGATATTTTATAAATTTGAACAGTGCACGAATAATATGAGCAAAACAAAAGCAAGTTACGATTTACCAAAAGAAAAAAAAAGACTATTTATATTTTATTATATATATATATATATATATATGTTTTGCTTATTTATATTTTATTTCCAGAAAATATGAAATGAAAATTAACGAAGAAGCCTGCCCTGTCCACTTCGCTAACCGCTCAGCTTCAACATTATTCTTCTCATTCAGTCGGCGATGGGTGGTTCATTTCTTCTATTATCTTCATTCCTCTCCATTTTTGCTTCTTTGCCAAGTTCCTATCTCGTTTACGCTGATGCTAATCTCACTCAACCTTCTTTTACTCCCATCAATCGCGATCTCTACCATTCCAGGTATGTTTTTGCTTTATCTTTTCTTTTCGTTTTTTAAATCAGTTATTTCTTTGAATTTTGAGAAAAAATTAGTAAAGTTTTTTTTTTTTTTTTTCTGGTGGCGTTTGGTTTGATTTAATATGAATATAGGATCATTAAATTCATGCCTCAAGGATCAAGCTTAGCGATGCCTTTTAGTATTCTGATGACCCAAAAGCTTAAACCTGCTTGATATATACTTTTTTTGTTCCTTTCCTTTCCTCTAATCCGTAATTAGAATATTATAATTTAAATTTTCTTTGATATTTTGGCTGATGAACGAATCTTTTCAACCTAAAAAAGAATTAAACAGTGTTGTTTGCTGCAAATTCGTGCGTGAAATATAGTAGCTTGAAATACAGCTAACAAAGTGAAATCAAAGTAGATTCGAGTAGAGAGATTTGTATGAAAATGTGTTCTTGATGCTTACTTAGTCTGCTATAACTGTCTGATCTTCCTTTCAAGCAGAGATTCGAAGCCGTCTCTAATTTAAACCTCTACATAAGGTAAAATTAAGCCCAGACTAGTTTTTGGAGAATTTACATGATGGCCTCGCCTTTTTTAGTGGAATTTGCAAGAATATATATGAATGTTATTTTGACCTTTCTGCCGTACTTTTAAGTTAACTGCTTTTTTAGATCTCGAGAATCATTGACATGAGAACAAAAGGAGTACAGTCTGAGAATAGGCTGGAAAGCAAAATGAACTAATCTAGTCTAGATTGTTGAGACTCGTTTGAAGGATCTAGTTCAGAAACCAACCATATGTTCATTTTTTTTCTTTTTCAATCTTTGGTTCAAAAGTGCCCTTGAACTTTGGAGTTCAGAGTTTTGTTATCTTGTTTTAATTTACTCTTATACTATTTTGCAGTAATGATTTGATTGAACAGATAGAGTCTTTGGTCCATCGACACCCTGACAAATTCACTGTAGGTGAACTATAACTTCTTATATTTGGAAACAATTTTTGTGTGAGAATTTGGTTTATTATTATCTATGACATAAACAGGTAGAAACAATTAAAGCTGGAAACAGAGGTTACAAGGCAGAGATAACTGTTGTTACTTATTGCCAAAATAGGAAAGAGAGCGATGACAGATCCAAGTTCCGGATTCTTCTAGTAAGTTCCTACATAATCATATTTGGTGAAGAGTATGGGAAGAACAATTGATGTTTTTGCTTTTTAGTTATTAAAGATTTTAGCAGATTGAATCTATTGCTTAAATTTGCATACAATCACTGTACTTGCTAAGCTTGTTTTGAATCTGATATGTAGTTGGTATATGATCTCAGATTGGTAATTGATGGTGTTCTTGACAGATTATTCCTTGTCTTCCAGAGTTTTGGGCAGCATGGACGGGAGCTTATTACATCTGAACTGGCATTGCGGATCTTGTCAATCTTAAGTGAAGAACAGTTTCTACCCAAAATAGACCGAGCTTCCTTAAATGGTACCCTTCAGAATGTCGTTATAAAGGTAATTATTATTTGAACATTCTTGGCTTTTGTTTTCCCACAATATGAATTATTGTACCTGTAATTGGCTTCTGTATATTGAAGTGAGTTGTCTATGCAAATTTAGTTTATCTGAAACTTCAATTATGAGCTTGCTACAGTAGGAAGTATGAGCTAGATTTTGTTATTGGATATGAACATGTGATGCTAGATTTCTAGAGGATATATGTTGTATAAATTAAAATAACAAAAGAATTGCATTGATTTTTTTTACTTGTTTTGGGATATAATATTACTGTGCATTTACAACTTGAGTGCTAACGCCCAATAATATGGTAGGTAGTGCCAATGGAGAATCTGAATGGCCGCAAGCTTGTCGAAGCAGGAGATCTTTGTGAAAGGAGAAATGGTAATTCAATTTATCTCAATATTATAAAATATCTATGATATTGTCGTAAGTAGTTGAAATCTTTATATTGGGTTTCTTTGGCAGGGAGAGGAGTTGACCTCAACAGGAATTGGAGCGTAGATTGGGGAAAGAAGGAGAAGGTTCATATGCCTCTCAATTTCTTAATGCAAATCCTATTTCATATATTTATTACTACAGTTTTATGTATAAGTGGTATCTTCATTTGCATGATTAGGTTTTTTATTCAAATCTTTTGTTCAATGACAGGACTATGATCCATATGAAGAGAATCCTGGACCTGCTCCTTTTAGCGAGCCTGAAACCCAAATCATGCGGAAACTTGCCATATCATTTGATCCTCACATATGGGTTAATGTACACTCTGGGATGGAGGTGAGTGATCCTGACTTGCGTGTTAACAGTTCTTCCTCTTTACTTCATTTACTTATTTTTGCCTTTACTATTTTGCAATGCTTAAGCTATTATTTCCTATATTACAGCATTACAGTAACTCTTTGGACATTGAAATCTTCCTGAAATGTTTTGTCAAGTTTGCAATATGCATCATACATGACTAAAACACAAAAACTCATAAATAAAACATTAATATATGTGGCCAAGAGAAAACTTTGGATGTGGAATCTTGGATAATCTTGCTTTACGCTTTTGGTCCTTTTCTTTATTCTTAGGGATAGGTCTGATAAGTTGCCTGTATGACCTACTTGTTTTTTGTTATAATTCATGTAGGCACTATTTATGCCATATGACCACAAAAACAGAACCCCTGACGGATTGCCATCACAACAAATGAGGTTTTTGCTTGAAGAACTGAATAATGTTCATTGCCACAAGCGTTGCATGGTTGGTTCTGGTGGAGGTTCTGTTGGGTTTGTATTCTTATACTTGAAGCAGTGATGACTAGCATCATGCTAGTTATGTTAAGTATATAATATCTCCTTTTAATACTCCAAGAACTTGAGGGATAGGATCAGTCTCCAATAAAATATTCTGCATTGGCAACTAATCATTTTTGAAGCTTCATTATCACTTGTTTTAAGGCTGTCTTTTGGGAGCTATTTTTGGTCAATTTATCCATCCTTTGCAAGTAGTTCATAGTTTTTTTTGGGTTACAAAAAGTTGATAGTTCATGACAATAACTTTGCTTTTTAATGCTTCATTTTTGTACTAGAGCACTCTATAGTTAAGTGAGTTACTTTATATGCAACCAAAGGCATGAAATTAAAAGTCTCACAAAGGGAGTTTAATGGAAACATTTCTGTTTTTCTTGCCAAAAAGTTAAAGCAGTGATTAAAATCCGGACTGGCTCAAAACCAGGTTTTATTGAACCAATCAAGAACTGTTTGAACCAGATAAAATCAGATTAAACTGGTCTTTGAATTGGTTTTTGCGGTTTGTTTTATAAATTTATTATTCTAAAATTCTTTTTAAATTGTGAAATTTGAACTTTGGCCTTTTTATTTCTATATTATAGATCATACCCTTAAGCCAAATGCATGCCTTGTAAGTATTTTTACTATATTTAACACTTGTTTAATCTCAAAATCATGCACTTAATATCAAAATTTCCAATTGCACCAGCCAGCTGAACTGCAATCTGGAGCTTCCACTGGTCCAACCTCATGTCCGGTTTAAAAAACAATTCTTAAAGTAAAAATGGAAATTGTTACCCTTTAGTGTATTTTGCTTGTTTTTCGTTCAATTTTATTGCACTAATATATGAATGTTTCGGATTTCAGGTACCTGGCACATGGGACAGCAACAGATTACATGTATGATGTTGTAAGAGTACCCATGGCATTCACCTTTGAGGTATTTGAAATGCAAATTCTCTTTTGACAGAATAACTTAAAGCAAATTTACCTGATTAACGGCCATATCTTGCATGTTGGGTGGCAGATCTATGGAGATGGCACAGCCTCAACAAAAGACTGCTTTAAAATGTTCAATCCCGCTGACCATACCACCTTCAAGGTATGTTAACTTGCCTCTAAAATCTGTTGCCTACATTCTTTTTCTTTATCATTTTGTTTTTCCAAATATAAGATCGCAAATATTTACAATTTTCTTAACTTTATGATTAAACTGGTTGGTTTATTTTCATTAACAAAACAAAGGTTTCGTTTGTGTTTTCAGAGAGTTCTCAATGACTGGTCTGCTGCTTTTTTCACAATTTTTAAGCTGGGACCACGTCAGCTTGATGTCCATTCCAAGGCTGCTGTATCTAATTTGGACAAATGGGTATCCATCGATGAATACCTCGATGGTTACTTAATGGGGAGGAGGAATAGATACGGTAAGAAATTGGAGGTTCTTGAGGTTGGAATGCAGGAAATAAGAACATATTTCAGGCTTTTTTTGTTATCCTCAGTGCTGTTATTGTTCATGTTCTGTTCTCGAATTTCAAAAACCGGCCGACAAATTGTTTCGGCCATACCTCTTTGACATTTTACATAGAATACGTAGTGATGAGAACTGCACGTTACGTTCTTTTGATAAAGATGTATGTTGTGCTGTACACGTGAATTAAAGGTCTATTTTTGGTATGCTGATCATTCTTCTTAGATAATGTAGATTTTTTTTTTCACCATTTCCGTGTACTAAAGCTAATCCTTACATGTTTGCTGCAATGAGAATCTGATTCCAATCCTTTTTTTTTTGGTTACTAAGCTAAGTTTTTTCAAGTATAGAATCATTGCCAATCTTTTGAAGTTAGACCCCCCACAACAAACGTCAATACATTTGCGTGTTGTTTTTCTATAGAATGTTTATACTTTATAGTTTCAAAATATAATACACAAGATACAACCAAGGGATCTGTTCCTATTTTGAATTGGTGACAAAAAATATATATATATATATATATATTTGTTGCCTAAACAAAATGCAAAGAAGATAGGGGATGGCTTCATCATATGTACAATAGTCCTAATGCACGGCAAGTGTTACTCATTCCAAGCTTAAGAACACAGCTCCTGGGGTTCAATCACTCCAACAAGTTCCACGAGGATGACCCTGAGCGGGAGGCGGCATGAATTGATGGTTCTTGCAAAACAGTTTACGAAGGAAAAAAATTAACTGGATATAGCAGAAGACTATCATGTTATTTGCTATAAAAATGACATAGGGTTAAAAGTACCCATTCACTCTTCAATTCAAAAATACTTTAATCGTCGATTCTTTCAAACCAAAGCACTTGTGAGCCAAAACTGCTCAAAAAACTAGCTTGCTCTCTTTCAAGATGGCACTGTGCAAAATGTTCATATATCAATGAAAGATCATGGGTACTAACCTCGAATTGATAACTTAAACACTAGTTTGTTCCATCGTATATTGCTTTAGGCACATAGATTATGGATTTTCAGCTATAACTTCACTGCTTGCTTCATGTATTTCAGAGCAGACCGCAACATTGCCCTGGCTTTCCTATCAGGAGTGCAACCAGACAATATCATCTCTTCATAGACAGCTGGCACCTGAATCCAAACCACAGAGTATCTTTAAATAACAACACATGGATGTTATAATTATAAATCGATGACAACGTGCAAAACATTATATCAACAGCAACTAATATAGCAGCAGCAGTGATCAGAAACAATACCACAAATCTTTAGGGTCTTCCAACATCTTAGTGAACAGGATAACTAATAAACTGGAATAACTGTTGCTATATGCAATAGGAGAGAGGGAGAAGGGGAAGGGGTAGGGGATGGTCAGATGTGGAAGCATAAGATGCAAATTTATGATTGTTTTCTGTTGACGGTGCTTCACAACCGAGACTAAAATCTGCAATAATATAGTTAAATGACCCAACATGTACAGAGCAAGAACACAAAAACAGCAAAAGGCAAAGGCAGTAGGCAACTAATCCAAAAGGCCATGTATAAAAAGGAACAGACAATATGCAGGATAGCAGAGGAGACTAATATGTCATTCTCATATCAGAAAGGACACGTTAATTAATACCTTATGAAACTTGTCAACGCGGATAAGAGCTTTCATAAGTGTGGTATACGTAACTACATCTGGCTTCACATCCTGTTTATAAATTGAACCAAATAATAATGGCATAAGTATCACTCAAAAGAATAGCACTAATAATTAGAAGGCAGGCAAACAAAGGCAACAGGGTACTCACATTTTCCTTCATATATTGCAATACAGCAAAGGCCTCAACATCCCTTCTATCCTCGCCAAAAGCATTTATTAGTGAATTGAGAGCCAAGAGATTAGGCTTTAAGCCATCTGCTCCCATAACCCTCAATGCATTTATTGCTTGCTCAGATAAACCCTGTTTAAAAGCAAACAGAAGATAATAAAGGTATGCCAGAAACATATCATCAAATAGAGCTAGCTCTGGCTATACTTCAAAATTTTTAAGCGGAAAAATAAACTGGCAGGCCAACAGAAAATGCAGTCTTTGTGCCAACCAGATCGTTAGACTAGCATGTTTTGTTAATGCAAGAGCATAGACCCAAATAAACCCTGCCTAAGCGTTTGACTCTCTCGCCAAAAGAACACCTTGTATGCGTTGCCCCACCAATTTCCAACTAACCAGGAATCATGCAGGAGAATTATCAACATACAGACCATATTGAAGAGGATCAAAACTGTCAACTGATCTATATATATAAAGTCACAAAGGTTTTATGAGTGATACAGATAACTCTGCCTCCCAATGGCTGAGAACATATACCAACATGTGTTTCAATCTATGATGGTATAGCTTCCATAAATGTTGAAAAACGCCATATGGTTTGGCCATGTCAATATTTGCAAACAAGACAGCAACAAGCAACTCTACAACCATCAAGTTGATTAAAGAATGCATATCATAGCAGTCACGAGTCAGAATTAAGCAGGAAACTTGAGGCCTAACATGAGAGAAAGAGAACTGAAACAGTGATAGGATAACTTACCCTTTGCGCATAGGCATTTATTAAGGCATTATACATGGTTGAGGAAGGTTTTAACCCAGCAGACTTCATGAGCTCCAAGCACTCGATGGCATCACTAAACCTCCCAGACTTTCCATAAATATCAACAAGTGTGGTATATGTCACGGTATTAGGCAACAAACCTTCACCTTGCATCTTTCCCAACAAGTTCTTTACATCGTCCCATCTCTCCTGCTCTCCAAATGAATTTATCATAATATTATAAGTAGTAGTACATGGTGAATACCCTTTTTCCTTCATTTCCTCAAACAATTCCTCCGCTCGATCATGCCGCCCTGCTTTACAATGGCAATCTATTAGCGTATTCCAAGTAACAGTATCTGGCTCAATCCCCTCTGATAACATCCGATCAAACGTGGCCATGGCATGATCAAGACAGTTATATTTCCCAAAAGTATCAATCATCACATTATAAAAATGCCTATCGGGTTGTATTCCATTACTCTTCATTTCCCTCAAAACCTGAAACGATCTTTGCCACTCTCCTTTGTTTCTGTAACTAGCTAAAATCCTACTATAAACAAAAGAATTCGGCTGAACATTATTGGCTTCCATCTCTTTCAACACAATTCTTGCACTCTCCCATCTACCGGCATTCGCATAAGCATCAATTAAAAGACTATAAGTATGCTCATCAGGTGAAACGCCACTTCTCTCCATATCGGATACAACTAACTCAGCATCTTTCAAAGAACCCGCTTTCACATAACCTTTAAGAAGGGCATTATAAGCTCTGGTTCTAGGCTTCAATCCACTTCCTTTCATTTCCTCAAAAACAGCTTCAGCCTCCGCAATCCTCCCACAGCAACCTAAAGAATATATAACCGCCACAAGAGTAGCCGTTTTTGGGCTCAATCCAATTGCTTGCGCCATAGCTAAAAACTTTAGAGCCCGGCTTGGATCATTCGCTTTGGCGAAACCGACGATTATATCATTCAAAAGCTGCCCATCGACCTCAATTCTATCACACTCGATTTCCCCATAAAGCTTCTGTAGAAGAGATGAATCAATCTTGTTGTTTCTGGTAAGCGCTTGAATTATCAAGCTGTAATTCACGAAATCTGATTGGTAACCGTCTTGACGCATTCTTGACATAAGATTAAGAGCTTTTTCGAGATCGTTGTTGCGGGCACACGCATTGATTAAGGCGTTATATGTTAAGGGAGTAAGGGTCTGCCTCTGAGAGAGTAAAAACGCTTCGTAGAGCTTCTCGGAGCGGCCAAGCGCGTGGATAAGAATTGAGTAGAGAAGCTCGTAGGAGAAACAAAGGTTGTGTCTTTGAAGCCATGAAACGACAGCGTATGCTAAGTTGATAGAAGAGGAGGAACAGGGCGAAGAAGAGGTACATAGAGATTTCAATAGAGAGTGCCAGAGTGGAGCAGGTACCGCGCGGTATGACTCAGCCAACTGGAATTCAGTAGGGTCGAGTGAAGTAGGTGAGTCGGAGTCGGAGTTCGAGTCAGGCTCCGAGTTGGAGCTGGAGAGGTAGTTGAGTAACGGAGTGAAGTCGTAACGGCGCTTGTGAAGAGAAAGGACATCGTTTTGTTCATCATTTTCATTGTCATACCTGTCTCTATCTCTCTCTTTATCAACCGAGAGGTTTATGGAGGTTTCGGCGGCGGCAGCCGTGTAGAGGGATGTGTTGAGGCTGAGGTGGAGGCGTGTGATAGGTGAAGAAGATAGTTGAATAGAAGGGAATCGCGCGGACAGCGGGGTCGGCAGCAGGAGCATTCTTAGTGTTTTTCTTTTTATTTTTTTTATTTATACGTCGCCAGCGTAGGAGGATGGAGAGAAGAGCTTGCTTTTATCGGTTCTCGGACGGCTAGTTTTGTGGTGCTGAGTGATGACCATGGCGAAGCAGATTTTATTTTTTCCCCTTTTCAATTAACATATTTGTTTCTTTAAAATGGTATTTGAGCAAATCTATCCCGTTATCCAACCATTGTTGTTGGGCCAAATGTTTTGGCCCATCTTGTCCCTAGGAATGCAATGTCACTCTCTCTTGCCCAATGGGTTGTGCTCTGGACCAATATTTGGGTTAGTAATTACCTTAACTGGCTATTCTCATATTATTTTTTTTTATCTTTATACTATATTTAAAATATTTTTATATTTATAAAAATTTTAATGTTTTAATAATTTATAAAATATAATGTTAATATTTGTATATTTTATCTTTTAATTTTTCTTATTATACAGCTATATTATGTTCTAAAATTCAAAATATATTCTAAAAAATTGTTTGATATTAGGCAATAGTATATAAGCATTCAAAATGTTTATAAATAGAGTCAGATTTATATATAATATATACTTATTCAAGCTTAATAAAAAAATATAAGCCTCAATTTTTTATACTTATTTATATTTATAAATAAATAATTTAATATTTATTTATACTTATTTATGTATTTATTTATATTTATAAATAAATAATCTAATATTTTAGACCTGTAATTTTATCTTTTTTTAGGAAAAACATGTTTTTATTTAATATTTAATAATTTTATACTTATTTTATTAAAATTATAAACATGAATAATTTAATATATTTTTAATATTT
>JBBYHK010000001.1:9543216-9563752 GCA_038382065.1 Adansonia grandidieri | reverse complement strand
CATTAATACTTTTATCTAAAGTCTCTCCTTTAAATTTGAGTGAATAACTACCTAATGCCTATCGGATTAAGTGCTGGAAAATTAAAAAAAATTTTAACCTTTAAATTTTATAAATAAAAAAAAAATAGGTATTTAAAAATTTTCCTTCGCTTAAGATCAAATTTGTTTTGACTCTAAATATGAGCATAGAAGAGAAAAAAAAAAAAAAAAACCCGAAAAAGTCGAACTAAATAAGTGCTGCTAGCAAATAGCGGTTCAACCAAAAAGCCTTGCCGCAATATATTACTGGTCTGCTGAGCGTTTGTGTTAGGGTTTAAAAAAAAAGAGAGATAGAAAAGAGAAAAAAAAAAAAAAAAAACCTCGGCGGCTTTGCATTTGATGTCTCGCTAGGTTTTATACGGTGTAGCTCGCCATGGGAGGATCTCGAGTTCAAGTCAATAAGCCTCACAAGACCCGTTTCTCCTCCAAATCTTCTAGGAACATTCACAAAATCTCTCAAAAAGGTTGTCCCTCTCTGTTCTATTTCAATGATTCAAATTTACAATAGTTTTTTTTTTTTAAATTATGATTTCAAGTTTCCTACTAAGCATTTTAGGAGTTTTCTGAATAGTTCTTTGAATCTTTTGTTGATTTAGATAAGAATCGGATTGCAAAATCAGACCGTAATGTAACGAAGGGAGCCCGAGCTGCTCGGCTTCAGCGAAGCAAGATGGTGAGTGACAATAAATTCGAATATTCTCATGCTTAACCATTCAATTTTCTGTCAAGAACAAATGTCATTATTATCTCACACTGGTAATTGCTATTTGATTTGCAGCTAAGAGAGCAAAAGAGGGCAGCTCTTTTGAAAGAGAAAAGGGCTTCAAGTGGATCAGCCAGCCCTCCCCGTGTCATTGTAAGCTTCTTGTATAAATTAAATCTTTCGATATTGGTGCTTTGAGTGATTTTTTTTCTTTTCATTATATTGATTTCTTTTACCACAGCTTCTTTTCCCGCTTTCTGCATCTGTGAATGTAAGTTCACTTGCTGAAGACCTTTTGAGACTGCTATCAACAGAGGGTACTGGAGCATTGTCATCAATGGTTGCTTCTTCAGGGTACAGACTGCGAGCAACAGTAGGCATCAGTACCCCTTTTTTTTTTTTTTTCATGTTATTACTTATTAGTTGAAGATAGGTGCTGGTTAATAGAGTTTCAGCTTTACTTTTCTTTAATTGTCACTTTCATGGTGGATGCCATTTTACCATTCTTTAAGGTTCATTGTAATGTTTTTTGTAAAATGTACAGCTTTAATCCATGATGAGAAGTGCAAAAACTTGCAAACCTCTTCTTAGCCTTTATGTTATTTTTTCTAGGTACTGCAAGCTCCTCACGGGGATCTATTATCATATATGGAAATGGCCAAGGTACAAATTGTTCACAGCTTGGTGATATATTGTGTTGACCTCGTTTAGTATCACTCTTTGTTTTGTTCTTTTTAATGGTTAACTGCCATTTGAATTGTAGGTTGCTGATTTGATTGCTTTTGTGGCATCAGCTACTGAAGAAAGCACTTTTGACTATATTGATTCATTTGGAAGTC
The DNA here is from genome assembly GCA_038382065.1 of Adansonia grandidieri. Lineage (NCBI taxonomy): Eukaryota > Viridiplantae > Streptophyta > Magnoliopsida > Malvales > Malvaceae > Adansonia > Adansonia grandidieri. Next base: position 9,562,171 of record JBBYHK010000001.1, on the reverse strand, counting down.
AATGCCTTTCGGTGTTCAGGTCTCTTGGTTTACCGAGTACTGCTGTCTTGATTCGTGTATGTTCTCATTTTTTTTATGGCCATATGGTTGATGTACTTGTGACATTTCTAGGAAAGCAAGTACTGAAGTTAATGTTTTTTCCTCTAGGATCTACCTACTGAGCTTAAAAGACGCAATGATGCAAAGAAGATCTTGACTTCTAGTCTTACTTCTGAATTTCCGGAGGATTGTAAGTTTTATCCTGCAGATACAAAGGATGACTTGCACAAGGTGATTTTCTCTGCCTTGAGTTATCATTTTGGGGTTCAATCTCCAACGTTGATATATCTGTGAATTAATGACATTGAGATGGAATTGCATAATGATTGTGTTCCACTTGTTCACATTTTTTTTTTTTTTTGCTTCTAATACTCTCCACTGATACGTTGATTTTAGTTCATGTGGCTTTTTAAGGAGCAAAGGCTCACAACTCCTCATTGGCGAAATCAACGGCCTTATCTCATGGCCCAAAAGGTACTTCCAATTCTTGTAAATTTTTACTTGAATTTCTACTTCATGAGAGGTACCATGGGTGAGGAAACTTTAATAAAGGTAAATGAAAGTCTTGGAGATGTTCATCTAGAAAAAAGTTGAGTAATATGTTGGACACAATCATTTTGGGATGGTTAGTTGTTGAATTCTTTTACATTTCTGTTAATTATATTTTATACTAATTGTTTGCCAAAACCTCTGAAGGTAAAATTTACATACTTCTATGTTTTAGGTTGATATGGTTCCAGATGATTCCTGTCCAGGGAAGTGTACTCTTCTTCTCACAGGTTATTTACGTGCTCACAGCATCTCCGTGAACCAGTTGGTAATTATATGTCTCTAAGCTTGTGCTTTATGTGTTAATCTGGTGGTGGCTTCTTACGCTCTTTTACATTAGGTTCATGTGTCTGGTGCGGGGGATTTTCAGTTGAGTAAAATTGAAATTTTAAAGGATCCTATCCGTTTAAATGCCAGAAAAGATCATGATGCTATGGATGCTGATGACATTCAGGATGTTGAGGTACTCTTTCATTTCTTTTAAAGAGAATTCACCGCTATATCATAAGCGAGTTAGCGAGAAAAGTCTTTATTTTGTGTACTGGGTTGCAATGAATTGGGTAATAATCCTTTTATTTTTGCTTCTTTGATTCCAGGTCATTCGTTCCCTAGCTCCTGATCCATTAAGCCAGGAGCCTTTGCTTGCTGAGAATGTTCCAGATCCACTTGCTGGAGAACAGGTAATTTGAATGAGTATCAAAGCTTTAAATGTCATATTCCTAATCTTACATTATTGCTCAGTGCTGTCACAACTTGGCATCTGCTTTATTGGCATGTAGATTAATAGTGTTACTCCTCTGGCCTCATTGTTATTCATTACTGACTTCCCTAGTATGGTTTCATCTCATGTTAACTGTTTCCTTCAACTATTATCAAATGTGGTCTTTTTGGAGTAATGGTAATTCATGCAGCAAAACATTTAATAGAGAATTAAGGGAATTTTGTTGTAAACAAATACTTTTGGTTCCATATTAGAGGTGTGCCTCTGATAAAATGATTAAGAGTTCTCTTGCCCCCAATCCAACCTTCACACTATTTTTGTATCAGCTTAGCTAGCTTGTAATTGAGGTTTTTATTAAATTTGTTAGATTACTTAATGTGTAAACACACCTAAAAATTCTTCTAGTGGAGGTTGGGGATGTTGGGTTGTATTTATAGTTTTGTTTTATTCTGACAGACATGGCCCACGGAGGCAGAAATGGCTGAGGCTGATAGAAATCAAAAGCAGAAGATGCTGAGAAAGAGAACTCTCCCTCGAGGCACTTCTGAGTATCAGGTTGGAATTTTCTTGCCAATTTTGGGACTTTATAGCAGTTGCTTTCTACCCTCCTTTTTTATTTTCGTTTTATTTTTTTTATCATATATTTATGCATAATTATCTAGTTGCATCGCTGATTGCCATGCAGGCTGCTTGGATCATAGATGATCCAGATGAAGAGGATTCTGATGCCAAGGATGATAATGATTATGAGAATGATGATGGCATGATATTGGATGAAGGAAAAAGTGGCTTTCCTAGTCAGGAAGGCACCAATAATCCAGACTTCGAGGAAGATCAAGCCTCCTTATACTTAAGGGACTCCGATGAAGAAACTGAAAATGATTCAGTGATGATGGTGCTTCTTTTGATGCTTATGTTCTGATGCAATTTTTACATGATTAATTATAAGTACAAACTTTATGTTCTTGCATGTCCTTGGTCCATGCAGCATGCCTATCATATCTTTTTCTCTTGAATATTCAGTATGTGAATAATTTTCCGTTTCTACATGCAGGAAGGGGAGAGTTTGACAAGGGAACAGATAGAGGATGAGATTAAAAAAATAAAAGAGGCACATGCTGAAGATGAGGGTATTTATGTTTTCTGGATGAGTACTAGAGTTTTTGTTTGGGGCGTTTGTTATCTACTTTTTGTGTAAAGGTGGAATAATCTACATGTTGGGGGGGGGGACACCTATGATTAAAACAGTTTATTATAGCAGACTGACTGCCAATATTTGGCCCTTCCAAAGCCTTTTCTCTACATATATTGAAGCCACTAATTTTATTCTTCAAAGTTCAAAACAAGTAAGGAGAGGACATGCATGTGATTATTAGTTGGCAGTCATCGAATTGTGATGATGAGATAGGGCATCTACCCCTCTACAGAAATGCATGCATATGCATTTTCTCTAACACTCCTTTTAAATCATCTTGTATAAGCACTTCTTGTCATCTAGATGCTAATATACTGTTGTAAATGTTAATTTCAGAATTTCCGGACGAAGTGGATACTCCACTAGATGTTCCTGCTAGAAAGCGATTTGCCAAATATAGAGGCCTCAAGTCCTTTAGGACATCCGCGTGGGACCCAAAAGTAATCTATTGTGATACCATTGTAATAAGCTATGTTTTGGGTTAATGTTATAAGAGTTATTAAAAGTTTAACTGGTTATTATTAGGAATCTCTACCTCCAGAATATGCCAGAATTTTTGCATTTGATAACTTTGCAAGAACACAGAAGCATGTTATTGCAAAAGCTTTAGAAATGGAGCAAGAGGGCAGAGATGACTTTGCACCAGCTGGTTCATTTGCAAGGCTTTATATCAAGGAGGTTCCGCTTAATGTTGCTTCGAAATTGTGTGCGGTCTCAAGAGCAGCACCTGTTATATTATGTGGTCTCCTGCAGCATGAGTCTAAGATGTCTGTCCTTCATTTTAGGTATATTTTCTTTCATAGTATTCCTGGTTATGAGTAATAGCAATTAACCCATAGTTATTTTTCTTATCTAATATGAAATTATTTGCAGTATAAAGAAGCATGATAGTTATGATGCTCCTATTAAAGCTAAAGAAGAATTTATATTTCTTGTTGGTTTTCGCCAGTTTGTTGCTAGGTAATGATCTCTTTATACCTGACTACTGCCTTAAGACTCTTTTCCAAAATTCTGAAATCTCTCTTTGCTTATTGTCAGACCAATATTTTCAACTGACAATATTAACTCAGACAAGCACAAGATGGAAAGATTTCTTCATGCAGGGCGATTTTCAATAGCTTCAATATATGCTCCCATTTCTTTTCCACCTCTCCCTTTGATTGTTCTGAAGGATTCAGCAGGAGCCAGCACACCTGCAGTTGCTGCAGTTGGTTCCTTAAGAAGTATTGACCCAGATAGAATAATTCTAAAGAAGATTATTTTAACTGGGTATGGATTCTTTTTTTAGGGGGATAAAATTTATTGACGTTGTCATGATCTTGTTTCTTATAGTAGGATTCTACTGGTTAATTTTTAATGCAATTATCAGTTGAACTATACACCAAGAATTTCCGGCTTAAGAAATAGTACCTATCAAGTGTAGGAATGATTCTAGTTGAACCCAAAAAAGGGTGTAGGGATGTTTGTAGTAGTTTAGATTTGTTAATTTGGATTATCTCTTGATGCAGTTACCCTCAACGCGTATCCAAGTTAAAAGCCACAGTACGATATATGTTCCATAACCCAGAGGACGTGAGATGGTTTAAGGTAATCTTTACAAGTGATGTAATAAAATATTTTTGTTTCTATAGCTGAATAACCCGTGGAAAATTTGGTGTGACTAAATTATAGTTCACATTCTTGATTTGGATGTGTTTGCAGCCTGTAGAAGTGTGGACGAAGTGCGGTCGCCGTGGTCGAGTTAAGGAACCCGTCGGTACCCATGGTACGTGATTCCCATCAAATATACATATGTAGCTATATGGCCAACCTTATCAAATACATACACAGGTTCCACCACTAGTCTTTGAGGAGAAAGTTGAGTACTGATTTTTTTTTTTTTTTTTCATTTTTTATCAGGAGCAATGAAATGCATATTTAACGGGGGCCTTCAACAGCATGATACTGTTTGCATGAGTTTATACAAGCGTGCATATCCGAAGTGGCCGGAACACAGGTTCCCTTTTCTTAATGATTGATCAGGAGCCTTATGTTTCCTAAAGGATAAAAGACATGCATGCCTGTGTCGGGAATGAAGCACCGGTTCAGAATGTCAATTCCGATTTCATGTTTGCTGTTTTGATAAGCTTCATGTTGTTGCGGGAATTGTCCATTTTACCCTGTTATCTTCTTCTCCTCCTCTTTGGTGTGTTGGGTTTTTGTGGCATATCCTCGTCTATGTGGGACAGCTGAAAAAAATATAATATATATATATATATATATATATGCGTGTGTGTGTGTGTGTGTGTGTGTGTGTGTGTGTATTCATTTGACAAAAACTGATTGAGGGGAAAAGAAAAGCTTGATTTTTGTTATGATTACATTTTGTTTGCTCAATCATCATCTTCTATAGTAAGTTTTTTATTTGAGCAAAGTAAATGGTAAGTCCTTATTGACTAGCTCTTTTGTAAATCACATGAAACAGAGTAACCCAATTGATACGGACTCGGTTCCAAGGAACCAAATGCAAGGAGCTCGTCGTTCTGCTCTAGCGTAACCATGTGCTGCTCATCCAAGAACACCCACGCTTCAATTCCGTCTCCCATTTTTGTATCAATGAGAATAACCATATTCGTGAACACTGTTTCTGATTTGCCGAAAGCTGTGCAGGTAACCCACGTAGGCTTTCCCCACCCAAAATCTATCTCATAAAGACCGAAGTTGCACCAACTAGTAAACCCAATAAAATCAATATTACCGGCTGCTGCACCAACGGATGCCTTCTTATCAATCTCCTTTATGTGCTCGCAAAATTTAAGCAATCCTCCCTCTCCTTTTAGGCCATTAACAAAATCACCATCGAATTTTCTTATAGCTTTCCTTAGATGGCAAACTAAGTCTTCCAACTCACTTTTTTCTCCTGTTACTAGTGCTGCTGCTATGCAGAGGAAATTTCCCATTGAATTGTTTGGGATTTCTGGTACTGCCCTTCGACGAAGATTCACTACATGGTTTATAAGAGTTCGGTTCTGGATTAGGGATTTGGCTTTGAAAGTAGCCATGATACACTTGCATAGGAGGGCGGACACGGCCTCAACTCGTGTTGGATCTGGTACGCTTGAACTTGCTGTTTTGGCCTTCAGTGAAGCTATTGCTGATGCATCAAAAACAATTCTCCTCGATCGACATATTCCTTTCTTGAGAAACGGGCTATACAGTGCAAAAATGGTTGCCTCCTTAGGGTATGTCATACTCTGGGGGAAGACAAAGGAGCCATCAAAATTTGGACATTCAGCTTCTTCACCGGGTTTACGGGTCTTATCAGCCCAACTTCTGAGAAACCTCGTAGCTGCGGGTCCATCGACGATCAAGTGCGAGAGAAATGCGCCAATAACAATGCCACCGCATGCAAAGGTGGTAACTTGTATCATAGTTACGTAACCTTCTGCACTCGTTGCAGTCCAACTAGCCTGAGCAGGGAGGAGTTCAGGAATAAAAGACGGCACAGGTAGCTTGAGAAATTCATTAAGAGGACAGTTAACTCTAGCCTCTACATAGTAAGCTCCCTCATCGTTACAATCGATGGAAAGAGTGTCTTTAATCCTTCCACCGAATGGATAAAATAGAGTTAAAGTTTCTGATAGAGATTGCTTTAGCAATTGTGACCTGCTGGAGTTGGAGGCAATGATATCAACTGGGGGAATGCTCGCTTCTTGATTCGCATAAAAGAGGACAATAGGAACATAAAGTGAACTAATGAACTGATCTAAGAAGGACGACCTGTGCGTTCTGAGATGATGGGGTGTTGGAGAAGTGGGTTTTATAAATTCTTTGCAGACTATTTCGACTTCCATAACTATTTTCTCAGGCATGAAGATAAGGCCAATCACTTTTCAGATTAATCCCTATGGAAGTTTCAGCACAAATTTATATCTATATGCATGTTTGAGTGATTCGTTTTATGTGTATCTTGTTCTAGTACCTTGATTTCAAGTGATATAGGCATATAGCATTCAATGTTTCCTTTACATAATCTTTAACCTAGATACTGAATTAAATAGCAAAGGGCCCCCTTTCCTTTTTGTGCGATTTTGGTTAAAAAATCTGACACAAAAGGCACAATGCAATCAGTTAGCTGCAGACTTCTTGTCGTTACATACTCAATTGCGTCTTTTTCCTTAGCCAGAAAATGCAACCTGGAGCCTACAACTTCTTGTCCTAGTGGCTACAAGAATGTTGGCAAAGCATGTAAGTTGAGTTCGATTCCAAACATTCCTTCCTCATCCACAATATCAGCAAGTACTAAAATAAAACAGAGTGCACGCTGGAGACACTGATACAGGTACTAAATCAGATTTTACCTTGCAGAGTGTTAAAAGCTTAGGAACAAAATTTCCGTGTTGTTATATATAGAAACTAATTAAGTAACAAGGCTTTGCAGACCCAAATAGACTTAAAATCAAGATTAAATTTCATTGTCTCATTTGCCTAAAAAAAAGGTCTCTTCTTGCGGAATTTAAAAAACTTCAAAAATAATTAACAGGACAAACAAGAATAAGCTTAATCCAGAGGTTGAAAAGGACTTGGATCCAAGGAAGCAAATGATAGTATCTGTGTGTTACTTTGTAATATTGTCATGTCTTGTTCATCCAAGGTTATCCATGCTTCAATTCCATCACCATTTCTTGTTTCAATCAAAAACACCAAATTCTGAAACACTGATCCATCTCTGCCACCAGGACTCACCCACATTGGCTTTCCCCATCCGAAATCGGCTTCATAGATACCCACCTTGCACATACTGCTAAATGCGAAATAATCGGCTCCTCCATTAGAGTGCACTTCTCCTAACTCTGTGAGACACTTGCGAACCTTTTGGAAACCTTTCTCACCTTGTAATTGTTCAACAAACTCACCACTAGCTTCCATTATGGATTTCCTTAGGAGAGCCACCAATGGCTGCAAATCTAAATTGGCCTCTGCATGACACTGTGCAGTTGCAATCCAAAGAAGATTTCCAATTGAATGTTCAGGCAAGGATGTTGCAGTTTTTCCACGTAAATTTACTATGTGGGACAAAATAGACGGCCGTCGGGATCCATATCTTATTCTGGATGCAGTTGTAACACATATCCAAATGAAAGCTGATACAGATTCAACACTCGTCGGATTTCGCACAAATGACAAGCTAGAAGCTTTGGCCTTGAGGGTTGCAATGGCTGACGCATCAAACACAAATCTCTTTGTATCACACTTGCCAAATTTTAATAAGGAGGGCCATATAGCTAACATTGTATCTCTTGGCAACAAATTATTCTGTGGGAAAAGCAGTGGTGCAATGAAACTAGGCTTTGGAACTTCACCTGACCCACGAGCTGAAGCCGCCCAGGCCTTGAGAAACGTAGTTGATGTTGGGCCATCAATGATCTTATGCGAAGTTTGAGTGCCAATGGCAATGCCACCGTATTTCAGTATGTTTACTTGAATCATAGCAACAGGAATTCCAGCATCTGATGTTGACTCCAATCGGCTGAGATTAGAAGGAAGCAATTTCCGTATCATTTGGACGTCAGGTTTGGTAAGAATTTCTGACAGAGAACAACTAACCTTGGCCTCAACGAACTGAACTCCATTGTCGTTGCAATCTATGTAAAGACCATCTTTGATCGTTCCTGCAAATGGGTAAAAGATTGTTAATGTCTCTGATAGAGATCGCTTCAGCCTCTCTAATCTTTCACTAACAAGATGATTCATATTTTTGGAGTCACAATTTATGGGCTTATAAAAGAAGATCATTGGAACATGAGCAGATGGCATAAGCTGATCCAAAAGGGAAAGTTTATAGGTTCTCAAGTGATGGGGTGTTGGGCAAGATGGTTTGATGCTCTCTTTGAGCATGATTTCAACCTCCATTTTTCTTTGTGTGTTTCTTCTGGTTTTCTTACAAAGTATATTCAATCATTTAACTTGCTGACGCCATTTAAAAAGTATTCTATAAGAAGTTCCCGTGGATTCCGAGGAACAAGATTAAAATTTGACATCATTCTGTGTTTCTTTTCTGCAGTCTGTTGTTTATGATTTTCATGGGTAAAACTATGTTAAGGATAAAACTGTAACATCAGAGACAACCAACATAGATTTTATCAAATAAAATTATCAAAAAAAAAAAAAAAATTGTCTTCATTAATCTCCAGGCTTGCCGGCTTTATTTGATTTGTTTCTTCCTCAATCCTTTCTTTCGGGTTTCAATTTGTCAGTAAATCAACTAATCTTTCTGATTTATAAAAGTAAGTCATTGGTCTTATTGAGCTTAGGCTCAGACGACTTTGGGCCCAAGTGCTGGATCATATTGTTTCACAATTTTTTGAGGTCTTTTGGGCCAATTTTCGACTCAAGGCCGACCAGATCGTGGGATTAGTGGAATACGATACGAGCCTCTCCCGAAATTAGCCAACGGAGGCGCGACTGATGAAGTTCAATTGAACACTGGTAATTGTTTTTGTTTTTTCAGTGCTTAATCAAATCCTGGTAATAGTTCCTTCTCCGTTAAAATGCTTATACCCTAAAAGGAAAACCCCACGGAAAAGCTGAATTCTTCAGTTAACACTGTAACAGAAAAGGGAAATGAATAGAGTGAGGATTCCTTTGCGCTCAATCGTACACTCCTTATGTAGATTGAAATCGCGTGGACTTGAACATGTACGTCTTTTTTTATTTTCTTTATTTCACTTGTTGTTTTTCCTTGAAGAATCAAATGTTTATATTTGCCAATATACTTTTTTACTATGAATTCTGGAAATCAATGCTGTTTCAGGGACGAAGAAACTTGGTCGAAAGATTGGAATCATGGAGAACTCTTGCAACTATTAATGGTTCGTTAACCTAAGTAATCGATTATTTTAAGTTTTTTTTTTATTTTTCGTTTATTAACTGAAGGAATTGATATGAGCAGCTTAAGTTTGTGTGTTTATATATCGAATAAAAACCTTAAGCGTAGGGTTTTGAATGCAGGCCATTTGTTTTTGGGATATGAAGAAGAGTATATAACAAAGTCCTTTCAAGTTCAAATTGTTAATGCGCTTCGCTTGGGTGAGAGATGTAGAGCTTCTAGCCTGCTTTTAGACCTTGGTAATGGAAACCAGTCATTAAAAGCTGATGACTTCGTTTACATTCTTAACTACTGTGCAAGGTCACCTGATCCTTTGGTAAGCTGCTCAACGTGGAATTTGAGTTTAGCTGCATGCAACTGTGTGAACCTCAATGTGTTTGTCTTGTCCAGATTTAAACTTTATACATCGCCAATTTGAATATGAATAGTACTTGACGAACTGGAAAATGAAGAAAAGTAAAGGAAGCAGAAAAAACGTATCAATGGTTATAGTTGAGAGTAACAGTTGGAATTTTTTGTTTCCTGTACAGTTTGTTATGGAAACATGGAGATTAATGCAGGAAAAAGAGATCGGCTTGAATAGCAAATGCTATTTGCTTATGGTCCGAGCTCTTTGTAGAGGAGGTTACTTGGAGGAGGTATGCATTTTATAGACTAGTTTTACCAGGATGTTGTGTTTATTAAATGACTAAGAACTGATTTTCCAAATGTATTACCTCAGTGTATCTTTGGGTGTTGATTCAATTAACTTAACTATAACAATCATTAACCTTTTTTTCTTTTGTGATTGTGAACAATCTTTTGTTATTGTTGCTTGCTTATAGGTGCTCTTTATAGTCATTAATGTGGTTATCATGATCAGGAATTACATAAAAATGTCCGTAGACAGATGCTTGTGCAGTTCCTTTTCCTCAATTTCCATTTAAAGTTTTCTAATTTGTTCCTGTTGTATTTCCATCAGGCATGCAATTTGATTAAATTTCTTGGGGAGAATCATGGCATCTATCCTCTTCTTCCAGTATATAACTGTTTCTTAGGAGCCTGTGCAAAAATGCAAAGTGTAATGCATGCTAATCAATGTTTAGATTTGATGGAGCGACGAAGGGTTGGGAAAAATGAAATTACCTATTCAGAGCTTCTCAAGGTGTGTAAAAACAGTGTTGATCTTGAATTTTCTAATTGTAGGTTTATATTTCTAGGTTTCCTGTCTTCCATTCAGCTTGCCTACTACGTAAACAGTAACGTTAAAATAAGTGTTTAGCTATCTTAAAGTTTGGTTGTCATTCATTTATTTACAGTATGGCATTTTTACAGACAAATTCGTCATATTGGTAACCTTTTCTGGTTGTTTCTGCCTTTTTCTTATTCTTTATTCTTTCAGCTTGCAGTTTGGCAGCAAGATCTATCTGCAGTCCATGAAATTTGGAAGGACTATATCAGACACTACAGTCTAAATATAATTTCTCTTCGAAAGTTTGTCTGGTCCTTTACCAGATTGAAAGATTTAAAATCTGCATATGAAACATTACAACATATGGTGGCTTTGGCCATTAGCGGGAAGCTTTTTGTTAGTAGGACTGGTGAAGGAAGGTTGTATTCTTCAAGATTAGACATCCCCATACCATCCAAAGGTGAATTAGGGTCACAAAAAGTTCAATTGGGAGAGAATGAGCAGTCTCTTGCTTTGAAGTTTGACACTGATGCCTCCAACATAGATAAATCAAAGTCTGTCAGTGCTACAGTTGGTATGCTGATTAACTATAAGAACTTGCCTGCTATGAAAGTCCTGAGGTGGTCTTTCAGTGATGTCCTACATGCTTGTGCACAAGCTCGAGATTATGGACTAGCAGAGCAATTGATGATGCTGGTAGGACTGTTTTTTCTCCCATGAACTTCCTTTTTTTTTTTTTTTTCCTGTGCAATGGTATCTGATTTGACGACCATAATTCTAGGATAATGATTTTTTTTCTGAAATTTTCCTTTAGGGAGTTTTATATCCCTATCAAAAGTAACTAGTTAAAATCATATTTTATTTTGATCTGTTCTTTATTGATCTTTATGTTACTGTAGATGCAAAATCTTGGATTGCAACCATCAAGCCATACATATGATGGCTTCATGAGAGCTGTTATTCCAAAGAGAGGATTTGGGGCTGGCATGAAAATGGTAGGTTGTATTTATTTAACTGCATAGACTAGCTATCTTTTAGTGATATTTCTTTTTGTATCAACAAATTTTTATTTGGCCTTAATTCTGTGCAGTTAAACGTAATGGAAGAGAGAAATGCGAAGCCTTATTCTTCAACTCTTGCTGCTCTTTCAGTACAATGTAGTAACGCATTGGAACTTGACTTAGCTGAAGCTCTACTGGATCAAGTTTGTGAATGCCCACATCCCTATCCTTATAATGCTCTTCTTCGAGCATGTGATGCTATGGTAAGTGAACCTCACATTGCATTTCTTGTTTTCTCCCTTTGTTATTCAATTTTTCTCTTCATTGATTATACATATGTGAGTGCTGACGCAAATTTCTGCTTATAAGACTAGAAGAAAACAGTAGTTATTTTGCCACTCTATTTCCAAGAAAATTGGAATATTGGTAGTGTAGATAATCTATCAGTTCCCCCCCCCCCCCGCTTTTTTTTTTTGGCGAATTGGTCACTTTCATATTACAACTTGCTTTGAAAGTCTCATCTGTTATGTGTTAAACGCTTTGGAAACCTTATACGCAAGTTATTCATTTGCTGCTCTTAGTTGGAGCAAAAGTGTTTGTATGTCTTATAAATGAGAAAAACAGTACAGTCAGCAACAAGGATGGAACTTGGAAAATGAACCATTAATTTTTAGATTTAATAAGCCTTTTAGTTCTTAATGAGATAAACAGCCACTTGATTGTCTAAAAGTCTATATACAGTCAGTAAATGAGGGTGAAGCTGCGCAGACAAGTCATGTGTCATTCTCATGACTTTTAATGAATACTGATTACGTGATTGTTTAGCATTATAACTGTGAAAGAGAGACATATGAAAAGACACAAAAACTAAAGCAAACAATGAATGAGCATATTTTACCTCTATTGGTACAAATTCATGTTGTATTACTTTTGCAGGATCAGCCAAAGCGATCTCTTCGAATATTGGCTAAAATGAGACAGCTAAAGATTAAGCCTAATATCAGGACATATGAGCTACTGTTTTCATTATTTGGTAATGTGAACGCTCCCTATGAAGAAGGGAACAGATTGTCACAGGTTGATTCAAGAAAACGGATAAATGCTATAGAAATGGATATGGCTAAAAATGGTGTTAAACATAGTCATTTATCAATGAAGAACTTGGTAAACTCCCTCCATATGTATTTTTATTGTCGTATGTGGACCATGACCTATATTATGTATGAGTTACTTGCCTGGAAAATTTCAGCTAAAAGCTCTTGGAACTGAGGGGATGACAAAAGAGCTGCTTCAATATTTACATGCTGCTGAGAACCTTTTCTGCCATACTAATACTTATTTGGGAGCACCCATTTATAATATAGTTCTGCATTCACTCGTTGAGGCTAATGAAGTGAGTGCTTCTAACAATGTAGTATCAATTTTTGCAATTACTGCTTTAGTAGATTGTATTTATATATAATGTTAGCGTAAAATCATATCTTCCTTGTGCAGAATCACACAGCGATGCAAATATTTAAAAATATGAAATTATGTGGTTTCCAACCAAATGCTGCAACATACAATATAATGATTGATTGTTGTAGCTATATAAGATGTTTCAAATCTGCTTGTTCACTAGTTTCCATGATGGTGCGTGATGGGTTTTATCCAGAGACAATGACATACACTGCTCTAATAAAGGTATGCTTGTTTTATCTCTGGTCCTCCTCTTTAAAATTCATTTGTGGCAATATTGCCACCTTTGTATGCACATTGAAGAGAAACGGGAATTTATGAGATTTTATTTCAGTTGCTCAAAATATCTCTGATTCGTTTGTTTGCTGTTATCCTGAACTTATCTCCCAAACTTATTTTATTAATTTTTAAGTATTCAAACCTTCAAGAAAACAAGAGATTTAAAAATTTCTTAAGTTTTATTTTATACATAATGGAAAATGTTCTTCTATGTATACCAAAATAGCAGTAAAACCTGGCATCATAATGCTTTGATGCATCTCATATTATCCTATTAATACTCAGATCCCTATCCTAAAAGAAGAAGTTCTAGTCTATAGTCTTTGCTAATAGTTTCTCTTAGCTGTCCCACATATTGTAACCTTAGTATGTACAATAACAAAGCAATGGACTTTCCTGTTTGAGAATATATATCCTGCTAAAGCGAAAGATTTTATTTGCATCTGGACTGTGAATACATCTTTGTGAGTAGCAGAGGGAAGCAATTAGTTAGTACTTATTATATAGCCGGTAGGAATTCAGTTTCTAACACTTTGGGTTTATTTTATGAAGATATTGCTGGAATATGAAAATTTTGATGAAGCACTAAGTCTTATGGATCAGGCAAGTTTAGAAGGTTCTCAACCGGATGTATTATTGTATAATACTATCCTGAAAAAAGCAAGTGAAAAGGTATCCTTCTGTCTCTCTCTCTCTCTCTCTACGCATGTGGCATTACGCTTTGTGCAAATGCACGTTATTAGACAAAGTAACCTACGTAAAGTTTTGCATCTGAATTTGCTTTTCTCTCTATTTTCTGTTTATGCAAATTTCTTTCAGCATCTGGAGTGGAGAGAGGGATACTACATCTATTTTTTTAGGATGCCTTAGTAAGCACCAGCATGTCTGAGCAACCTCCTATCCTTTGATAAGGTCACTTGTTGGGTTTTACTGGTTCTCTCCCTCTAGATGCCATTCATAAATACATTTAATGAGTGAAAACTCAATATTCAAGTTATTCAAGTTTTTGTGTTTTCAAAGTTACTGCGACTCGAGAGTTGTGTGCTGGCTTTTGATTTCTGGACACAATTGTTTTACTAACCCCAGGGAAATTGTTTATGCTGTCATGCAAGCTGCACCTCTAAGAAGTAGGTATCACTAAAGTTCCTTATGGAAGTACATGTTTTTGGCCAGAATTTCTATAAATAATTAAGAACATGCCATTATTGGCATCAGAAGGTGGAAGGTGCCGTAAGATTATGTTGAAAGTGTACTGTGTACTTAGGATTCCTTTATTAAAGTTTCTTTCTTTATATGTGATAATATCATGTGTAGAGAATAAGGTTGGTAAGATAGTAACTCTTGAACATTATTAGTCTTGTGATGTCATTTTTGCTGCCATATAAGTTGTTGACACTGTTTCTGGATTTCTCACTGATGAATGTTAGGGGAGGATTGACATAATTGAATTTATTGTTGAGCGGATGCACCAAGACAAAGTCCGGCCTGACCCATCAACCTGCGATTATGTATTCTCTGCATATGTTGATCGTGGTTTTCACAACACTGCCATGGAAGCATTGCAGGTTTTGAGTATTTGGATGATCTCTGATGAAGACAGCACACTAGAAGAAAAGAATAGAGAATTTGAGGACAATTTCGTGCTTTCCGAGGACTCGCAAGCTGAATCAAGGATACTCCAAGTTTTTAAGGATTATGATGAGCATCTAGCTGCGGCTCTCTTGAATTTACGCTGGTGTGCTATACTTGGGTTTCCAATTTCTTGGTCACCTAATCAAAGTCAATGGGCTAGAAGATTGACGGCTCAGTATGATTCAACCGGGAGTGCGTCATAGGCGTAGCTAGCTAAAATGCTCTAAGAGTTTATGGAAATGAGCGGCTTATGCAAATTTCCTTGAGAGTGTTTTGACAGCTTTGCAGATTGAAAAGGCGCTTCTGCGAGAAGAGCACCATGAATATCCAACCGTTTTTCAATATGCTTGCATCAAATAGGAGATGCTAAGAATGATACTTCACATTTTGCAAGTTGCAACCATGATTTATGTGCAACCTGCAAAGCCCCAATTACTTGGAATCAGTGGAGGCAGAAGAACACCCTGCAAGGTTATGGTAACTATGATTTCTGGCAAATTGTAAAAGCCATTCCAAGGTGTTAACTAATGTCTCCAATTGTAGCTTTTTTTTGGGGGCGGGGGGGTGGGGGAACAGGTGATTGACAACCAAACAGAGATGTAAATAAGGAAAATTGATATTTAAACTTGTAACAGATCAGTATTAGAACTTTTTGGAATAACTCATTTGCAGCAATGCATCTAAGTTGGATGAAAACCTCAACTTAGCTGTATCTAAGGTTAGAATTCCTTAGGCTTGTTTAATCAATAAGTTTTCAGCTAATATAAAAGCCAACCACGCAAAGCACGCACAAAGTATCAATTCTTTCTCCAGCATAAATCACCCTGGAATTGGCCCCAAAAAAAATCACCCTGGATTAACCCTCTGCTTCTCCACGTAGTATTGCATGTTAATGTGACCCAACTTTGCTATTGAGTATATTTGCAACTGTCCACCAGCACCTAAATGTTTTCTCCTGGAGGCAACTCGGCAAGCTTTGGAGGAGTGCCAAGTACTCTCTCCATGTCAAAACGGACTTCAATGTTCCGAATGCTGTATCCAACCACCATCAGCCAATAAAGAAGCTTGGCGAGTTCTGGGGCACTCGTCTCAGTTACACTTGCCTGTAAAAACATAGATGTCAAAGTTGATGGATGTCTCTTTCAAAAGCCAGAATGAATTTGTGGTATGTATGAGTTACACATGTTGTCACAAGTTGCATGTTTTTCCCAAATCAAATGTGGAATTTGGATTCTGAATCTCCAAAAGGAAGAGGAAGAAGAAGACTAATACAAACTGATTTCTTTTTATCAATGAAAATTTAAACCATAATGCCAAAACTATATCAAAGTAAAAGTAATACAATACTAACCTTCATTTGGTCAGGATCCGAAACAGCTAAAAGACGCTTAATGAATGTATTCATTGCAAACACGACATCCTCTCCAGCACTACTTGTCAACTCCTACAAAGCATGTAATTTGAGTCCATATATGCAGATAAATCTCATTAGAAGCAAATAGCAAGAATAATCATGTCATAAGGAGACTATACTACAGTTTACGGTAATTCTGTTGAGATGGGATTTATCCTGTATGTCCCTACTGCAAGAAACTAGAAGGAAGTCATTTGAAGAAACTTACTGAGTTAACTCTCCCCTTAGTATGCACGTTTCACTGAGTATTTTTAACTTTACAACCCTTCCAAGTTTCAAACAAGATAAGATCTATGTAATAAACAATATAATGCAACAAGTATTCATTAAGTTCTACCCACAATCTTAATGCAATAAAAACTATGGAATCAGCTGTCAACTAGAAACAAAGCAATCAGATTATCAAGAGCAAAAAAATATAGTGGAAATCGCTTTATTTACCTTCAGATTTTGTGGCTCAAGAGACTTGAGATATTCTAATAGTTCATTTGCTCCATTTGCAGAATTTCTACCAACTTGATGATTTAGTTCCTCAATCTCCGCTTCAAGTAACTCAATATACTTTTTAGCATCTATTTTCTCTGGGCCAGAAACATTATTCCACCTAATAACTTCACCAGACACATTCTTTTGTGTACCAGGTGCATAATCTGGAATATCCTGTCAAGATGAAGCCCTTTAGGACATTCAAGAGTTTATCAATATGGATGGCATTGCCATTAAACAGGGTCCAGTCTACATGGTGAAAACTAAATAGAGAGCAGTGTCCAGGAAATCAAAGCACTCTGGTAATTGATGTCAAATGTTTTAATAAGAAATACAAAAACCAAAGTCTTGCATCGTTAATCACTTCAGACAAAGCTATACGATGTAGTGGCCCTTGGATTATCTTAAACTAGCATCAAACTGGACAAAATATCTCTCTAGGGAGTAAAACACGGTACAGATAACTTGAAGGATTCAATGACTTAAAGACAAGACGAGATATTAATTCCGAGAGGTATGTTCTGTTTAAGCACCATCGATACATGCAGTTGAATCATTAAAATGAAAAACATTATGCTATCTAACTCTGTTCCGTTTCCCATCTCTATTAATATGAGATTTCTCCCTATCAGAACAGGCTCCATTATATATACACGGTTCCAGAATAAACCACCATTGAGCAGATGTGAGAGCCATTACTTGCAGGGTATGGATGAGTGGCAAAGCGGCGGCAGCCTCTCCAGATAATGGTTACCATCTTGGTTTCTTTCAATAAGCGAAAGGGGAAAAAACACTTACCTTTTTCTCTTGCACCTCAGGAAGAGCAGCCTGCTCTAAACTTTGTTGCAATTCCAATCGGTATTGCGCATTCTTAAACATATATCCAGTCATCATAACACTGTACATGAGTTGTGCAAGATTTTCAGCAACCTAAAGGAAAATCAAAGAGATACCAATGATCGTCTAAACAAACAAGCGTAGACTTCAATAACACTAATAAACATTATCAAAATCAAAATCAAAACCAATAGAACAGATGAGATGAGAGTGCTATAATAATATACTTACAGTGGAGACTGTCACCGCAAAAAATTGCGGGGGCAGTGTTCCAATCATATTTGTCACTGTTTGCCTCATTGCCTCAACAACCTGGAAAAATTCTCAGTTTCACTTGCAGAGCCTAAGAAATTAGAATCCTTAGGAAATAGGGAAAAAGAAAACTGAAACCTGTTGCGGCGCCCGTTTCACGAACAACTCCATGAACTCTGGCTGCACATTTTTGACATACTCCAATAGAATATCTCGCCTAGTTTTAGGCTGCTGATTTTTCTTTATAAAGAAGAAAAAAGTACAGTCAAAAACCACGTGCATAAACCGCCCATCCTAGTAAAAACCCATGAGAGAGAGAGATACCAGAGAGCCGTTAGGATGCTTGGAATCACCGTTGGGCTTAGACGCGCCATCGCTTTTGGAAGAATCATAAGCTTCAATTCTCAAACCCAAATTTGTGTTGCTTTTAATCTTTCTTGGGAAGGCAACTGAAGGAAGACATTGTTTGGTCTTATTACACAACGAGAGGACTGTCGAAGAGGATTGAAACACAAGGGAAGAGGGTTTCAGGGTCAAGGAATTCATCTCAACTCCTTTCGCAGCTTTATTTCTTCTATTCAATTCCTTTCACCAATCAATAAATAAAGCTTGATTGTTTTATCTATATAGTGCAGACATCAATGGTGGGCTTTTGGCAGTTCCCAGAGATGAGGGTTTGTTAGTTGGCTTGGAAATGAAAAGGTGCAGTCGAGTTCCACCAGAAGAGCGTGGACTAGCAGCTACAGCATAACGGATAACCTATAATGGAACGGATTCGTCGTTTTCGGGTTTGGTCTCGGGTTCTTCAACTTGATCTAAGCCCACAAACCAGTGGAAAAGTCCAGAAACTATTAGCCAGCAATTAATCAATAGGTTTGAAAAATGTCAGCTTGGGATTTATTTAGTCCAATTTTACACTTGTGATTGTGAATGGATTCTTCAAATCATACATAGATAATTAAAAACATAAATAAAAATAACATATAACATATAATAATTATTTGAAAAAATGTTGGGAAAATTTAATGAAAGTGATGGTTTAAAACTTTGAAG
>JBBYHK010000001.1:9517131-9530660 GCA_038382065.1 Adansonia grandidieri | reverse complement strand
GCAATGATCCTCTCCAGAGCATCAGATATCTCATCTTTGCTTATTTCCTTGAGGTCACGCCTGGCCGCAAGAATGGCAGCTTCATTCATCAGGTTCTGCAAATCAGCTCCAGTGAAACCTGGGGTCCTTCTCGCAATCTTTTCAAAGTCAACATCCTTTGCAAGTGCCTTCCCTCTAGAGTGCACCTACAACATAAAAGAAAATGAATCAAGAAAGATTCAATGAAAGGCTCAAATACGAGCAACTCAAGAATGAAGTTGAAGACAATAGCATAATTGATAAAAATCAAGATTGAACAAGATTTTGCTATTAAAGCAATAGATTTCTTGAAAAGAAAGGAAGAAAAAATATCTATGTTTTCAAGGTCGGAGAAGTTAATATTCTTGCAAGTTGCAAAGCAACACTAGAAAGCTTAATAGGAAACAGTAACCCTGCTACCTAAAAAGGCATTAAAACTTTAGAACAATAAAGGACCAAGCAAAAGGTTGACAATGGATTTGAAAGCTACGGACAAATTATTTCAATAAATTTCAAATGCATGATAATGAAGATTTTGAGTGACAAGCAATCCGTGGACACTCCTGCAATTCTAGTTGAAAGATAACTGAAACTTAACTATGACGTTACAACTCTAAACATTATTTTCCAAGTGCAGGTATTCATTTTAGTCAAATATGCCAAATACATTGCAATAATCAAGTAAGCAATGAGTTGATAAGTGGCTAACCTGGAGAATCTTCACTCTCCCAGCGACATCAGGCCTATCAACTGTAACCTGTCGGTCAAACCTACCAGGCCTCAATAAAGCTGCATCAAGAACATCCGGTCTGTTAGTTGCTGCCAAAACAATGACACCAGAATTGCCCGAAAACCCATCCATCTCAGTCAACAACTGATTGATTGTCTGCTCTCTCTCATCATTCCCTCCCCCAAGACCAGCTCCTCTCTGTCTCCCAACAGCATCAATCTCATCAATGAATACGATGCAAGGCGCCTTGGATTTTGCCTTGTCGAATAAATCCCTTACTCGGGACGCACCTACTCCAACGAACAACTCTACAAACTCTGAAGCAGCGCATGAGAAAAATGGCACCCCGGCTTCTCCTGCTACTGCTCTTGCCAATAGAGTCTTTCCGGTACCAGGGGGGCCTACCAATAAACAACCTTTCGGGATTTTAGCTCCTAAAGCTGTGTACTTGTCTGGGTTTTTCAAGAAATCGACAACCTCTTGGAGTTCCAATTTTGCCTGGTCGGCTCCAGCTACGTCCGCAAAGGTAACTCCAGTCTCTGGCACTTCCTGGAACTTGGATTTCGATCGTCCAAAATCCATGGGCCCGCCAAGCCCACCAGGGCCACCTGGACCACCTTGAGCCCGACGGAAGAGGAAGAACAATCCGGCAAAAGCAAGGAAAGGGAAAAGCAAATTCCCAATAAAATTGAAAAGCCCATTACCAGAATCACCCTCGGATACCGAAATATCAACGCCATTCATTGCTAAGATGTCGATAAGGTCAGGGTCATTGGGGACAATCACGGTGGCTCGACGGCCATCGACAGCGGTGAGTTGGAGGGCAGAACCGTCTTTGCTGAACCTGACTCTCTCCACTTTCCCCTTCTTGACCGCGTTCAAGAATTCGCTGTACCTCCATTGGCTGCCTTCTGGAAGATCCGAGGATTGAGATTGAGGTTTGGGAGCAGTTAAGAGGAGGTTTTGAGAGAAGGGTGACTGGTTCGATGGGCTTGGCTTGGTTTGCTGAGCTTCAATTACAGGCGGGGGTGTAGGCGGAGCGTTATCAACGGCGAGTGCTTGTGGGGTTAACGAAGAGAAGAGTAAGGCAGCAAGAGTGGCATGAGACTGGAGGGCTTTAAAGCTCTGTTTTGAGTTGGATTTCTTGTTGAGGATAGACCGAGTTACTTGCAACTTTCTTGTAGTTTTTGGTGTTGGAGGAGAAACTAGAAGCTGGGTTCCAAAGATATTTGATGAGAGCAATGATTTAGCCATTGACGGCAAATGGGAGCTGAAACTATCGATTTCAGTTACTATAGTTATGTACTATGGTTTTTGTTTTGTTTACTTCGTAACTCAAAATTTCTTTGAGGTATTTCATTCGGACTTTGATTTTGCCTATGGGAGTTACAAGAGAATTGGATTAAGCAACACCACGGACTTCCGATTTTGCTGGGGTTGCGTCTACGTGTTCGTCATATTGTCCACCCATTGTGAATTCCTCTTGTAATTTTAGGTTCAGAAATATTTACTTATTACACTCACACGTTTTGTATATAACTATGAGCTTCATCTTTGAGCTCAGAAATTGAAATTGCCAAGAAAAATCTCAGGATGAAATTAATAGTCGGTGCTGAACGAAGATCCACAAAATCAATAATGCCTTACTTAATATAGAAGAAATTAATCCTTTCACAGGTTAAATAGGATGAATTTGTTACTTCCCAACTATGGGTGAGGTTGGCTGATAGGAAAGAATCATCAAATATGTCCTTTAAACAAATGACAGGATTGATTGAAATAGTTTGTACGTGTGGAGATCATTCAAGTTAAGCATTTAATAACGTGAAGATCAATGCTCTCAAAATCTGCAGCAATCAAACCATGAAAAGTAATTAGTCAGATTATTGTCATGGCAGAAGTGGGGACTGGTTGCTTTAACTAGATAAGCCAACTACTGATTGAGAATGCAGGAGTTTTTGTACTATTTGCAACTGTCACTCAGGTGAAGTGCAAGAATAGTTAATGCTTAAAACTGTTAAATGATTTAGATTCCATTTGCATAATTGCACCTAGAAACGTAGCGACAAGCAATTCCTCCAGCAACCTATATTATTTTAAGTTAATCATTTGGGTGTTTTTTTCTTTTTTCAAGTGCATCAAGGTTCATGAATGATAAAGCATGAGGATCCTCCATTATAGCTTGAAGTTATATGTATTTCATACGATTCATTGGATCCAAATTCAGAATCAGAGTGCATAATTTCAATGGTCGTCTCCTGTCTTCCAACCATGGAGCAGTTCACTTGTTTATGTCGGGATTTTTATAAATTTCATAATCGACGAATTCTTAGAGCTGTCTGGGAACTTACGACATGACAGCCAATGCAAGCTTGGAAAGATGGGGATTAACCATTATCCTTTCTCCTCTACATATAATAAGATCAAACTGGGTTGTTTTCAGCAGTTCTCCCAAGACACGTTATAATCCAAATTTCTAATATAGCTCCCCTTGCTAAAATGGCTGACTCGACTGGCCATGTTCGTTCAAGCAGCTTACCCTCCAATACTCATCCTTTAGTTGCTAGTGTTGAGGATCAGTTATCCAGAATGAAGGCGGCATCACAGCAAGAAACATCGTCATCGATAAGCAATAGATTGGAAAGTTTAAAAGAATTGTACGAGCGTGTTGATGATTTGATTCATTGGCGCTTGCCCAAAGCTCTTTGCCATGAACATTTAGAGGATGTGTTGGATGTGTTGGATGGGTCTCTCAGACTATTGGATGTGTGTGGCACCATTCGAGATGTTTTGTCTCGGATGAGGGAGAGTTTGCAGGCCCTTGAATCCTCTCTCAGGCGAAGAAATGGCCGAGAATCTGGCTTGGCAATTGACATCAGAGTTTCATGGTCACCAGGAAAGAAACGAATAAAATGATCTGTCAGTGTTTCAAAAATTTGAAGGGAACAGGTTGGAAATTTTGCAAATCAACTGTCTTGGACAAAGATTCCGGAACGGCGGTTGTGGTTAGAATGCTAAGAGAAGCTGAGGAAATCAGTCTTGCAGTGTTTGATTTCATATTATCTTATTACTCTTACAAAGCTAAGATCAAAGCCTAAAAATGGTTGGTCCATTGTTTCAAAATTACTGCACTCAAAACGTGCACCATCCCGTGAACAAGTCGAAGCAAGTGAAGCCGAGAAACTAGAAGCCGAGTTGATTTTAATGAAGGCAGGAGAAGACATCAAACTTGTACAAGTGCAACAATTATTGAAAGACCTGGAGGCATTTCAATCTACCATCAAAGAAACAGAAGAGGAATTTGACTGCATCTTTAGACAATTATTGAAAGCCAGAGTTTCCCTTCTCAACATTCTAAACCACTACTGTCACCAACACAAATTTTGTATCACATAATTTTGCTCTCTATTTGTACAAATACATACGAAACCAGTTTCAATATATTGGAAATTTATCTCCAATTGCCTGTTCTCTCTTTCCATATGTTATTCATATACCCATAACATGGCTTAAAAAAAAATTCTCAGCCATGGATGAATCGAGGATGAACATGGTTTTTCATGTATGCCATTGTTCATCAAGATCAAACGCACGGACTGCATTTATTTCAAATCACTGGCGAGCTGTAAAGATTCCATACGCAACAGCATATCGTTGCAAGTAGATCTGTGCTAATCTTCATAATTAGATAGATAACAATGTTGGTTGTCTACTGTCTGGAAGCCATGGTATCTTGCTGCCACTCGTGCATTTCAATATTTTATTCCATAACCAATTCATTTTATGGTGTTGCTTTTTTCTAAAATCCAACCATAGTGTTGAGGAATTACAGAACTGTCAACTCAGCCCGATTGCTTATAAGTTCTAAAGGAGAATGCGACGACTCTTTGTTTCTTCTTACTAAAAATTTTTGGTGGGCAGAGCTTGGCTTATAGAATTTGCTCCGAGAACCAAATTTTACGCCCCTTGAAGAGGTTGGCTCCGATCCATTGGACCTCCTAATACTACTTTCCATGTTCATTTCTACCGGCTTGTCCTCAACGAAGATCCCATTTATATAGAATTGCTTTAAAATCCATCAAGAACTATGTCGCTTCGTCTCTTATTTTTCTTGTTACTTTTGTTCAACACCCTGTTCGATCCACACTATGAGTACCAGATACGATCCTTCAAGTTACCATCAAATATATAAAAATCTTAAAAAAAAAACTTGAACGTACCCATGATCAATGCACTTAAATCCAAATCCAACTAACACGGGTCAAAAAAAAAAATTCCACTTGTTCCAAGATGCTAAACCATTATCGTAATTGGCGCAATTTCCTGTCATAAAACAACATTTTTACAAACTTGCAATATTATATTGTGGCTTGTACATCTTAATGTCTGGGGGACAAGTTAGCTGATTGATGCATACAATTATATTCCAATTTTCTCCTCATAATATGCTACAATGATAAAACAGCATTTGACAACATGCAGGCAATGCCACGTCAAGGCCAACTGAAAGTTTAAATGATAAGATACCTTCGGTCTCCCTTCACTTTATATAAAAAGCCGTCTCGTAGAATGGCTTTGATCGTCTAACCTTGAATTGTGCATCTCAGGAATAAGTTCTCAAAATGGATGCACTTATTATGAAAGCTAATTTGCATGCTCGTTCCAACAGCTTGCCATCCAAATCCCACCCTGTTGTAGCCAATGTCGAGATCAATTGGGCAGATTGAGGGCCTCCGAAGAAACATCTTCTTCCCCGTCAAGTCTGTGTCAGAACTTGGCTGCTTTAAAGGAGATTTATGAATGTGCTGATAACCTACTTCTGTTGCGAACCACCCAAAAGGCTTTCTCAAATGAACGGCGGCGTGATAAATATGTAGAGGACATGTTGGTTGGATCTATCATGTTATTGGACATATGTTGCTCATCCAAGGATGCTTTTTCTCAGATCAAAGGTTGCGTTCAAGATCTTGAATCATCTCTCCGCAGACGGATTTGTTGTGAATCCGGCCTAGCCAATGAGATTAGGAAGTACTTCACCTCAAGAAAACAAGCAAACAAAATTGTTTGCAACTGCTTTGCCAGCATGAAGAGGATGCGAAAAAGCAACACGACAATCCTGGATAATGACAATGACTTCGAGCCCTTGGTTAGGATGCTAAAAGAAGTTGAAGCAGTTAGTCTCACTGTGCTCAAGTCCCTTTTATCATTTCTTTACTCCCCAAAATCAAAGCCAACTGGTTGGTCATTGGTCTACAAATTGAGCCAATCCAAGAGTGTATCTTTCGAGATTGAGGGCAAAGAAGATAAAATAGATGATGCTTTAGAACCTCTTATCAAGAGCAAAGCAGGAAAAAGCAATGATGTCACCCAAGTACTGAGGGCTCTGAAGAATTTGGAGGCTTTCGAATCAACTATTCAGGAACTTGAAGATGGATTGGAGTGCATCTTCCGGTGTTTGATTAAAACTAGAATGTCCCTTCTCAACATAGTCAACAACTAATTAATTGCCTCCTGGGTCATTTTTTTGATCTAGTGATATCCAATGACATCCCCAGCTTTTTACAAGGGGCTTGTCTACGAATGGCTGTGTATTTCTGCAAACTGAAAGAGTTATGGAAAAGGAAAAAAAAAACTTTTGCCCAAAATCTCATTCAGTTTTTTTCTCTTAGTTTTTCTGTATTTCATTTTTTACTGAACATTACTGATATGACATGGACATTTGGAAATAAGTGATTATTGATCTGAAAAAAGACAGGAAGGTTTTGTTAGACTAGGAAGTGAGAATGTATCATTTTATGTTTTGTGTGCTAATTACTAAATAGTAGTAACGAAGAAAGGGCTTTCCAGAGCTCAGTGTTTCTCGACAAATGCAGCAATCAATTGGCTATTGTTTGAATTCAAAGGAAGTAGAAGAAATCAGCCTCTAAGTGCTCGAGGCTTTGGTTTCAACTTCAAATGATACTTCTTTCAACACGTATAGCATGTGAAGAACTAGAAAGGGAATTAGTTCCTACTTGCCTTAACCAGCCGGAGCTAAGCAAGCAAGCAAACAAGCGCTGAGCAATTGCAGACTTTGCTGCAACAGCTTGTAGCATCAGAGTTGAGGATCCCTCCTTAAATATAAGCAACAGACTTCGCTGGAACAGCTGCTACCAAGGCCTTGAAGATTAATTAGAGAGAAGGAATGTCCAGGCAGCTTGCCAAAGCCAGGTTCTCCCTTTCTTAATATTTTGAGCAATTAGAAATCAAATTGCCTTTCTTAAATTACAAAACTAGATCAGCTCCAGTGGCATCTTAGTTTTTGAAAGTAACTGCCATCCAATATTTTCCATGTATCATGAACATTATCCAACATCATTTGTCATACAAATTTAAGCTATAATTGCCAAATTTAGTTTATAACATCATCGTTACTGTAGCAATGGATTCTCTATAATGTATGAAGTCTAACGTCTTAATGTTGTGTATTGGAGGTTGGACTAATGCAATCAACAACAATAACGGAGAAGAAGAAGAAGAAGAAGAAGTGAAGAAGATTGTAGGCAAGGCACTTCTAAGTGCAAATGGTCTCTTGTAAACGTTATTCCAAGATACAATGCTTATTTAAAGAAGAATAAGATTGCACTTCAAATTCTTTTTGAACACTTGAACCAACCACAAAATTCGAGATGAAAGGGAATGAGTGATTTGAATGCAAAGAATTATTCAATTATTGAATTAAAAAATTAAGTGTAAAGGAAAATATTCATAGGCTTTAACAGGTGTTAGAAACACTTTTTCACGAAAGAAAGTGTTTTTTTGAAAAAAGTAAACTATTTCACGAAAAATAGATATCTTCTCTTTCACACACACTTTAATGCATAAAATATGCGCCTCTATATGATTTCCATCATTCGTTAATAAAACAGAAACTCTTGAAAGGTAATAGATACGACACTTAATCCCAGTCATTGTTATCTCTTATTTTTTGTGGCTGTGAAGGTCCCCATTGAAAGCTCCAGAAAAGCATGTTGAAAGTCGATGCAGGGACCATTGTGATTTTAGACCGATGAAAACCCCAGCCTCCCCCTCCCAAATTTCCAGGAAAAAAAAAGGTGTTGTGGGGGGGGGGGGGGGACCGTCCGTGGGCAATAATTGGCATTTTGAGTTTGATTGATCCTTGGGCTTGAATGCCATCATCCACGGCCTATAGGTCACATACTGAAGAATTTGTTAGCAATGACACAGCAACCTTTGACTAGTGGTTATATTGTGCAGTTCTCGTAAGATCAATTGTTGATATTGAAAAGGTGACAACACCAGAAACGAATGTCAACAATGCAAGCATCGCATCAAATGCTTGAGAGAATGGCAAGGAACTGTGGATGCCATGCCGTATTAATTCAGAGTGGGTTACGACTGTGACAATGAGATAAATAGCTGCAAAGCTCTAGCAGAGCAATGCTTACCATGCTTACCTCACTGCACACGTCTCTAAATTTTAGAGGGGCCCAAACAAGCCCCAAAACAACTAGTTGCAACTCGACGGGGCCCACTCGATAGTGACTGCAGGAAGGACCAGAGGCTCATTAAGCAATCCACAAAACTTTGCCGAACTCTCGGAGTCCCATGTCCAAATGCCCCCCACAGGCCACATCCAAACCCCGTAATGCGAAGAGAGCATGTTAATGGAATAAAAAAAATCTCTCTAGTAACGTAACGTGCGGACCTCTATGCTTATTGAAAGGGAATGTTTTGGTGGTAGAATTATTGTAGTATGACATAAATGAATGATACAGAACATAAATGTATATATCAAACATCAATTTCAGCATTGAGAAATTGGGTTTTTATATTTTAATTAGAACAAACAATATGTGCAAAGAAATTAACTTGAATTTAATCATTTGGGCCCCAAAAATTTATACAAACAAATACCCCAAAGCTTAAAAATTTATAGGAACAAAATTGAGACCTTTAGATTACGAGGGAATAGATAAACACGCAAGGAAACTTAGATAATCATGATTAAGCTATTCATTCATCTATCTTCGTAATAGTATTGATTTTGGATAAAATTTTAAAAAATTTAAATTTAATTTGATTCAAAATATTTAAATTTTAAGTTTTTATTAAATTTTAAAACGTAATTAATAGTATGAAATATTTTAATATATTTTTATAAAAATTAAGATTTTTAATTAACATGCCATATAAAGACAGATGAAAACAAATAGCTGTGAGGGAGAAGTTTTTGGCGTACAAGGGGGGGACAGATGAGGTGGATTGCTGGTACTGGGGGGAGGGGGGGGGGTTAGATAGGGCAGAGTTAGGATAAGGAACGCGTGAAGTGATACCCCAAACACCAAATACTAATGA
The DNA here is from genome assembly GCA_038382065.1 of Adansonia grandidieri. Lineage (NCBI taxonomy): Eukaryota > Viridiplantae > Streptophyta > Magnoliopsida > Malvales > Malvaceae > Adansonia > Adansonia grandidieri. Next base: position 9,521,554 of record JBBYHK010000001.1, on the reverse strand, counting down.
TGCCTTCACGTACGAAGGAAGAACTCAATTGCACATCTTAATATATCAACTTAATGCCCAATGGTCCAAAGCGCTTGCCCCGCGCCCCCAGCTGCTGTTACTATTTATAATAGTAACGTACTAGTTACTACTCGGCCTTAGAGAAAACTCTTGTTCCTTTTTGTTTTGGTTGAAATTGGACGATGGGCAGGCAAGTCAGCCTTTTTCTTTTTTTTTTTTCCCTTTTTCTTGTGAAATTCTGAATGCCACCTTCAAGATCCAAGACAAAACAAAAAGAGACATTCAAGCTACAATAAATACTGAATTGAATTGAGGGCCATAAAAATTCAGAAAAGAATAGTGCAAGTAGAAATTGGAAAATTGGGAAATTCTTTCTTCTATGTCCTCAAAACGTGCCCTTTCGAGGTTTGTTAAGCCGCCATGATTTAGTTAGCTATATTCAGGCCAAGCATCATTCCCGTCATTATTCCCTCTCTCCGATCAAATTAAAAACAGGGAAAATTTTAAAGAAAATTAATAATTATTAAAAAAGTAAAATTAAAAAAAATAATTTTAAAAAAATAATAACGATCAGAATTATTAATAAAAATATTATAATTATTTTTTTTATTTTTATATATTTACACTTGTTATTTAAAAAAAAAAACAGTGAGGGGTCTATTTCTAAAAAGAAAATTGACTTACCCACCAATATATATTATATATTATATATTATATATTATATATAAAAATTATATATACTAAAAATATTATTTAAAAATAATAAAATATTAAAAAATATTTTATATTAAATTTTAAATTTATAAAATAAAAAATATTATATTAAATCCTGAATTATAAAATAATCTTGAATTATATAAATTGTATCAGATAAATAAATACTAATTGTACACATTACCAATACTTATGAGATGATAATCCCATTATCTTTTATTATTTTTAAATAATATTTTTAAAATATATAATTTACATATATTATATATAATACGAAATAAAACAGCCGGCTAAATTATATACAAATAAGAGTAAAAGAGTAAGTACTATAACTTTATTAATAATTTTGATAATTGTTTATTTTTTTTAATAATTATTTTTTTTTTTTGAAATTTTCCCTTGGGAAAAAGAAAAATAGAGCGAGCAAATGTATGGATAAATATTTAAGAAAATAAATATATAAAATTAATGGCTTTGCCAAGCTTTTTCTACCACTTCAGTCCCGGTAGAGAGGAAAGTACCAGAGTGATAAGCAGAAACTTTTCTTTAGGGTCCATGATTTTTTAATGACTGCACACGAATTTTTTTTTTTTAGTAAAAGGAAGCTTTGAGAAAACAAGACTCCGTAATGGAATCATTACCTCCAAACTACTAATAGCTCAAAAAGATTGCAAGAGTTTGAGAAATGTGGTTATCTGCACAGCAGTCGAGCAGAAACAGCAGGCATGGAAAAGAGAATAAAAAGCTGCTTTCTTTGTTTTTCCTTTGTGTTTTTTCCCTTGCAACTTTTACAAAGTAAGCATATGATAATGAAATTACCAGTTGCCACTTGCCACTTGCCACTGGCCATTTTCATCCAACAATTTAGCTTAATTTCTATTTTTATTTTTATCCCAAGGATTCATCTCCTTTCTATCCTACAGTAACACAGTACATACAAAATTTGAAAGGAGAGAAAACCTAGATAGTTGCATGCTTACATTTGCAGATATGCAAAATCATTTAAAAAAAAAATGAAAATGAAAGAGAGACCTTTGTCCTCTTTCACTAATTAACGAGCAATTTCAGTTTGCAATGATGAATTGAGTTCCAATTGTTCAACCTCCCACCTTGCCTTAGCAACAACTCCATCATGCAATGGCACGTATTCCTATTAAAACAAAAAAAAACATTATCCCAAGTTTTCGGAGCAGATATATACAATAATTCAATAAATAAATAATATTTTTACTTTCTATTAAGCTGGACCCCGAGAGTTAATTAATTGACCTGTGAACGTATAATGATAAATGCCACAATGAAACACTGAAAAGTTAACCCACCTCAAGTTTTTGGACAAGCTCTCTTGCAGTTGGAGCAGAGACGACGATATGTCGTTGGGAAGGTTTAATGAAGCCATCATCCACGGCTTTGTCTAAGAAAGTGAGCAGATTATTGTAGTAGCCATCCACATTAATCAAGCCAACCTGTTGTCATGATATGAAACAAAAAGAGTTAAAAATAGTAGGGGTATATAGTTTCAGAAAAAACCAGTTCCAAGCCAGCCGATAGATATAGATTTCATCACGATGAGACATGAAATAGCTTTACAGGCTTGTCGTGGATTCCAAGCTGGGCCCATGTTATGACTTCTAATAACTCTTCAAGGGTTCCATATCCACCTGATTCATCGAAAACAAAACAATTAATAAATTACTAGCATAATAATTAATTAGATTATTGATCTATAGGAGAGAGATTGAGACTTTAGAGAGACCTGGTAAGGCGATAAAACAGTCAGCATGGCGTGCCATCTCAGCTTTCCTTTGGTGCATGTCCGCAACAGGTTTGACCTCTCCCACTGTTTCCCCTGTTATCTGCTTAACGAAAACAAGAGCATATTTATGCATCATTGGTTAGTTGACGTCCTATCCCTAAAGGGACTTTAGATTAAGAAGGAACTAATTAAGAGGAAAACCAAACAGGAAAGACTATAAAGACCTCTTTGCTCATTAGAGTTTTGGGGATAATTCTGTGGATAAACAAGAAAGAAATTAAATCAATAATAATTACAAGAAACGAATTCATGAGTAACTGAAAGAAGAAAATCATTATCCAACAAGCAGGAATATCTGGATTCGTACCCTAAAACATGTCCTCCACCTCGGTGCACCTCCTGAGAAACCAAACCCATTAACCCCACACTTCCTCCTCCATAAACAAGATCCAACCTCCTGGAGACCTTGAGCCAAGAAATTAAAACCCAAAGGAGGAGCTTAGTTTTCAACAAGCTGAAAGAACAAAAAGAAAGAAAAAGGCATTGGAGAATAGAATAGAATAGAATACCAGTTCTTTTCCTAGCTCAAGGGCAGCATCACCATAGCAGTTTCGCTTGCCGGAGCTGCTTCCACAAAAGACACAAACCCTTTTGAACCTGCTGGAATTCACTGCTTTATTCTCCTCCATATCTCTCTTTTTGTTACCCCTGCTTTTGATGCTCTCTGTTTGATTGATTTAACCTAAAGCTAAAGCCTAAAGGGTATTTCCGAAGATTCTTCAGGCAAACCAAAAGGCGGATCCAAATACCAAAAGAGGAACATGGAACAACACCATTTATAGCATTGCCCAAATTGTAGTAGTGAGCGTTGTGATAATAATTCTGTTACCCGTGGATTCCCGTTTTGCCACGTGGATCTTAAAACCCCGAAAGTTTTGCTTTACCAAATTTTCCGACAGGATTCTTTTTTCGCCTACTTCATATTTGATGCATTAGTTTGGTGTATAAAACACTATATATCACATTATTTTATTTTAGTAAATGGTTTTAAAAATAATTATAAATAACTTTGTTAAACATTTTATTTTATATTTGATACCATTAGTTTGGTGTATAAAATACTATATATCACATTATTTTATTTTAATAAATAGATTTAAAAAATAATTATAAATAACTTTATTGAACACTTTTTAATAAATTAATTTTATATAATTCATTGATAACGTATATATTCATAATTTATCATACATCAATATATCAAATATAAATCATTTTCTTATCCATTCTCGTCCATTTCATAACTTTTCCTTTTTTGATTTTCAAGGGAGACCAGAAGTAATATCAATATTAATAGGAGTACTAAGTAATAGCAAATGTTTTTAAATTTTGAAAACGTAAGTTATAGGCGTTTAGAGGGTTAACAATCTGCTGAAAATGGTAACATCTCTTGTAAATTTGCAAAGGAAAAGCAAACTTAAGTGTCTTAAAGAATACATTAAGGTTAACTAATATATTATTTGTATTTTCAAGCGAACTTGAATTTTAATGCCAATTTTTTTAAAAATTAAACTCAAAATTAGTTTAGTATTTTTTACCTCTTCTTTTATTTTCATATTATAGCTTCCTTTATACAAAAAAAAAATTATTTATGATTAAATGCATTATGTACAAATATAATTTTTTTTTATAATAACTTCTTAAAAACACCATAGAACAAAATCCTTAATAACAAGCCCAAAGGCAATGATTATATATATATGCTTCTTATTTCATTCTTAGACTATCGACATCCGTGAGGCTTCATCAGTCATCGGCAACATTGCAGTGCAATAAATAGACGCAAAACTGATGCAGGGCAGGCATCTAGCCATTAGCTCCTGTCTTCGGGCATCGATAAGAGTTGCCCCTGTTCCCAACACCAGCATGGCACCAAACTCTATGCTTGAGATC
>JBBYHK010000001.1:9502619-9513624 GCA_038382065.1 Adansonia grandidieri | reverse complement strand
TAGAAATTGGATCATTTTTAAGACATCATAGTCCTTCTTTTTAAAGTAAAAATTGGATTTAAATATTTTTAAAACTTATTATGGTCACGCTTTTCTTACTTCTTAAGTATCTAAATATAACATTTTTAATTAGTTTTGTTAGTTTTTAAGATTTTTACATATCAATTGGTTCATATAACTTTTTTTATTTTATTTTTTTAGTTTTTCAGCCATAAGTGTGTGATTGTGTCCAAATGTAGATGAGAATATTGGTATATTTATTTGGACGACATATGATTTCCAAATCTATTTACAATGTGTCCATGACCATGGCCATAAGTTCGTAGCCCACTCGTACCATTAAACCCACCGAACAATTGGATGGGCCCTTATAACAGTATCTCTATCTCTTCTGATAGTTAGCTGGAGTGGGCTTTCAAAGCTCAATTACAACTCTGACTTAGACCGAAATTTCCAAAGCAGAGCTCAGCTGGAAATCATTATTTAAACTATTTATCTGCATGTATTTTTCATTATTAATAATAAAAATGTACTATATATTTATTATCAGTCATACCATTTTCACTACTTCATTTTATTAATCCGGCGGCATGTTTATATTCAAAGTTTTTAAAACTTGCCAAATTGAACTCCAAATGTTTGGACTCATTAACTCATGAACACCTGTTCATAATGATAATGTGAATCAATCATGAGGTGTTCTGTTAAGCACAGCAATTAGTTGATAGGTAAGTACCTACACTGAGATCAATCTGCAAAGCTTACGGTAATGCAGAAACCTTTGGCCTTTAAATCCAATTCCATGTTCTTCAATCTGGAAACTCAACTACATATGGTTAATAAACCATAATCAACGCCAATTTCATTCTACTAAATATTATTACATTAATCTGCCGAGTGAAGTGTACACACACACACACACACACACACACACATATATGAACTATGAAGGAACCTTCACAAAATTTTTTCTTGGAAATTCCTCCCCTGGTGGAGAATGAATGAATCTTAATATCAGATTTTATGTTGTGTTCACAGAAAACAGAACGCCGCACAGTTTATCGCCAGAAAAAGAAAAAAAAAAAACAGAAAATATTAATATAATATAATATAATATAATATAAAACGGACTAGTATCAAATTACTAATTGTTTAATCCCTTTTTGAAACATATCTTGTCTCTCCTTGTAAGAATTGAACACAAGCTGGCATCCTATCCTCATGCACGCATTTTTCTATACCAGTCGATGTCACCAACATCCAACATCATTATCTTAACAACTTAATTTAAAATGCCTTTCTTTCTGTTTCTCTATCTCACGCGGAAGGTTCCTGCAGACACATTTGGTCCCTAATTGGGCTAGCTGCTATCAGTTGTCCCACGTCCGTATTCTGACGGATGCTTCGTAGTCCTTTTCCTCGATCAAGATCTGAGATCTAACTTAGGATAAGTTGTCCTTTATAGTATCAAACCAATATAAAGCCAACAGTCATGACGTTATTAATGGACTTCATAATCATAGCCCGTCACCCTGAATTGATCCTATCTCTCAAACTCTTCTCATAGGTACTCTCTATTGGCATTTTTGTTTGATAATGGCAAACCTGAATTTCAATGCTCTTAGAGACTTACATAACTCTGCTAATGACCTCCTTCACTCACCAATAATCAAGCGGGCGCTTGTTCACCAGGGCCAAGAAAAATGGGTTCATCAAGTATCAGAAGCATCTCTGAAAATGTTGGATGTTTGTGGCATTTCCAGAGATATTCTTTTGCTCGTCAAGGAACATGTACAAGACCTACAATTTATTTTGCGCAGGGTGACCACCGATGAGGCGGATATTGGCACCAAAATTGCAGTTTACAACCGAGTCGCAAAGAAGCTAAAAAAAGAGACCCTGAAGTGCTTACACTCGCTAAAAGGGATGACAAAAAAGTCCATCACTTCTGACATTTCACCTTTCGACGAAAATCTTTTGATGGTTGTCGATATGCTAAGAGAAGTGAGAGTGACTGCTATAACTATGGTGGAGTCACTACTGTCACTCATTTCTATTCCCTGGTTGGAGAGAAAATCAGCTAAAGGTTATTTCGCTTCAAAGTTCATGCGATCGAGTTGCCAGAGCTTTTATGATATAGGCAATGAAATGGCATTTCAAAGCGCAAATAAAAGATTGGAGGCAGTGGAAATAACGATTGAAGATCTTGAAGCTGAACTAGAGTGCATGTTCAGACGTTTGATCCAAACGAGAGTTCTACTTCTTAACATACTTACCAACTAATTAAGACACAATACACATATACAACCTTTTCGTTTAATGTTCAGCCAATTGGCAACTCATGATTGGCGATCATTGTTTTTACAGGTTGCTCATTCAGTCGTCATGCTACAACTTGTTAGATAGACGGAGTTTCGTAATTGAATGACCAAATGTTATTGTATTTTTTTATTTTTTTTCCCCCAGTTTGATTACCTATCTAACAGCAGTACTGTATTTTTAAATGGAACTCAAAGCTAAAATAAAACTGGCTGGCTAGGTTAAAATTTCGGTCATGATCCCATGTTCAAAATCCAAATCTAATGTTCAACTTATATCTAACCGTTGAATATGACCAACATATTTGCATTTGAATATCAAGTTGGAGGAATAAAACTGTCAAGTTTAACTGAAGGTAAGCAAGCCCATCTGTACACCACAGTAAGGCAGTCACAAGCATATCGGTGGAGTTGAGTTTATATTATAACTCATACGGTTTACTCGACGAAGCTTCTAAATTTTAACTTTGAATGCTACCATTGCAACGGGAAAAATTAACGAAAAGATTATAGGAGGATATATATGATATATAGTAGAGATTCAAATATATAATAATATTGTTTAGTTTAGGTCCTGAGTAAATTTTGCTGGCCAGCAGGAAGTGTAAATATCAGTCAGCAGCAATGCAGATAATAACCCTGAACGTCATCGTTTAGTTCATTTCTCCGAGGTAATGAAGGACCAGTTGGGGCGCGGATGCAATTGGTGAGCCTTTGGACAATAAAGGTTTCTTCTCAATTACAAAATTTTGAATTTCACAATAAAATTTCCAAGAACTAGATTATGTCATTTCATGAATCTCCTCCAAAACTTTCCGCAGTGCTTAAAGCATGCAATTATCTTTAAGAACAAACAAATTTATTAAATTTGCACTTAAATAAAACAATAATTGGATTGCACATGTTCGGCTATATGACAGGGCCAAAGCATCTAACATAGTTACTTAGAAAGGTCTGCGTAAGGCCTCATTGGATGCCCAACGCAACAATTAATTATATACGAGGCTAACATCAAACAAGTGCTAATTAGATCGGATTGGACAAAGGGGAAACATAAAATCATAGGGAATCCATTGTTCCCTGAACAGAGCATGCCATAGTTTCTAAATATCTTTCTATGTTGAACCCAGCTTTTTATATTTTTCTCTGTATGGTGTTCTTTGAACAAAACCAGCTTAAGACTTGAAGCTTAAATTAAGCTCATACAGTTGGCTAATGACAATAATTGAAAACTCAAATTGTTTAATTTCAATTGTACCGAGCAATCAACGGAATGCAGGGGCGGGTGCTTCAACACTTGCCTTCTTCTTTCAATTTGGCCTTGTTAATTTTGTATCACTTTAAATCATTTTCAAAATTTCAATAACCCTTGATTTAGTTTAAAAAAAAAAAGCCTGGAGGCAAATTCTAGCATACTATAGACTAATATCAAGAATACTTCAACACAGCCTAAATCTATCTTCAGCCAAACAAGAGGCGCAGAAAAAAAACACATTCATTCAGTCAGAGAAATCCGCTTGAACAGAAAAACCATAATGTATAGATGGAGTTCCATTTTTCATCTCATATGCTTACAATCCCATTTCACGATCGCTTTATTGAAACCGAAGAAAATAACAGAAGACATTCAGAACAGCATCTATGCCAGTAACCCATAATCAGAAAATCTTCTTCAGGCTGCAGCTAAACACAAAGCCAGAAATAATTAAAAAGGAAAACAAGTTTCGTTCATGTCATACTCTGCATCCTTACAATATGAATATAAAAATTACCTAAACGCAAACTTAAGAAGAGTAATGCAACAAATCATATGAACATCATAATAGGCAACAAACACATAAAATGGGGCCAAAAGAAATGACCATTAACCAGCAGAACCCATGAATGTTCAAGTCCTAAGACTTCCTAACTAACTCAAGGAAAAAATGGGAAAATATAAAAATTAAAGAATAACTAAATAGCTAATAATGCCTATGCAAGTCCTAAGTTTATCTCCTCTCTGTACTTGTTTTATAAATGATCCTTATGCATGCATATGCAAATGCCATCAATTACGTGACCAATATAACAGACCATTATGCCTTCAAGTTATATAGACTTAAAGCACAAAATATATAGTCCTATATCTTAATGTAACATTGCATTGGTGTTTCGTAATAAACTCTTCTTTGTGCTCAATTAACCTCTCATAAATGCAAAATTATACAATGGAAACTAAACAAGTCATGAAAGGCAATCACATAAAAAGAAAACTAGTACCTAATGCTTGTCTCCATGGCCGTGAGAATGGTCATCATGGCCCTCCCAAGGGTGCCGCCAACCCTAAGAGAGACAAAATCAGCCTAAGAATGGAATAAAGTTACTGCAAATAAGGCCGATTATGAAGAAAGCTGAAAAGAGGAACTTCTTACCAACACTACAGGACCATCTTGCTTAGCCCTATACAAGACCCAAAACCTGAAACACCAGATTTCGAGAAACTTCAGAAAATCCACCAGCATTGCAGTATCATCTTTATTAATGTTTGCAGGGAACTTCTCTTATTATTATCTATTGATCAAAGGATAATACAGCGACAATATATTCGAAGAAAAATCACAACTGTCAATATCCATGATCCTTGCTGAAAAGGTTTGCAGCCTAACCAGGAAAACAAGCGAAATCTAAGAAATAAAACCCTCTGAGAATCAAATTAATTTGGTCCAAATTCAAGCCTTTACTATTATTCAGCTACCCCCCCACCCCCGGTTTCTCTAGAAATTAACTCACCGCTTTCAAGGCATATCCATAACTTCTTTTTCAGCTGTGCTAATTGAAATTGCACCCAATTCTTTAATGACTAAGTTAAACAGAGTCATTCAATATAGTGAATCTAATAAAGCAAAGTTCGCGGATTGAGATCATTGTTAAGTGTGTTTGATTCAATAAGACAAATCTAAAACGGAAGATTGATGCAAAAGATGACAAATCAGGATTCAGATTAAGTCAAACCTAGAACAGAGAGAAAACAAAAAATACCACATGACAGCGCACAAGCCCTTGCCGGTGACGACATGCCATCTCTTTGGCTGATGCAAAGTTACACCTTTGTAAGTTGTGCTCCCTCCATGGCCTCCTCCCATCTCGCTTTCTCTCTGTGACCAAACCCTAAATCACCAAAAATGGTCTCAAATGTTCGAAGCTGAAATTCTGGCTCGAATCGACTCGGTGGAGTTAAATCGCTTGATTGCCGGTTGCTTTTGATATAAACGATCCCAACCGTTGGATGCGAAATTGATACCCAATCCACAACTGAGGGCCCTATTCTTATATGTAATGGACTACATCCTGAACTCGTTTCTGATACTGGGCTTTTGGGTCCTTATTTTCACGGATGTGGCTAAACAAATGTATTGAAACCCATGCCCAAAACAATGATAATTTTCCCTTCATTTATTATCTTTCGAATATGTAAGAGAAAATCAAATTCAAAAAAATTTGCAATTCTTTTTGTGGAAAGCTGTTAGAATTTCATAAAAGCATCATAATAATGTGCCACAAGAATGCTACTACAACAACAATTCATTTTCTCGAAAGATAAATTTTGACCCAAAGCATACATTGATCATATCAAAGGTAATACAACAATTCTTACATCAAGACTTACAATTACAAATGAAAATGGCATACATGGACTTGACATCTCGAACGTTTCATTGCTTTCTGATTATGTTGGCGACTTGGGTTGTAGTTTTATGCTTTGTGCTCTCGGCACATCCTCTGACTGTTAGTAGTTACTCTAGTCCGTACCATCTTGTTGGGTAATGAATCAAAGTTTTAGAGACTTCCGAACTCATTCCAAATTGCCTCAGCTAAAATAGAAGTCAGTCCAAAAACATGCCCAATTCTTCATCTGATCGTGCCATCAAAACTTCGACTTCCCAAAATTTTCTGCCATCCTAGGATGTTAATAATCGTGCCACGAAAGGCTTCCGACCGTTTTTTTGTCCCCCTTTATTTTTAGTATGAGACCTTTTATGGTATCCGCATTGAATCGACAGTTTCATCGCAGCATGTCAAACAAACTTAAGTCACGGTCATGGTCCCACGCTTCACCCTAATTATAATATACAGGATTCGTTAGGCTTAAGCAATAGCCACCCTGCTTGCAAGTTGCAACTTTAAACCTTAGAAATCTTCGTGAAAATGTTCAGATCTAAGCAGTGGTGGAGAACCATGGCGCAAAATATCAATAGCAAAATAACAATCGATCCAAGGAGTGGCTTTTGCAAATCCAATTCAATCTTCTACAACAAGCGCAACCCCTTTCCTTTCCCGAAGAGCGATTCTCTTGATGTCACAATATTCATCTCTGCTTCGGCCACCAGTGTAAAGTTGCCTTCATCGACGCCTGTACAGGCCGCCATCTCTCCTTCTCGGAACTTTGGTTAGCGGTTGATTTCGTTGCTACGTGTCTTTCAGACATGGGAATCTGGAAAGGGCACGTCGTCCTACTCCTTTCACCCAACTCCATCTTCTTCCCCATAGTTTGTCTGTCTGTTGTGACCCTCGGCGCTATCATAACCACCACGAACCCCCTCAACACACCTGCTGAAATCGGAAAACAAATGGCCGATTCAAAGCCCGTTCTCGCCTTTACCTTTCCCCAATTCCTTCCTAAACTAGCCGGGTCCACCATTCCTATCGTGCTTCTAGAATATCACGTAAAGGGTAACATTCCGGAAGCCAAGATCGTAACAACTTTATTGCAAATGGTGCAGACGGAGCCGAGTGGGAGTCGAGTCAGGGACCGAGTCTACCAGGATGACACGGCGACTCTATTTTATTCGTCTGGTACAACAGGTGCCAGCAAGGGAGTGGTTTCGTCCCATAGAAACCTGATAGCAATGGCACAAAAAATGCTGAGCAGGTTCAGGTTAGAAGAAGGAGAGCAAAGATTTATCTGCACCGTTCCTATGTTTCACATGTATGGCTTAGTAGCATTTGTCACCGGGTTGCTGGCTTCAGGATCAACGATCATAGTTTTATCAAAGTTCGAGATGCACGACATGCTATTAGCGATCGAGAAGTACCGGGCCACCTACCTCCCTCTCGGGCGGCCAATACTGGTGGCAATGGTAGACGCCGCTGATCAATACAGAAAAAAGTATGATTTGAGTTCGTTGCATTTGGCGTTGTCAGGTGGAGCTCCGGTAAGCAATTGATTGAGAGGTGTCTGGAGAAGTATCCGAGTGTAAAAATTCTTCAGGGGTACGGTTTGGCAGAATCCACTGTGATTGGTGCGTCAACGGACTCCTTGGCGGAGAGTCGAAGGCATGGTACGACAGCGATGTGATCGCCGAGCATGGAGTCCAAAATTGTGGGCCCGGATAGTAGTAAGCCATTGACGGTGAATCAGACGGGTGGTGAGCTCCGGCTTAGGGGTCCCCCCATTATGAAAGGTAATATTACCAATTGTCTCTTCTTTTCTTCTTCTTTTTTGGATAATTATTACTAATTGTCTTTCAATTGTAGTAAAATAGGAAAAAGTCGCTTTTTCGTTTTCATGTCCTGGCTTTTAATGGTATGATGCTGGTTATATATTTCAGGAATGTGACTGTTAAGGATTAGAAAAATAAATGGGTAAAAAGCCTTTTTATATTTGCTGGCTTAGTGGTCCCACCATTATTAAAGGTAATATTACTAATTATTATTTTATTCCTTATCACTATTAATCTTTTATGGATCCAATATTTTCCCAGCTCTTTCAACAGGGGAGCGCCGAAGTCGTTGGATTTGTCTATCTGTTTCATTTCCTAACGCAGCGATTCAGGTTTCTATATAGGATTGTGACACTAATATTAATGGCAGGATAGTCTATTTCTTTCCTGAGAGCTATGCCTTAAATCTTACAGAACTAATTGGCTATTAAAGTGATTGACGCTTATAAGTGCATGGCGCATGGATAAACCTTCCTATGGCATTCCCCTATGTTTTCCAATTTTCATATGTTTCCCTTTATTTGATGCTTCATTAGTGACCTGCTGTCGTAGGCTATTTCTGTAATCCAGAAGCAACCACATTAACTCTTGATTCAGAGGGATGGCTGAAGACTGGAGATTTATGCTATATTGATGACGATGGTTTTATTTTTGTCGTTGACAGGTTGAAGCAGCTGATTAAGTACAAGGGATATCAGGTGAATGAAAGCCCCACTTCCCGCCTGCAGAGCTTTGACTTTTGTTTTATCATGTAGAATTGAGGTTGAAACTATCAAATAAAATTATGTTCTCAAGATGGTTTCCAACATTTATTTGTTCATATATACTCTCACTGAAATTGTAACTTTACTGATAACCATTCTCTCATAGTTCTACGGTGATTTGGCAGGTCCCTCCTGCAGAACTTGAGGCATTGGTCCTTTCTCACTCTGAAATGTTAGACGCTGCAGTTATACCGTAATTTTTCTCCTTTATTGATACGTATGGCTAGAAATTCTGGTTCTTGTGCTGAGATACCTTGGCTTTTCCTTTATTTTTCTTGATTGGAGCAACATATATCTAAAATATGTTGACAGATGCATAAAAAAATTATGTTTAATTAAATACTTTTACTGACAACTTGGAGCATAATTTTACTCCTCTATCCTGGAGCCTCAGGTTTCCTGAAAAGCAGGTTCGGCAGTTTCTCATGGCCTATGTGGTAAGAGAAACAGGAAGCAATTTATCAGAGAATGCAGTCTTGGATTTTGTGATCAGGCAGGTGCGTATGAAGCAGTAACCAGAGAATGCAATTGAGTGAACTCCCCAGAATTACTTATTAGATGCTTTCATTAACAAAAATTTCGGTTGCTGTACATGACATTATGCTGCTAAATACACAGGTTGCCTCATACAAAAGAATCCGGAAAGTAGCATTCGTAGCTTCAATACCAAAGAATCCCTCTGGCAAGACCCTTAGGAAGGATCTAATAAAGCTTGCAACCTCAAAACTTTAGGCAGTTTTGTTTTAAGCTTGCATCTGAACATAGTCAAAGAACTGTAATGCTGGCTGTACTTTCTGTTAGCATTGCATTCCAATTCGTAGCCATTTTTTTATGCTGTAATGGAATTTCTTTGCTTGTTCATCAGAACTTCGTTAAGAAAAATAAGAGCTCTGGTTTTATTTTATTTATTTTTTGGGTCACTTAACCTGTTTCGCAGTTTTGTATCCTGAATCTTTGATTCCAATTCAAACAAAACAAGCCCACCGCCCCAAGTTTAAACCATGTATATCAGGTGGTGAATTAACGTGTCTTAACATTTCATGCATATCAACGTCCCGTAAAGATAGCTTGGAGCTTTAGTCTCACCATGGTTATGAAAGAATAAAATGAGAAAAATGAAAAGTAACGTGAATTAATTAAAACGAGACGATGATTGCTTAAACTTCCATGCTTTGGGTCCATCTGGATTCTGCACCCTTAGATCTCTTGAAACTTGAAAGGCAGGTGAATAAATCCCCTGTAGCAAACAGCTAATTAGTTCTTCCATCAGGCCATAGCTGCCGGAGGAAGACATGGAAACTAAGAGAGCGATTTAAGGACGTTGTTTGGAGCTCCGGAGTCTCTGTTCCAAAGCCAAATCATTATTGTAGACAGTACTTATTGTAAAACAAGTATTTTAATTTGCTATACCTTGTCCGGAAATGCTTGCTAATCAGCTCCAAATGCCAATACTTATCAAAGGTCAAAGATAGCATAATTATGGCCAGGTCCAAGTCAGGCCGTTGCCCTAATGAAGACCAAACCAAACCGAAGGTGAAAAGAAAAGGGAATACCATGAACCTGGATGATTATGTGCTTTCTTTCTGTTCTGAAAATTCATTCTGCTTTGCCCAATTAATTAAGGAATCCGTTCTAGGCTCCTAGTCCTAGGTTTCAGCATGTTCTATAGGGTGAAGATTTTTCTGTCGGAGGATCAGGTTTGGGTTTCATGATTGGAAGGAGGCGTTTAGTTAGTTGGACTTGGATATCACGCTTCACGCTTCTCAAAAATAATAAAGTTTAAAAGGCACAGAATTCTTAAGCATTATCTTGAGGAATGTTTGCGCATGGACATCCACCATTTCTCTTCGCCCCATAACAAATCTTATTGAAGATTTTATTAAATACGATTCACCATTGCTACCGTACTCAAAGTAGTAGTTTAACTTTTTGCTTCTTAATTTCTTGTCTTGCACATAAGTGTATATTTGACGATTCATTTAATTGGCTGACAAACACGGAAATTTAAAGAAATTTTTTAGAGTTAAAATTTCTGTGATTATTAATTTTTTACTGCATTTGTGAGAATAGGATCCCCACATCAGTGTGCAACTTAAGCCAGAAATTTCAGTTTGCAAGCTTGCAACTCGAACCAGAAATCTTGTTGGTTTCTTCATAAAGGATCCCCATATTCAACCACCAACCGCCCTATCATATTGCTCTACTACAGAAAGACAGTTTTAGCTTTGGGGAAAAATACATCACCTCTAACCAAAAAAAAAAAAAAAATGGAACTTGAGCTTGTCGTTAATGCTCACTGGTATCAGCGTCTGCCTTCATTCCCATTTCGCATGCAGTTGCCGGACAAGAGACATAGTTTCCTAATTTTTTTTTTTCTTTTTAATTCTCAACTTCCTCTGGAAATTAATGTCTGGAGATGCTAACTATGCAATGATATTCTGTA
>JBBYHK010000001.1:9473418-9489562 GCA_038382065.1 Adansonia grandidieri | reverse complement strand
TATTATCTGGATTTCCTACCTTATCAGAATCAGAGAAAGCCTTATTGTTTAACTGTGATAATTTTCAAACAAAAAGTCAATGAAATAATGTCTCCTCGACCTATGTCAATACTCACTTCAGAGCTTGATGATCTAAGTTGGTCGATTTATGCATAAATTAGGACAACTTTTTCTTTTTTTGGCCAGAAAAATTAGGGAAACTAATTAACAACAAAACATATATTAGGCTTGGTGAGTGTTTAAGTATAGCTTTATTAGGATTTGAGAGATAAATTTAACAAGCTATAATTATTTAAATCATAAACACTAACAATAAAGTTTTATATTTTAATATGAATAGTGTATATTTCAATTTTTTTTCATATTATTTGATAATATTAATATGCAAATTTATTCTCTCAATTTATAGCTAGGATGAGATTATGCTATGTCAGGAATTGTTTTCATAAAATAATATATATACTTCAATTAAGTAACTGAAGGTACTTGCTTCGATCCCAAGACAAAAACAAATGAAAAGAAAAAGATATTATAATTTAGTATTAAGTGTCCTTAATATTAATATTATCATTTTATGCTAATTATAAAATTAAATATATAACTAATAATTATCTATAAATTATATAATACAAATACATTTAGAAGTCATAATTTTGAAAAATATAAATAAAAAATATATTATAATTTAGAATTAAGTATCCTTCATATTGATATAATAACTTTATTTTAATTATATAAATTAAATACGTAGGAGTTAATTATTTTTCATTAATTTTTAAATTAACGTTTACTAAATTAATTAAATAATTATATAAATGAAATATATATAATAATGAGAAAGAAAATAAAATAATTGTATTTTATTTCTTTTTTTTAAATCAAGCAAATATTTAAAAAAAAGGATTAAGGACCTAATTGAATGACATTTTTATATATTAATGTAATAATTTTATATTAATTATAAAAATTAAATACGTAAGAATTATTTATTTTAAATAAATTCTTAATTATTATTTTTTAAATTGATTAAATAATTATAAAATAAATATATATAATAATTCAGAAGCAAATAAATAAATAAAATAATTATATATATATTTTAGTTTTTTATAAAATAAACAAATAACTAAAAAATATTGCCAAAAAATTCATTAAAGTAACCCCATACGTGAAGGCAAATTGGATGACAAATGTCATCTGATTAGACCTCACTCATAGGACTACTTTAATTTATACCTAGATATATTTTCTCGCTATTTAACAGATTAAGAATAAATCTCTACGCCGTGGGATCAGCTGTTAATATTTTGAGTAGAGATGCTTTTCTATTAATATTTGATTTGTAATTAAACTATAAATAAATAAATAGTATTATTTTATTAGTTTTATTTATAAAATTTTTATATTTTTATTATTTATGTAAAAGATAATTATTTTGTTCGTTTTACTATTTTTTAATGAATTTTCAATCAACTTGAAATCTATATACTATCATAAACTTGTAAAGCACATGACAATATTTGATATAATTACATAAATATAATACGTATAAAGTAAAAAAATTTAATATGACACATCATGAATACATTCTCAAAATCTATCTAATATGAATTATAAACGTATAAAAATATATATAAATATAAAAAAACTTAAACACGATATGATATGATAAAATATACGAATATAACATGAATACACGAATTGTCTGATCTATAAAGTAGTTTTTAAGAACTTTATACTCATTTTATATTAAACTGTGAAAAAAAAAAAACCTGCGGGACATTTTAATTGCAATAACAATTTCATTTTTATGTATAATCTTCGATTTAATTGATAAAAAATTATTTTTTGAAAAAAAAAATATATATATATATATAAAGAAAAATAGAATAAGTTATTAATAGCTTATTATTTACATCGAATCAGTATTTTTGTAGTAATCAATTTATGGTCATCCTTTTTTTATTTAAATTATATGTAAGATATAAAAATTCTAAAATTTTTATAAGTTTCAGCATCTCAAATCATACTTCTAAATCAAATTATTATTTTTCCTGCATAATCTTTTTCTTGAAAGTATTATTAATTCTAAAGGCTGTATCTGTCGATTAATTCTTTTGGTATTGAATAAGCATACAATAAATTTTTTTTACAAAATTATATATGGATTTAAATATATTTGATATTAAAAATTAATTAAAAATTTTTCAAAATATTATTATAAATGTTTACTAATTTGTCTAAATTAATCGTGTTAAAATAAGATATATTAATAATTAAAATATAAAAAAAATTAACTTATAACATCTAACATTTTAGTCTATCTAATTTTTTTAGAATTCGGGATTAAATATTTAGAGATATTCGTTTTTTATATTTTACCTTTTTATTGACAAAGTAAAAAAGAAAAAAAAATAGTAAAAGTATCTAACAATAAAAGAAATTCAAGATTTTGTTTTAAAAATTGAAGTCAAAGGTAACTTATCCTTAATAATTTTTCATCATTAGTTAACGATTCCATGAATGATGATGAGTCATATTCAAAATAAGGAATATTCTTGATATATTTTCTTACCATGTTTGTTGCCAAAGAATGTCGGGTTAGATTTCATTTATTATTTTTTATTTTTTAATATATTTATTAATATCATTCATATTTATAAAATTTATTTATAAATTATTAAAATCAAACAAAAATTAAATTTATAAATAATGATTAACATTGTATTAGGTAGTAATTAATAAAAAAATGACGGACGGAGGCCTAACCCCATAATGATATTATTCAATTAAAAATAATTTTTTTAAAAAAAAAATAAAAAGAGGATCACATTTTTAAGCTGCAAATCTTTTCTTTCTGTTACACGTGACATTTTTATTATTTATTATTTTAAAATTATAAAATTAAAAAAAATTAAAGATTAATAATAACTTAGATTTCAATATTTAAAAAATAAATATTTTAATTTAATTTTAATTAATAAATATATTTTATTAATAATATTATTTAATTTTAATAATTTTCATTAAATTTTTACCCCTTTTGGCATGCCATGACATAAGAAACCGCTGCATTTTTATTATATTTTTCAAAATGATAGTTTTTTTTTTTTTCCTTCCAACGTTATGGAAATAAATTAAATGCATTCCCCACGATGTTATCACTTCTAAAATTGGAATGATACATTAGAGGAATAAGATTAAGACCCAAAAAAAAAAAAATGTAAGACTCAAATTGCAAAAGCAGGGAAGAGATAATAAGCAATTGGGCTAAATCCTCGATCTCAAACATTTTTCATACATGTATTTCTATTACATTCATTCTCCCACCTTTAAAATCATCTTGCACCTACAAATAAAACAGAGATGAAACAAAAAAATCATTTAGATTATAAGTTAAACATGTTAAAGAATTAAGTAGTTCGTCAAGTTTAACAGGTTCGACTCGGGTCAAGTATGGGTATAACATTTTACGACTCGAGTTGACCCGACTCAACTCGGATCATTATTTATTTAATTAAATGATAT
The DNA here is from genome assembly GCA_038382065.1 of Adansonia grandidieri. Taxonomy (NCBI): domain Eukaryota; kingdom Viridiplantae; phylum Streptophyta; class Magnoliopsida; order Malvales; family Malvaceae; genus Adansonia; species Adansonia grandidieri. Next base: position 9,486,034 of record JBBYHK010000001.1, on the reverse strand, counting down.
TTTTATTTAATTTTAATTTTAAAAATATATAAATATTAATATAAAATTTAATATTTTATTTTTTTAAATATTGATTCGGGCGATTGAGCTAGGTAAAGTTGAATTCGAGCTTAGGCTTGACTTTTAAATTTTTTTCAAGCTACAATCCGACTTGGCCCATGAACAAGTCTACTATAGATTATTACATTTCACATCTCATATATTTAAAGTAGAAAAAATGCAATTAAAATTAAAAAGAAAAGGAAATGCTCTATTTAACCTAACTGTCAAAAGTTGAGTTCAAACTTCCTGCCATTTCCATTATAATACTTGGAAATTAGATCACATAAGGCGGAAAATTGCATGTCCAAGTCTGCTTAGGACATCCCTTAGTTCCATCATTTCAATATTCCCACTCGTATATCTATCCAATCTCTCAATTATGACCTACAATTTTGAATCCATGAACACTAATTATGGGACCAAAATCCATTATTTTGCAAATTTTTGATCAATTACCTGCCAATAATATCAAAATGAATGGATTTTACAAACTTCTACTAAAATTACGTACAAAAAGTGCAATTCATACAGTATACAATCTTGTAACTTTAAAAGCAATTAACACTATAAAAATCAATGCTTTTAAATCATATCTAAAAAAAAAATCAGATTTTAGCTGAAGTCTAAATTGCAGTAATAACCGAGAGTTGAGCAATAGCCTGCAAATAGGCTCATTTTTGGTTTAAGAAAACTATTTGAAGAAATATTAATTTTTAGAGGATAAACTTGGGGACAAAATACTTATTTAATAAGCCAGATTGATCTTTATAAATATTTGAGTAAAATTTTGGTACAATTTCGATGGCTCCAAATATTGGTTGAAAAGTCTAGAATAATAAATAGAAAAATAATTCTTAAGCAATAATAAAGTCAAGGGACATTTTCCTTAACTGGAGGAAGTTCATATATTGACTTTTGGGTTCGTTTGGTGTGGTGGGATCCAAACCATTTTTTTTTCTTTTTAATTTGGGATTTCTTCCTCTCACCGACACCCCCCACCGGGGTGTGTTTTGGGACACCTCCTGTGCTCACCGACCGCTCTAGTTTCGTTGGAGGGGTGAGGCTCTAGTGGATTAACTGGAGCCTTGGTGGTGGGTACAAGAGAATGAAATCCCCCTTTTACCCTTTTATTAATTTTTATTGAATTATGTTTTAATTTAATAATAGTTGATAATTATTTAATATAAATATAATTTTTAATTTTTAATATATATTTTATTATTTAATATAAATATAATTTTAAAAATTTATTTTTTAATATAAATATAATTTAATAATTTTTAATTATTATTCAGTATAAATATAATTTTATTTATTTTTTATTATTTAATATAAATATATTTTTAATAATTTTTCATGCATATACATCATTTTAATTGAATGCCCTTAATGGTAATTTTCTATTCTCTTGTCTCTTGCACCACTGTGATTGAATCTAAGCACATCCTCACTATTGATTTTAAACTCAAGCTATAATACCTAATCTCATCGTTATAGTAATTAATCTCATCACCAATGCTATTTTCAATCTCATCAGAGTCAATCTCGCCATTAATCCAAACGAATCTTTCAAGCAATCTCCAACTTTGAGAGTCCGTTTTGATTAGCAGTGAGGTTGGCTCCAGTGAGCTAAAAATAGCAGTAAGATATGTTTTAGAGTTCAAACACAGTGATGATGGTGAGATGAGAATAGAAAAATTAATGATATTCGATTAAAATGTGTTTATATATAATGAAATTTTTATTTTATTTGAAATTTATGAAACTAATAAATAATTTTAATTTATTAAAATTATAATTTTGTCAAATAATAATTTTATTAATAAATAATTAAAAACATATCAAAGAATTTTTTATTATTAATGTAAGTTTTTAATTAATTTGTATTAATTTTATAATAATAATAAATTTTTATATCTATTAGATAATTTTCCTTAGATTATTATATAAAAGTAAAATATATATTTATTATCTAATAAAAAACTTACCATATATTAAAAGGAAAAAGAATAAACCTAAAATTATAAAAAGTGAGGGCTTTTTTCTCACTAGAGCCCTCAAGGTTCCAGTTGGATTTAGCAATTGTCTAGACAATAAGAAAATCTCACCGTGCTGCACTATTGTGTAGGGAGTCTCAAGATAGTAAATAACCATGATATAAAAATTTACAAATTAATTAATAAAGTAAGCAGTGGAAACAAATTAAATCGATTAGGTCGAGACTTTTTAAATCAGATCGTCTTGCATGATTTTGATTCAACTTCTAAAAACAAGAACACCAAGAATAGATCAAGATCCATCATACCTCAACCAAAAGTGTCATCAATCAAAGTTGTTCAAGTATCTAGCCTCTAATTATTATCCATAGAGGTGCTCCGAAAAACCTTCAATATAGAAGAAACTTTGTTGTTAGGAGTAGTGCTAGTAGCTTAGGTTTTAATAAACCTTCTCTTCTAATTAGAATATCTTGATTCAATAATCAAAATGAGATAAAGAAAACAAATTTTCTCCAAGTACACATGAATTGCACAATGCTTTTAAGGTTTCTAGGCAAAATCGCAACTTCGATTTTCCAAGGTCTTTTGGTAAAAATTTTAAGCCTTTATTCGACCATAAGGGATTGCAAACATAATTAAATATATCTAGAGTTTAAAATTTTAATTTCAAAGAAATTACAATTTTGCTCCTAGCCCATGTAAACTTATTCAAATTGGCCCTAAGTAATCATTACTTATATTAGATATATTAGCTTAGTCTCATTTTAATATCTACTAATCACCCTTATGTGTGTAACCCATTAAGCCTCCATCATGTTAGTAATAAATATAAAATACCCAATTAAGAATATTTATATTTATAGACCAAGATTAGCATTTAGCAATGCAGCATGGCCACCTTACATACAAGGAGTGTCAGTATGGTTTTGCAAGCCTTTCAGTAGTCAGTATCTCATCATATACCCTAAAATTAGCTAGAGTAGAGTACATTGTTTACTCTTAGCCAATTCCATGTTTATATGCTACCCTTATGTGTTAACTCCATAATCACTATTGCCTTGGCCAAGGATTTTGAGTTAACACAGGCCAAATACATATAAGATATATCCCTTTAAAGCACATGGGGTAATGAATCCTCTGTGGGCTACTCATTTATCTACCATATGATTCATGCCATACCTAAAACCACCCTACCATAAGCATCCATCTATTGTGGACCCGTTCATGATGGAATCAAAGTATGACACTCCTCATACGAGATGACCTCGTGTCACAAGTCAAGGATTACTTACATTATTGACACATGAGAGTATTTCCATAAACATTTGAATGACATACCACATAAAACTCTCATGGCGAGTCATGTTCAGTGAACTTGTTATCATAACAAGCATCCATATGTTATCCTAAGTATCACTGTATTTCAACTTATGAAATCATTTGTATGAATCATATGCATGAAGGCTTAAGATATACCAGCCTTTGTGCATTGTCAATGCCTTCTCTTGATAATATGATGACCATGAACAGTTTTAGAAACACGGCTTTGATGCATAGGGATCTCACAATTGTAACTCTTTACAATTCCCAAAGCCAATGTGTTTCATGGGCTTTATCTACATAAGATATTTATAATAATTATTCAATGAAATCTTATGAATAAAGAGATACCTCTTTACATTAATAAAATATAATGTTTTATAGATATGAAATCACTAAATGTTAATGCCATTTAAGTCGCAACAATTAGTTGCAGGGCTCACATTAGCACGTTGATCCATTTGGATCATTAGAGGAGTAAAATGCCCCGATCGTATCGTCTGAAGATCTATTTTATTTTAAACAGATCTTGAGTCAATTATTACATATATTATAAAGCATAGAGACACCAAATACAAAAACTAATCTTTGTTTATAATTCTAAAAGGTTAAAAAAAATATCTAAATCCATTTTCAAAAAACTAGCCATTGTACAGAGAGAAACATAAAATTTTCACTAGAAATCCAATCACTATTTGCCCTGAAACAATAAAATCTTCCCTTGGTGTAGCTAAACTTTTATTAACATCATCACGATTAGAAGAGATAGTTGTCTTTGAGCAATGACTAAGGAGATAATCGTCATGCTTATTAAAGTTTTATGAATGGGAAATATATCATGAAGGTTTTCAATTTTATTGAAAGATGCAGTGTTAACATCTGAAAGAAACTAAAATAATGTAATAGCTATGAATTGTATGGTTCTTTTCACTCATAACTAAAAAGAGCTGCAAATATATAAATAATAAAAACTCTAACTTGCCCATATTAATTTTAGTTTGGATTTGGAAATATCTTATATATATGGATAAGTTTTGAATATAATATTTATATTCGTGCGTGACAAATGTGAATACAATGATTCAATTTTTATGTTAATAGATTTAGAGTTTAAATTGAATTATTATAATAAATTATACAAAATATCCTACCATGTATAACTTTTATAAGTTATAAATTAAGTTAGATAAACAATAACTCTTAATTATGACAACTACATGTGATATAAAATAGAAAGTTTTTGAATAATATCTATTAAAGATGGTAATTTCTAATATAACATAATTATACAACACGAATATAATATGAAAAAATAATTAAAATATGATATGATATGAAAAACAACATGAACACGATATAGATAGAAGAGCATATCAAAATTTATATAAATATATAAGAATTTGATTATGGTTATAATGGGTTATGGTACAGTAAAACACTACCATAACTAAGTGGGGTTTCCCCTTTGATATTGAGCATAATAATAATTGTTAATGAGCATAATATGATCATAATATTTTGCTGACCAATTTCAAAAATTGGAGGACTACATAATATGCAAAAAATTGTATGACTACTATTTTCTCAAAATTCCATACGATGACGCTTGACATGAAATTGAGAATTAAATATGACATAATTCAAAAATAATATTTACATTATATGAATACAAGAACAAGCGAAAATCAAAATAAAAATTATTAATATATTAAAATTTATGTAATATATATATATAAATTTTGAATAAATTTAAAAAATTTATAAAAAATAACAAACAATGGTAAAATTTGTAAAAAAAAAAATTTGAAAATAAAATATTAAAATTAAACAATTTAAAAACGATGGTAAAACTTTGATCAATTATAATCTCAGAGGGTAAATTTGGAATTGAACTATAATTTTTTTGGAAACAAAATTCTCCTTTTCCATGAACTTTTTTCTCCTGCTTTCTTTTGTTTTTTTTTTTTTTCTTTTATCGCTTTAAAGTTTTTTAACTTCGAGTGTAGTTTTAGGCAGTGAAAAATTGCGAAGAACAGCACTGTCAAAAATCTTTAATACGTAAAAACAAAAAATGTTTTACTAGAAAGAGAGTTTATTTTTGATTCAAATCATTTGAAATAATAAGGGAAAAAAAAACAAAAAGAAGAGAAGGAAAAAGGAAATGGAACCAAGTTGCCCTTCAACCCCTCGCTGGAACCTCGAGAGACCTTTCCTCACCGGCCGATTTCACCAGGTTCTTCTGTTTTATCTCTCACTTTCTCGAGAATCAATCGGAAAACGAAACTGCATTTCCAAAATTTGGCGCTTTTTTTTTTTTTTTTTCTAAAATCTGCAACCTTTTTGGCTTTCTACATTCTCTTTCGCTTTCCGGGGAAATAATTAAAAGACAGGAACACATTCCTAAAGCCTAAAATTCGTTTTGTTCTCATTTCGTCTATGTCATGTTAATGTTAACTTATTTTTAGTTGCTAATGGTAGATTAATGGTCCTTCCAGGAAATAAAGGGGACATCTCGTTTTGCAGTTGATGCGAAGGGTTTTTCTTTGGATTCGGTCAGGTATTTAATCTTTGTTTCTTTTAATGGCTTTCCTTATTTTAGTTCTATGTCTAAGCTTAATCTTTTTGTTTTTGTCTCTAATCAGCTCTGGATTGGAAAATCCAATTGGTTGTTATGATACCGCCGTTCAGGTATTCTTCACTTGAACTTAAATCATGCTAGTTCCTGCTCAATTGCGCTTAAAAAAAGAACAATTCTATGATGCTAACAGTAGTAGAGCCGTTATTTATTTATTAATTATAATTTTGAATTAACTGATAATTAAACTGGACTTGCTTTTTAATTGCAAAATATAAAATTCTTCTGGTGTGGGGTTATTATTATCATTAACCAAGTTATGCTTTTGTTCTACTATTTATCGATTGAAGACATATTGAGCTTGCGATGAAAGAAGTACAAATTGTACAATGTGTTGTTGAATTTTGTGTAAGATAGGATGTGCATAGTGCTATGATGTATGTGAGCTATGCTTATCTGACAGTGGGAGGATTCCCGTGCTGTTAATGTTGGTATGATTGGCTTATGTGGAACTCTGAGTTGTCATCCCTTTTCTGAAAATTTGGCCAGCCTGATTTTTTTGTCCAACAACAGAATATCCAATTTGTTGTTTGTTTATCTTATATGCCTAGTTCCGGGATTTTATTTTGAGGTATTTGCTACTCATGAGTTGAACTGTCGTCTTTAATTCAGGGCCTATCTCTTGTTTTGCCACTATCCATAGAAGTTGATCGTTTACCTAAACTGGTGTTATTTCTAGTTTGCATGGGGTTGGGTGAAAATGATGAACCCTTTGAGATTTTGGGGTTGCACGTTCTTGGAAAAAAAAAATGCAACATGTCAGGAGATTTGCCTCTTGATTTATTCTTATTGTAATAGCAAAGAGACATATCTGCTATCCAGCCTATTTTCTTCAATAAGTGCATTAATCTGTATTCTGCTTTGCTTATGGCGTGGTTTGTACTTTATATGTCGATCTTCTAGTTTTGTTCTGTTTCTGTTAATTGGTTGTAACCTGTGAATATCTTAAAAATAGTATAGCTATTAATTGGTTAATTTGGTTTGTAGGAACTTGTTGTCATTGATGATCTCCTGTTTGCTTTGGTTGGAATTGAAGGACGATACATTTCAATCAAAAGACTGCATGGAAAGGTTGATGTTGTTACTTTCCAGGTCGATGCATCTATGGATTTAGCACTTCAGGTTAGAAATTTTCTTTTGGTGGCATGAACAAGTCTTCAGCTATCCATTCTGGCTAAATTGTTTTTACTCTGGAATTTAAGTGTTTTGGTGGTTGAAAAAAGTTGATGCACTGCCATGCTGCTTTAAACACCTTCAGGTACTTCATTAACCATGAAACAGACATGCATTCTAGCTTTGGATTCAATTCCATAAAGCAAAGCACCTCTAGTAACACCCTGCAGAGCATGGGTTTCTGTAGGGACTCTAGAATTGAACTTGATTTAAAGTCCAGATTGCTGAAGATTGAAACCTATATTCCTAGAAATAAAAAATCCCTTGAAAGCATATCGGTAGATTAGCTCCACGGATTGTTATAGTCCTGGAGTACTATGGACTACGTTACTCGGACTCGGGTGTGAGTGTTGGATATGGGTATGTGTCCGACATGGGTATGTTAATTTTTTCCTTCATTTTTCCATGTATTTGGAGGGTGATATCCTCATACCCATGTCCAGAAATGTGACGGACATAGGTGTTGGACTTATTTAAGGAAAAATGAAGAGTTGGACCAACGTAGACGATGGAGGCCATTCTTTGACAATTTTTTTTGTTTATGTTAATAATTGATAGGAGGGTGTTGCGATTTCTCACTTGCCTTTGCACAATAATTTTAACTGATTGAGACATCATTGCAGGAATTATCAAAACGGATATTTCCTTTGTGTGAGAGCTTTCTCTTGATTGACCAGTTTGTAGAGTCCAGATCTCAGTTCAAGAATGGCCTTGTCAATCATGCCTTTGCTGCTGCATTGAGGGCACTTCTTTTGGTAGGTTCTTTTGGGCTACAATTCTTTTGATTGGATTATATTGCATTGCTATTTAGTAATATTTCTTTCTATTCAAAAAGTGATCGGCCTATCTGTTGTTCTACCATCTTTTTAAACATTATTATTCATTGCAATGGCTATTTTGTCCAATTTGCTTGCCGTGGTTGTATTTTCTTATAATTTCTTTTTCTTTCTCAAGCAAATCAATATATAACAATTAAGTTGTGATTGTGTTCATGATTCTGGGTCGCTAATTTATTTGATATAGATATCCACAATGTGATAAATGATGGGCTTTTTCTTTTGATGCGATAAATGATGGGATTATTGTTGGAGAAAGCATAATCTTTTAGGTGATTTTAGGTGAATGAGAAAATAGGGTTTTGGGGGTTTGAATAGGGCTATAAACAGAATTTGAACCCATTTCCCATTTTTTATGACTTACTGTCAATTGAAACCTATAGTTCCTTGGTCGGTATTAGGGATCTAAATAGTGGCTGCAATGCAATATTATGGTCGCTATTTTGTGTTTTCAGCTCTTTCTGCTGTCGATAGTCACGGATGATATTTACCGTGATTGGCCACAGTAGCATTTATTATGTTTGCAATATAAACACGACGTGACCGAAAACGCATTTGCGACCACAATTTACGTCTTACAGTCATTGGGTAGGATGTTAATGCTCCATTTATCCTCCATGTATATGCAATTGCTATGTTTATTCAATTCCTTCATATTTTGGCTGATTTTGCCATTAAATAGTTGCATTATCACTTGTCTGAAATTCTGCATAATCTTTTCCTTACTGTATGTCAATTCATGATCAGGATTATCAGGCCATGGTTGCACAGCTTGAACACCAATTTCGACTTGGAAGACTTTCGATTCAAGGATTGTGGTTTTATTGTCAGGTTTGGCACTATTCTTAATGCTTTGGCGTATAGAGTGTTTCTCTAAGGATGCTTTCTTCCTTGTGTTCGCAGCCCATGATGGGCTCCATGCAGGCATTGTCCACTGTGATACGGAAGGCTTCAGCTAATAATTTTGCAGGTTCTGCAGTGCTTAATCTGTTGCAGAGCCAGGTGAGCTGTTTGTCTTAATTAATTTATGCAGGAAAATCTTTATTTACTTATTATTGGATTACAACTTAAGAAATTGATTTTGTTCCGCTTATTTGCTTTCAGGCTAAGGCTATGGCCGGTGATAGTGCAGTGAGGTCATTGCTAGAGAAAATGACCCAATCTGCTACCAATGCATACCTTAGCATATTGGAAAGGTATCCCCTGCAATAACTGCAGTATATCTGATTTTTGTTGTTGGCTTACACATAAATGTTTGTTATGTTGCAAGAGTTTTTACTTTATTTGTTATGTTTATACTTGCAAGTGTACCTGATTCTGCACTCTAGTTTTGCAACAAAATATATTGTTGGAGAGTGGAGAAATGTGTTTCTAAGAGTTTTTTTCCTCAAATAGCTGTCAACTGATATGGAATGCTTTGACAATTATTTCACTGCTAACCATATTTTTTTTTTATTTTTGCATTTTTATAGGGTTAGGAAAAATAATTTAAAATAAGATCAAGAAAACTTAAATGTGTATGTATCAGGTTTGATTGTCTTGGCTAGTTTGAAGGAAATAATTGAACATATTTAGTTAAAAAAATATGGGTATCTGGTTACTTTCTGGGTTTATGCTAGGGATTGTGTTGGTTGGAGGCTTCGCTTTCGGAGAGAGGTTATGAGTGTTTTGCAGGGTTAATAGTGTTTTTCCAAACCCAAATCTGGTCCTTAGATGAAGTGAGGGAGTTGCTTTCATATTTTTTTTAGTCTGGTCATCTGTTTTGAATGTGATAACAGGTAGCTTTCCTTATTACCATCCATGCTGCGTTCTGTTTACACCCTTGATTTATTAATGAGTTAAAATTATGGCAAAAAATCCTATAGTTAGTGATGAAGAGGTCTCCATGTCACCAGAGATGATAAGTATTAGTTGATTCTGCAAATTGCATTGATTTTTTGTTGATATTCTCACAAAGATATCATGGTTGCAAGTAGATTATGTTATATTTTACTGGAGAAATTCTAGTTATTGATCACACTGTCAAAATTTGAATTTATACGGTAAATTTATAAACATTCTAAACAGAATATCATTGATGAATGTCCTATTTTTGAGAAGAGGCTCTGTTCTTCATGGCGAAGTTGCATCATGAAATGGCATTCATGGCTTATTCTTTTACAATCTGTTTCTTATCTTGATCCTGTGGCATCCATCTGTAATTTGTATCCAGCGTTTTTAGATTGAAACACCTAGAATATTGAATACAGTTTTATTTATAATGAAGACCTACAGTGATTCGCTTAAATATTTTGGGCATTTTTAAAGTGTTTTGAGTGAAGTTACTTTTAGTTCCTAGACTAGGTATTTAGGAAGCTCTTTTAGTGACCTAGAAGGAAAAAATGTGTATGGTGTTCTTTTTTGTTTGCTAAGTCGTAGATTATGACTTTAGAGTAGGGATGACAATTGGTCAGGTATTTGTTATTTTTAAGTATTCATATCCAAATCCAATTAATTTTTATGATATCCAAATCTGTTTATTATTTGATTAAATTTGAGTATTGTTATCTGATTCCTAACTTCAATTAGATACGGCAATATGTTAAATACTTTATTATGTAAGTTAATTTCTTTGCCAAAATAAAGATATAAAATCAAAGAAGAAATACTGGATTATTTAAGTCAATTTCTTTTGCCAAAATAAAGATATAGACAACTGTAAACTAAAAACGATTGGATGATGGTCCAGAACTCTCTGAATCAAAACCATATCAGATTTGGGTATCAGATATCCAGGGGTAGCTATCTGAATCCATGTGGGTAGTAAATGTCCTATCCAAATTCGAAAATTATCTGATTATAAGGTACCCGAATCAGAAAAAAGGAAAAAAAAAAAAAACACAGATTGGATGGTACTGGATACCTGATTTTTCACTATCCATTTTCATCCCTACTTTAGAGTTAATCGATGTGTTCAGCGTGAAAATACTATTAAATTTGCTTAGTTTCTTAGCTCTTGAAGACTTCTAACTTGAGAATGCTACTCATATTGTTTTGCATGAGGGTATTATGAAGCATTATAATTGAATTTTTTATCATGGGGAAATTCCAACAATTTTAGGTGGATCTATGAAGGAGTGATTGATGATCCATATGGTGAATTTTTTATTGCTGAGAACAAGTCTTTTCAAAAGGTATATTGATTCTATCCACATATATCTGTGCTGAAAATTTAAGCTTTTTATGCTTATAACTTCTAGATTTTATAGGAGAGCCTCACTCAAGATTATGATGCTAAATATTGGACGCAACGTTACAGTCTCAAAAAGGACGTTCCTAGCTTCCTTGCAAATATTGCTGCTACAATATTGACTACTGGGAAATATCTGAATGTCATGAGAGAATGTGGGTACAATGTTCAGGTTTGATTCTTTAGACAAGAACCTCATTTGTCATCCATTTTGCTTTGTGACATACCTCTCACTGGATATTATTTTTAGGTCCCCGTGTCTGAAAATTCTAAATTAATGACTTTTGGATCCAACCATCAATATCTTGAATGTGTAAAAGCTGCTTATGAATTTGCCAGTGGTGAGCTCTTAAATCTCATTAAAGAAAAGGTGAGCATGAATTGTTATTACTTAGTAACTTACAAGATAATTTTTCAAAGTGTTTTTGTTTATTTTTGTCATCCGTTCAGAGAATTCGCTGGATCTTTTCTAATTTTGACTTCCATGTTTAATGTTGTAGTATGATCTAATAGGAAAGCTGCGGTCTATAAAGCACTATCTTCTTCTTGACCAGGTAAATCTGTAAATATTTTGTGAACTTGGGATGAAAATTAGTCTTTATTTATGTATAATGTGGTTTTGAATGTGGTTTTACAAAATTTACACAATTTGTAACTGTTTTTTCTGGTGAGCTGGTGGAGATAAGGACCACTTTTGCATTGATCACACCAAAACTTTTGATGAATGTATGTCACTGCCAAGTTTTTAATAGCCTAATGCTGGGCATACTTGGCATTCAATTTTCACACTAGGTCAAGCTGTGTTTGGGTGTATCTGATTGTTAGCCAATATTTAAACCATATTGTGACCTTTCGGGACTTCATCAACTATTTAACACTATTATTACTTGGTTGAAAAGCTCTGTAAAAATCAAATATTAAAGCTTCTATAGTTTTAACGCAAATTAATAGTAGTAGCATTATCATCGCATTGATATTATTTGTCAATCAACAATCAATCTTAGAGGAGAATTTATTCATTTAAGTGCTGGTTTGATAACTTCATAGGGGTTGAAACTATAAGTTTTAATTTAAAAGTAATTATTAGGATTAGTTATCCATATAGTGGCTTCATAGAAGAATCTTAAGCATGCTGAACGCATTCAATGAGAGGACCTATGATTGTTGAGATCCTAAAATGCATTTTCCCAAAGCCAAGCACTTAAAGTTGTAGGGGATTATACCCTTGTATATTACTTAGATCATCTTTATATTATCTATCTCTATATTTAATATAAATAAAATAAGGTTCAAAATTGATTGGTTTTTGTTGAAATCTAGGTAAAGAATGGATTAGATAGACTAGAAAGAATGGATTAGAGAGTTTAGAACAGAATGGAGAGAA
>JBBYHK010000001.1:9446317-9473318 GCA_038382065.1 Adansonia grandidieri | reverse complement strand
TAATTAAACCAGAATTTCCTCATAATCATAATCCCATAATTTAAGGATATCTAGAAAATCAGGAAATCTGGAAATCATTAATTCTACAGATTGCAGAAATTTGGAAATCTGCAGATCTGGAAATCTGCAGTTTTAAAATAAAACTTTTATACTAAAATTAGTAACTAAATGAAATAAATGTATAAATACTGTAAGAAGGATGTATAAATTGAAGATGATAATTCAGTAGCGGACATAATCAATTGTAAATAGATACCAACTGATAGGTGGGGAGAAAGTTTCTAGAAGTTTCCAATGCTAAAATAGGAAAAATTAGGTGAAGAGTATAATCTCTATAAAAAGAAAAGAAAAGGAAAGAAAAGAAGGAGGAGTTACATTTTGCATAAAGATGAAAGTAAACTGGAAGTAGGAGCATTTCAAAAGTAGCAAGATGTTGTAATTTATGGATATTATTGCCTTGGTATGAGAAATGTCTTTCACTGCTAGTGAAGTAGAAACTTGATGGAACAATGGCTTTAATTCCTTCATTGCTGTTTGCATGAGATATTTCAATTTCAGAATTTTGAGATGATGCAGAACATGTTAGAAATTGTAATGAAGGGAATTAAAAATGATGCAGAACATGTTAGAAATTGTAATTGTTGTGATGCAGCCAATCAATTTTTCTGACACAACCCTTAACTGAATCCCTAGCAAGAAAACTGACAAGTCTTTACAACTCAATCAAGGCATAAATCATCTCTTGCTGCAGAAAGAGGAAAAAAATGGTTGAAGGGACTGGTTTGGATTGAAAGAGGAGACTTTATAGTAGAAAAATTAAACAGAAATATTGAAACATATTACCGCCGTTGCATAAGCAGTTCTCTCACTATAATTGTTGGTGGAAACAGAGGGGAAAAAGAGAGGAGAGCTAGTAGGGTGGCAATATGGTGGATTCAGTTGGGTTTGGGGCAGTTTGGGTCATGAAATTGGTATATTTAAGGCACGAATCGTCGTTTCTTGCTGTAAAAAAAATGTAGAAGACACTGGTTTAGATTTAAAGTGGAGAGATAAAAGAAATGTGTAACATGGCGATGTTCAAAGATATTGGCATTCTTGCACAAGCAGTTGTGCCACTGTACATGTTGTAAATGGAGGGAAAAAGGAGAGATGGAGCGCAAGTAGGGTTGAAATTGTGCGGGTTGGCTCAGGTTTAAGTGAGTCCAGCTGAGTGGTCTTCAAATTTTGGATCACTTCAGTTTGGGTTTGGGTTATTTCAGGGATAGATCATTTCAACTTTAGGTCACTTTGGCTTTCAATTTTATGAGTCGGACTGTTCATTTTTTAATTAATTTTAATCTAGTTTTGGTCATTTCTATAATCTGTTTTATGTTTATAGTTTTTAAACTAAATTGAAATTAAAATTGAGAAAAGAATATAATTATACTCAATTTAAGTTTTGAGTTATTTTGGGTGGGTGTTGGGGTTAGTCAGGTCTGGTTTGCTTAGGACTTGGATTGATCTGCGTTTGGGTTAACTTTTCTAATTGGCATGGATGAAGTTTGTGTGGGTTGTGCAGATCTTTCAGGCTGGTTCAGCTTTTATTATCTCTAGGTTTCGCTTGGTAAGAATGATTGAAATTGATAAGGATGAAAAAACTGTTAATCCAATGGTTAAGTTACAATGTAGAAAAGTGATTATGGAACCTAACCATGTGATTAACAGTTTTCCTTTCTTACCACCCTCGATCCTTCCTACCAAGAAAAGCCTAAGAGAAGGTGAAAAGTGAAAAAAGAAAAATAGAAAAAGAAAAACACATAGGTATTTGTAAAACTGAGAAGACAACATTGGCTGCAGTGAAAGAGCATGGTTGGTGACTCGAGATATATTTGGTTTTCTGGAAAAGTACCGACTTGGCATCATAGGGCTGGATTGATTGAGTGTTGCATAGAAAATAGTCTAGGGAGAGGGCAGGGTCTGAGTAGGGAGAGACAAAACGAAAAGAGAGGCAGTCTCAAATAACGCCTGAATGTTTTGGCACCATGTTTTGGGTGCCAAATACGTGCATAAAACCCTCTCAAATAATGCCTGAATGTTTTGGGTGCCAAATACGTGCATAAAACCCTCGAGCATTTGGACAATCTTTTCAATATTTTAGACAAACTAGGTAATTGGCTTTGTAGATCAAAATCATTTCCAATTTCAATTCCTTTCGTGGAATAACTATATGCAAACACAACACTAATTCTGGAATAATATGATCTTGAATAAAACTAATATTCTACTGATTTCTCTATTGTAGATGAAGATCCTATTCCTGTCCAATATTTAGATAGAGTAGAGATTGTATAGGGTTGTATGATAGACATACGTTTTGGTAATGATTTATGTAGTCATTCTAATCCAGGTGCTATAAAATTTCAGGGTGATTTCTTGGTTCACTTTATGGATATAGCTCGAGAGGAGCTCTTGAAAAAGCATGATGAGATTTCTGTGGAGAAACTGCAGGTTAATATCTTTTCCCCTTTTTTTTTTTTTTTTTTTTTTTTTTTTTTTTTTTTTCTATTACACTCCATACAAGGTGCATACAACAAGACTTCTGCATCTACTCACTAAAATATAAAAAGGGAAACTGCAAAATAAATATTATTAAAAAAGTAGGCCATCTGACGCATATGAATTTATTTTTCTCTGACCTTTTTTTTTAATATGTAGTCTCTGCTGGATCTAGCTTTGCGTACCACAGCTGCTGCAGCAGATCCTTGTCACGAGGACTTAACTTGTTGTGTGGTAAGTGATTCCTTTGTACCTCATTTCTTCCTAGGGTAAAACTTTGGGTTGGATCTGTGTAATATAAATTTTATGTTTTAACTCTCAGGAGAGATCTTCGGTTCTCAAAGGATTGAGCAGACTGAAAGATCTAGACATCAAGAATGTTTCTGATGATCTAGAGGAGCCAATAAGTATTACTGGTCTTGAGACATTTTCCTTGAGCTATAAGGTATGCTTTTTCTTGTTGTAGTTAACGTGTTAACTTGTCTTCTTGATGGAGTCTTCAAATTACAAGTTAATTAAAGTGATCTATTTGCAGAAGCGTAGCCTTTGTTGGTGAGTCTCTTGAATGATGTGATTTCTTTTAAGGTTTAAATGTTTTATTAAAATTATTATTGGTTCCTCCAATAGGTTGTGGACTGTGTTTAACCTTCTTTATCAGGGAAAAATGCTAGTCGATTGTAAGAATTACATGATATGAGTGGTAGTTTCTAGGGGTGAGCATGGTTTAGTTCGGTTCAGTTTCAAGGGTAAATCAGAACCAAATTAAGATTTTTGGTTTTAATTTTTTAAAACCAAACTATATTACAATGAAACCCAAATCAAACCAAATAGAACTAATTCAGTTTGCTTTGGTTTCTTATTTGGTTTTTGACCAAATAAGCGAGAAAAAATTTTTTGAACGAGTTTTGCACCAAATAATTAAAATTTAAAAGAGTCCTTAATTCGAATCAAATATAAACAATTAAATTAAAAACCAAAAAAACAGTCTAGGTGTCTATCCAGTGAACAGCTTCAGTGCATTTAGAATTTATTCTTACCGTATTTTCCCCTGCACTAGAGTCGTGCATTGGACGAAGCCTAAATGTGGTGGCATCATTAATATAAATTAATACATATAAAACATTTTAAAACACAAGTAAATAGTAGTAGGTAATGCATATTCGATATCCAAGAATATAGTTTGCTGAACTATATTTTAGAAGGAAAAAACAGTCTAACTTACATACAATTTTAAGTAAAATACACGTCTGTTTTATCATATGTGTACACATAAATATTATTCTAAATTTGGTTTTGGTTTGGTTTGCTTTCAAAGTTCTGGAAAACCAAACTGAAACGAAATTATTGATACAGTTTTGTTTTCGAACCAAAATGAAGCTATTAACCCCTTAAACCAAACCAAAACAGATCAGTTGTTTCTCTTTGGGTTTTAACCAAATATTGCTCTGTCCTAGTAGTTTCCTTATGCTTGCTTTATGGTTTATTGTGAGTGGAAGTCTCCTATGTTGTAATCCACTGGCAATATCACTTTTACATAGACCTGGCAATTTCAGACAGAACATGAAAACATGACACACGTACAATATGCTTTAACCGTGTATGGGTTTTATATAATCGTGTTTCATGTCATAATTGTTTCAACAAGTTTATGACACGGAAATTTCATATCATAAGCGTGTTAAGCACGCATAACACGCTTAAGACGTGGTTAAGACATGATTAAATAATCGTGTCATAAATGTGTCAACGTGTTAATGTGTATCCATTAACACGTTTAAAAACAATAATTTAATGTGTCATAAATGTGTATACATGTCAACACATATCCGTTAACCTGTTTTAAAAGCACGATTATGTAATGTGTCATAAACATGTAGACATTTAAATTAACATGTTTAATATGTTTATATAACTCGTGTTATAATTCGTGTTCTGTAGATTTTGACATGTAAGTGTATTCATGTGGTAAAAGATTGGACTTTCACTCAATCTTAGTCACTTGGAGATCTTCCTGTCATAATTGTGTTATTTGTGTTATTTGTGTTATTCATGTCATTTGTGTTAATCGTGTTATTCGTGTCGTAATCATGTCATGTCGCATGTAGCACGTACAAGAACTGTTTCATGTTCATGTTTTACGATTATACACATTTATTTAATTGTGTCATGTTTTCGTTTTAAGATTAGACACGTTTATTTAATTGTGCCGTGTTCGTGTTTCTGTTAATCATGTCGTATAAATATGAGACATGACATGATAACGTGAAGTGCCAGGTCTACTTTTACGTCATTTCATGGTGCAACCATGGATTTTCATCCTTCTGCTCACAATATTTTGTGCGTTTTCAGATTCAATGGCCCCTGTCAATTGTTATATCAAGAAAAGCCTTAACAAAATACCAGTTGATTTTCCGCTTCCTTTTTCATTGTAAGCATGTGGAACGCCAGCTTTGTGGGGCTTGGCAGATGCATCAAGTACGGACTTGGACTTTTGATGTTGTGTGGTTACTTTTTAACAGTTTTCTATATGTTATCTTAGGACAGCAATAAATTTTGCAGGGAGTTCGTGCTCTTAATTCTCATGGAACTGCTGTCTCTAGATCATCTCTTCTCTGTCGTAGCATGCTGAGATTTATTAACAGTCTTCTTCATTATCTAACATTTGAGGCAGGTTTCTTTGTATATTTTGTTCGATATTTGCTCTCAATATTTTTTAAGGGCTAGATGGAAAAGCTCATCACGTGAAATCAGACAAGTTCCCTATATGATACATTTATTTTCAATTTCCATTCCACTTTTTTTCAGTTTTGGTGCATAACTGAACCTCAGTTTTTCTTTACTTTGGGAAATATCTGCTATATGTGGTAGTTAAGCCCACTAGCAGGGTGAAGTACTTGGGATTTGACTCTTATCTTTGCCAATGAAAGGCAACTCTTATCTTTGCCAATGAAAGGCACAAAAGGAAGAGGAAGAAAATACGAACTTCAAGATTCTGCATTTGTGAGCTTGTTGCTCCTGTAACGTTCTTGAAATCCTTCTTTTCAGGTTCTTGAACCCAATTGGCATGTGATGCATGGTAGACTTCAGACTGCAAAAAGCATTGATGAGGTGTGATCCTAATTAGACTTCTATGTGCTCCATATTTTTTTTGCATATAAAATATATATTTATCTTGGTGATAAACTGGTGAATTATGAGTTATGTTTGAATATCCTTTCTATTTGTAACAGGTTATACAGCATCATGATTTTTTCCTTGATAAGTGTCTGAGAGAATGTTTACTTCTTTTGCCTGAATTGATAAAGGTTTGTTGTTTCTCATTTATCAATATTTTTGGGACAAAGATTTAATAAATTGGACATTCTAGTTTGTTGCTATTACGTAGACTAAATTGGTATTTAGAGTTCTATTAGAATCAACTAAAAAATTTGTGCATGAAGCAAATTACAAATTTCAACGTGAAAAACTGAAGTTGGAAATTAAGTTTGAAAGATTCTTAGAAATTGAATTAGTCCATGAATACGCAAGATTTTTGGGGGAAATTCACTTGTCATGGTTCTTGTTTGTCTTCTACTTAATTAGTGTTTTCTTTGTTTTTTTATTACTATTGCAGAAAGTGGAGAAGTTGAAATCATTATGCCTACAATATGCGGCAGCAACACAATGGTTAATTTCATCGTCTATTGACATTCCCAAGTTAGAGGAGCAGTCTATTGGTTCCATTGGCTCAGAAAAGTCCAATCGGTGGAAATCAAAGAATCCATCTCAGGCGCAAAAAGTCATGACTAGAAACTCAGCAGTCACTGATTCCATTCTGTAAGTGTGGAGAATGGCTATGATTATGGCTTTCTTTCTCTCGTCACTCTAATTTTTATTAATACATTGCAGTAAATTTGAGAGGGAATTTAATGCTGAGCTTCAGAGTCTCAGACCAATTTTGAGCAGCAGCTCCCAAGCAGAACCATATCTGAAGCATCTTGCACAGTGGATCCTTGGTGTTGGAAATGATCAGTAAGTTCAAATTGTTAGTGTCTTGTAAAATTATTACAAGATCATACAGTTGTACGAAATGTGAATTTTTTTAGTCGTGCCTTTTATGTAATGTTGTGCTTTGGGGTAGGGATTGTTGTTTATGTTGTGCTTTTTCTGTATCTTTGCTTCCTCTTTATGCTGCATCTCTTTCTTCATTGCAAAAGAGAAGACGGGTGGGGTAAAGGTGGGGGGAGGCTCGTAAATATTAATGAGAAGTGAGAAGCAGGATTTATGTTCTGATCTTGTACTTGTCTTGTTAACAAGGTGTTTTTTGGGTCCCTAGTTTGACAAAACAATTGGCTGCTATATTTTAACATACTGTACCATGTCATAAACTTGATGGTCATGGACAATGCATTTGGCTTTGGCTGGGTATTTTGATTTCCTTTGGTTCTTATACATGCCTTTTTTTTCCCCTTTTATCCGGCGGCTAGCTAACAGTATAAGTGATTGGTTTTTATTTTTTGTTATAAACTCCACATGCATCATTAGTAAAGATGAGAGTAGCATTTTTTGGTGAAGCAATTAAAGGGTTTTAATTGTCCAAATGGCTTGCATTTTCTTTTCTGGCTACATATGAAAATAATAGGACCCTAATCATTAAATGAGGTAAGTCTCCTAAAAAATTCCATATTTTCCCTTATTTATTTTCTTTTCTTTATATATACATATATATGTATAATGGTAGGATTCAGACGTTCCTTTAATAAAGGGAAATATTATTGGGCTCTTGAACATGTAAAATTATGCTTTGAATGGCATGGGAAGTAAAGTTGAATAGTGTTTGACGAGTTTTGAGTTTCTCATGCATATTGATTAGAGGTGGCAAAATGAACCTGAATTCGAAAACCTATTCAAAAAACTTGAATCCAAATCCAAACCAAACTCGATTTGACTAAAAAGTCAATGGTCAAACTTAAAATGATACGAACCTGAAAGAACCCGAATTCGAAGGAATTCGAACCCGAAAGAACTTGAACCCAATTTGAACTTGAATATGAATTTAATTCTAAAAATAAATATAGTGAAATTATAATTAAATAAAAACTTTAATTACCAATTTTATTTTAATATTTTTAATAATTTAATTAAATATTAAAAATTAAAATTTTATTTTATATATGATTAAACTTGCTAATGAGTTGGGTTGGGTTATGGCTTGAATGTTTTTAAAATTTCAAATTTAGGTTTTTATTTAACGTATTCAGACTCGCCTATTTAAGATAAAGTTATTGTTCACAACATTAAGGAATATTTTTTATTAGTATTTATATATTTTAAAATTAAATTTAAATAAAATATATGTTATTTTAATTTAAAATTATTGTTTCGAGTTAGGTTAGGTTAGTCTTAAACAAAAATATGAGAACTCAAGTTCATGCTCAATTGGGTTGGATGGGTAGCTTAACCCTTGAGTATGTTTATATATGATAAGATAATAATTTATCAAAAAGTAAATTATATCATAAGCTCTGAAAATATTGTCAATAAAGTATATCATCCATTTATAATATTTTCTTTAATTTAATTGTTAAACTCATTAAATATTATGAGTTTATTTATATTAGTAGTAAAATTTTAAATACCTCTTTGAATATTATTATTATTATTATTATTTTCAAGTAATAATAATTAAAGTCTGATAATAATATAAAAATAATAGGTGAATTAAAAAATATGAAAGCTATAATAGATAATACCATATCAAAAACGAAAAAAAATCACATGTTAGAATAACTAGACTTGCCCACAGGCTAGACAGCCCACCCAGCCTAATAGGTTCGGCATGATCAAGCCTGAGTCTTAGATTTTAATTTTTATGTAGACTCGACTTGAAATAGTATTTTTTTAAATAAAATAATATATTTTTATTTAAATTTATCTAAATATTAGTATAAAAATAATTTTTTGATTTTATGAATAGTGACTTGTGTTTAAATAGGCTGATCAGGTCAAATTTGGTCTTAAGCTTAGAATTCAAAATTTTTGGGGCCACGTTTAGGCCCGTGGAATCGAACTAAGATTTTTTCAAGGCAAAACAGATCAAATTCAAGCTTAGGCTTAGAATTCAAAATTATGTAAAAGTGATTACATTTAACATAAAATAAAAAATGATAAAAAACATACTCGAATCCTAACTCGAACGAACTCGAACCAAAACTCGAAAAGGCTCGAACCTAAATAGACCCAAACCCAAATTGGCCCGAACCTGAACATGCTTGAACTCAATAGAACCTGAACCCAAAAGAACTCGAACCTGAATAGGGCTGAACTTGCAAAAACTCAAACCCGACATGATTGGACTTAAACCAGCTCGAACCCACCCAATTGCTGCCTCTAGTTTATATTAAAGCATATATATAAATATAATTATACACACCAATAATTTATAAAAATAGGCAAATGATCATATTTAAAGAAGATATAAGATTAATTATTCAATTGTTTATCTTAATGGTTTAATCTTAACTTAAAATTAAATTTAAAAAAAAAATCATGATTAAAAATTACTTTGATATATATGGTATATATCTAAATATTTTAATAATTTCTTTTGAAGAGCAAACATTAAGTAGTAAAGGTAGATCAATAGGAGATGACATAATAATATCTAGGGATGAATTTTTGGACATAGTATGTTTACACGACTTGTGAATAAGCGAATGATATGGGATATATAGAATAATATTATGCTTTATTAATTAATTAAGTTATGATTAAAGAAAAAATTATGAATTCTAAAAGAATATGAAGTACAAATAAAATAATTAAATTTAGACATAAAAGAAATGCAAATAATTACTAGTAATATAAATATCATATTTTGGAGTTCATAATAGTTGAGTTTTAAATTTTTATTTATTTATTTTATCTAATATAAAATTATGTTGAGCCCATTGGACCTACCTAATACCTAAACCCAATAGAAGACTCTCCTTTGATCCAATCAAAGGAGACTGGCAGCGTAGCAGTTAATGAGCATTTAATAAATGGAACAATCATTATACTAATTGACAGCATTTAATGAGCTTAAGGGCATTTGAGTCCCATCACCTAAGCCTAAGGAATTCCAAGACCTCTCGCCGCCTGACATCTTAACAAAAGGGAACTAACCTCTAGCATCCCACCAAGAATCAGCCTCTTACATCTCATCAATAGCCGAAGAAACTCCTGTGTTAGGGAAAAATACGTGTCTACTCGACAGCCCACTTACTGAGGAATAACCACCCCAATGAACTACAAATTAAGGTAAGAACTCTTAGAAACCAATTATTCTCTTCTTTTCCACTTTAAAATTCTGACCAAGACATCAAAATATACCTTAGAAGTCCGATCTCCTACGTCGTTTGACCCTACTTTCATTTCTCGGAGGTCCCAATTCTTGCATTAGAAAAGGACATCAACAAATTAGTAGTCTGATTATTTATATGATTGTAGGCTTATTCCTCCTTAGTAATTTGATTTTGATATATGATTTTAAATAACTTTCAGATATATCGCAAATATCCACACACAATCTATTTGAGAAAAAATATGTTGAGCCCATTGGACCTACCTAACACCTAAACCCAATGAGTAAACCCAATAGAAGACTCCCCTTCAGTCCAATCAAAGGAGACTGGCAGCATAGCATTCAATGAGCATTTAATAAATGGAACAATCACTGCACTAATTGACAGTATTTAATGAGCTCAAGGGAATTTGAGTCCCATCACCTAAGCCTAAGGAATTCCAAGACATCTCGCCGCCTAACATCTCAGCAAAAGGGAACTAACCTCTAGCATCCCACCAAGAATCGGCCTCTTACATCTCATCAACAGCCAAAGAAACTCCTGCATTAGGGAAAAATACGTGTCTACTCGATAGCCCATTTATTGAGGAATAACCACCCCAATGAACTACAAATTAAGGTAAGAACTCTTAGAACCCAATTATTCTCTTTTTTTCCACTTTAAAATTCTGACCAAGACATCAAAATATACCTCAGAAGTCCGATCTCCTACGTCTTTTGACCCTACTTTCATTTCTCGAAGGTCTCAATTCTTGCATTGGAAAAGGACATCAATAAATTAGTAGTCTGATTATTTATATGATTGTACGCTTATTCCTCCTTAGTAATCTGATTTTGATATATGATTTTAAATAACTTTCAGATATATCGCAAATATCCACACACAATCTATTTGAGAAGCCTTTTCACCTAATTATTATTATTATTATTATTATTTTGGTCTTGCTACGAATTTATTACTTTCTCCAGTAGTTTAACATGCTACAGGTCTCGCGATCATATTTCATAACGCTTCCTTCTTCCCATGACATTTGCGTTGCGTTCTTTATTTCAATCATTTTCACGAGCCATGCCCTCCTTACTCGGAGCTTTTTATTTTTATTTTTTATTTTACTTATTATTAATTAAAATTTATTTTATTAAAATAATAATTATGTATTTAATTTTTTTTTAAATTAAGTATAGACTTTAAATCGATAAGCTATTTAATGAACAGGTTAATTACTTTAAATACGTTATTTAGAAATAAAATAAAATAATTCACGGTGTTTTTTAATTAATTTTAAATCAAATTTTATTAAATAATATTTATTTATTTATTTAAAATTTATATTTAGAATCAAGTAAGGATTTTAAATTTGAGTGCAACTCAATTACTTTAAATACATTATTGAAAATAAAACAAAAAATTTAATAAAATAAATTTATTTTTAAAATTTTTTTCACCAATCAGCTCGAGTACATATCCTAAATTGATTTGCGACTTAACGTGCGATTCAATTTGAAATATAGTTAACAAAATAAATTTTTAAAATTTTTTTCAAGTAGGTTTAGTATAGATTCTAAATTGATCAATGAGTCAACATGGGAATCAACCCTTTAAATACATCATTTAAAAATAAAAAAATAAATAATAGAATAAAATTATTTTTTTTTAAACGAATTAAATGCAGATCCTAAATTGAATTGTAAGTTAACATATGATCAATTCTTTAAATATATTATTTAAAAAATAAAATAATGAATTAAACTTGTTATGTGCTTTTCGGTAAAGGTGTTCATTAGCCTAGTTATCTATCTAAACTTGAATGCTTGCTTAATACTTATACTTTAAAAATAAGCTTTTAAAAAATTGAGACCAGTTTAAAAAGTAAATCGAGTCTTGATTTTGACGTTCAAAGCTCAAACCCAGCCTATTTTTAATTATATAATAAATACTAGTATTGTATTTACACACATTATGTAATTTTTAGAATATAAAGAATAAATATATATAATATTATAATGCAAAAATTAAAAAATATATTAAATTATTTATATTTTAAAACCTAATAAAAAAATTATTAATTTACTAAAGATTAAATTTTTAAAAAATATTTTTTAAAAAAATAAAAAAATATAATAAAAACATACCTTAATGGATTTGAACTGATTTTTTATAAATATGGGTAGACTTAAACAAAATTTGAAACCCAAAAAACATGAATAATGTTAATATCATATTTAAGCTCGACTTAATTTAACCCATAAACACCTTTAGTTATCAATTACATATCTTCAAACAACTCACATATCACTTATGAAACAATTCTTTTAAATATATTCTTTAAAAATAAAATATAAATATAAATTTTAAATATTAAAAAATTAAAAATAATTAATAAAATAAAATTTTAATTTTTTTGAACAGATCAAATACGAATTTTAAATTGATTCATAAATAACTGTCAAGATCAATACATTAATAACTGTGAACAACTCCCTTGATGGAACATGCTTCCCAGGCATCAGTATAAATGCGGAAACGCGACCCTCGATTTGATTGTTGTGTTCACCTTTAACTTGGAAACCACGCAACACAACAAAGATAAGATGCAAAAGCATGTTTGAGCACTAGACGGTAACAGCTACCTCCAGTTATCCAAAGATAATAACACTAACTGCTAAGTCCGCACACCGCAGACAAAGGAGATTTCCACATTGCTTACAAAGGCAACCCATTTTTTGTATCCCAAAATTACTCCCAGTTTCAAAAGAAATTATAAAAAATATATATGGTAAATTGCATAATCACTAACTTGAAATTTGATTCAAGCAAGCAAAATAGACTACAGCTTCAACAATGAGCATTATGATAGTTGCATCTGGACTGAGCCAATGCTTTATTCACTTATATACTCTTACTATTCACCAAACATCCAGGACAAGTAATACTATTACATGTCATCCATATGGCACTTCTTTTCCTGGGCCCATTTTGTCAACATTTACCTAACTTTATATAATGTTGATGGTTAACTCTAGATAACCTCTGTGTAGCAAGTTCCCAGAACATTTTTCCTCAGCATATATACATACATCAGGCATCAGCAGCCTTCTGAATAGGTGCAGCATTTGAAGTACTATTCATTTTGGCACGTTTAGCTTCTACATCTTTTACAGCTGCCTTGATAGCATCTTCCGCAAGCATACTGCAGTGCAGCTTAACTGGTGGAAGTGCTAGATGTTTTGCTATCTCCCTGCAGTTTTTATGTTGGGGAACTCAATTACATCACACACGAGTAAATTTGATTGAAACAAACATTAAACCAAAAAAAGAATTCTAATTTGAACCTATATTTCCAAAAAACCTAACAGGGACTTGTCTAACCTGCACACCCGCACCATAAATAGAAAATATAGTTAAAAAATGACAACATTATTTGACATCAATCTTATATTTCCTTACCAAATTTCTTCTACCATATCTTATCCTTCCAACTAATTAATTCACATATATGTTATTAACCGCCTTCAAACCTAGATGGGAACGCACTAGCAACTGAGCATTTAGCTCAATGGTTGGTCAATGATCCCTATACTCCTAAGAGCCCGGTTAAAATCCCCACTTCCTCAACTAAAAAAAGGGGAACAAACCAGTTGGTTAAACCATGAAAGCTATGAATTAGCTTATGCATACTCCATAATCACAGTGAAAATAAAATTTGAATGTTCTTAAGTTACCTATTTATTATCACATAACTACGACTTATGTTGTACATACGTTGCAACGAGAAAATCACAACATCAAATATTTCTTCCCTAGACTAACTCTCGTACTCTATAATTGTATTTATTATATTGATAATGTTGATAACTAAAAATCAAACTCCGAAGATTAATTATAAAAGGCTCAATAGATCATGTTAGACATGGCTCTAACCAGAAGTCAACCTTTTTGAGCAGACACTTTGTCTTCTATGAATTGATTGCCACCATTAGGCCTTAATATTATTGTCCATACACATAGAAAAAAAATAGAATACCCTAGAATTACTAAAATAAACAGACAGTTAACAAGTTAATAAAAAATTCTGCTTATAGCTGGAGTGCCTTCGCAGATATGGCTAAATGAAAGAACAGTTAAAAAATTGTAAGAAAGGAGCTAAAAGCATGGGAGAAAGAAGATGATCTATCCCTAGCATTCTACATTTCGAGTACAACGTTTAAACTAAATGAGAAAAGTAAGATCATAAAGTATAAATAAATTACTTATGCAATCAACCACTTGACTAGTTTCAAAGATCAGATATCCAAACTGCATAAAAAGCATGCAATCCGATGATCAAATGAACAAAAAGGAATACCACAAACTATTCTCGAAGAAGATATAAATTAACATTCGAGTTAAGGGACTAATACGCACGTGTTTTTAATGGTAAGCACTTCGTCCACACTTTTTCCCTTCACCCATTCAGTAGCTGCAACATGAAAAAGCCCCAATTTACTTCATAGCTTCTCCACAATAATTGAATGCCATTGCAAATAAACTCATTAGGTGTAAAATATTGAATAACATTCATAAAACAGATTACAACACTCTCAACATCATTCACAAACAAATAGACATTTATTCCGTTGGTTTTTGCTAATTGCTTTTCTGATCCCTAAAACTTAACTTGATGCAATAATAATTTAGCATAATTGTTCTATATTAAAGCAAAATTATCCATTTTTTTCCATATAAAATAAATAAATTTTTTATTTAAGTAATTAACATAATTATTTGCTTTTGTATAAACGGACCTTTTCTTTTCTTTGGTTTTGGATGGAAAGAAAATCAATCAAAATACGAACCAATCTATGCTTCGTGAATTTTCCGCTGATATCAGACATATTTCTATTACATCGCATTTGAAATTTGAACTTACTAAAAGAAAACAAAGATATTATAAATACAAATTACAGCTTCGATTAAAAAAAATATATAACAATAAATCTTAATAACCACAAGTATTAAAAACGGAAAACGAGGCATATACCAACAGAGGAAGACGCAATCGCTGACCCACAGCCGAAGGTTTTAAAGCGAGCATCGACGATTTTCCCCGACTCCTCGTCGATTTTGATTTGAAGCTTCATAACATCGCCACAGGCCGGAGCCCCAACCAAGCCGGTGCCAACGTTTGGGTCGTTCTTATCGAAGGACCCAACGTTACGAGGATTATTGTAGTGGTCGATGACATTCTCGTGGTACAGACGTGGCAGAATCTGAACGGGACGTGATGAGACTTCCCGTGAGGCTATCCCGAGCAGCGTCTTCGACGCCAGCGTCAACATATTCGCCATCGATTTTTGCCGTGAAGAGGAGTTTTCCAGGTGAAGGGTTCAAATAAATATATCAATATCATTAGCTTGAAAAGTCAGCAATACGGGACACGTGGAAGGCGGTGGAGAGATTGAATACACCTAAGATTTTTTTTTTTTTTTTTTACTTTTTCTCCCGCATTACTGGATCAGATTGAAGTTTTTTTTATTAAAATAATATAAAAAAATATTTATTTTTCAAAATAAGTCGTTTTTAAATTATTTATCGAAATAGATTAATTTTAAAAAATTATTGAGAAATCGTCATTTCAAATATCGATTTTTTAACATTGTAAAACTTAATTAGAAAATTACTTAATCAGAATCGCTATTTTATTGAGCGATTTTTTAATTTTTTATAAGAAATCAATAAATGAAATATCGACTTTTTACCAATTGTAAAACTGAGGCAGAAATTAGAGGAAATTAAAGTATTAGTTGAAAAATCACCGTATCACATAACGATTTCCTACCATAATTAATTTTTTTTTTCATCTTAAATTATAAGGGTGACATACATGTGACCTTTATAATTAAAGTTTTTGAAGCCTTTTCTACCATATCCCTCAAAGGTCACAGGTTTCCATCAAATGCTCGGATGAAGAAGCTCTCTATAAAAGGAGCTCCCTCCTTCGATTTCATTTTATAAAACGAAGAAAAATTTTCTACGAAGAGAATAGAATAAAGTTAATGTGTTAGTGAAGGTTAAGAATCGAGTTAAAGCTTGTTTATAGGTATGACATAATTTTATTCGTAAAAATAATTTTTGATATAATTATATAAATTTTTTTGTAACTATATTTTATTTTCATTTTTAAAAGTTCACTCATCTTGACTATAATTAATTATACGTAATATTTATTTTAATTTTTATATTTGATTTTTTAGATAATTCATCTTAAAATCATATAATTTAGTTTAATTGTATTAGTATTTTTGGTTGAAATATCAGGGTGTCATTAATTTTTATTATTAAATATAAATTATTTAGTAATGGTTGAAGTAATTTTTGTTGTAATCAAGTTAATTTTTTGTTCACTTGATGATTGCAAGGAAGAGGCCGAATTTAACTTTGAAGCGTTTAAATATTTCAAAGGTATGAGAATTTTCTTTGTAGAAATTTAGTTTAATTTTTGTTTTAAGGCTAGGTAATGATTAATTTAAATGAAAATTTTTGTTGTGGAAAAAATTTTGATCAATTCAATGGTAGCATCATCATCATCATCATCGTTATTGAGATTACAAAAGTATTATATATCATCAAGAGTGTTATCTGAGGTATTAAATTATAAATTTTGTTAATGATATATTTAAAACAGTATAAATTATAAATTTTACAAGTAATAAATTAATGACTTTTTGTACAAGATACTCAGTTGGAAACACAATCATGGAAAGTATCTTTTGAACCACCGAATC
Organism: Adansonia grandidieri; assembly: GCA_038382065.1. Classification (NCBI taxonomy): domain Eukaryota; kingdom Viridiplantae; phylum Streptophyta; class Magnoliopsida; order Malvales; family Malvaceae; genus Adansonia; species Adansonia grandidieri. The sequence continues at coordinate 9,456,694 of JBBYHK010000001.1, read as the reverse complement.
CATTAATTGAAGACTATTTAAGAAGAGCCAGATTTTACCATGCAGCCCTAGTTAACTGATGCCAATATGAGGTAGGGACTAATACGTGCATTGGTTGAACGATGGAGGCCTCAGATGCATACATTTCATTTTCCATGCGGTGAATACACAATCACACTAGAGGATGTTGCACTTCAACTGGGTCTACCAATTGATGGTAAAGAAGTAGCAGGGGGAAGCATGTTACACTGGGAGTCTTTATTCGAAGAATTGTTAGGTGTGATCCCTCCTGAAAACTTTATTCAGGGCTTAACTATTAAAATGACTTAGTTGAAGGAAATATTTTGTTATATCCTTGAACATGCAACTGAACGACAACTAGAATCCGTTACTCGAGCATATTTTTTATGTGTCATTAGTGGAATGTTAATGCCTGATAAATCTGAAAATCGGGTACATTTGATGTATCTTTCACTTTTGACAAATTTGAATAAAGTAAGGAAGTATAGTTAGGGTTCTGCATGTTCAGGGTTATTGTAAAGGGAACTCTACCATGCAACAATTAGGGCAGCACATGACATAGGTGGTTGTTTAATGCTGCTGCAGTCATGGGTATGGTACCAGCTTCTATTTCTTGCACCGATAGTCAGAGAAAATTTTGTATATCCCTTTGCGTTAAGGTAATAAATATAAGTATTATATTTATTCTTGGAGAACTTGCATTCGCATGCGAGTTATTTATATTTTATATGTATTTGAACTGATGGTGTGGTCTGAAGTGGTTTGGTCATACAACTACGGATATAGAAAGCATTAGAGTACGATTGGATCGCATAGGACATAATAAGGTAAATTTTGTAATAGTTTACCTTAAGTATATGCAATTTTAAGCTAACTTATTATATATGATCAGTAATAATTTTTGTCTATTTTTTCACAGTTTCTATGGAGGTCATATATTGCAGATGAAATTGTGGAATGCCTCCCATCAGAAGCCTTCCAAAATAGCCACATCTGGAGAGCAAACATAACATTAATATGGTTTCAGATTGTGAAATGACACCAGTCGGATAGGGTCTTATGCCAGTTTAGGATGTAACAAGCAATCCGCCAACCACCTGTGAACCTTGACGAAGTTCGCAGAGTTGATATATGCGGTAATCGTGCAAAAAACTAGGCTGAAAGGCATTCAAACTGGATCCGGTTTTAGAGAAAACGTTCTAGATGAATTGTTCAAGGTCCTAAAATTATGTGCAACAATTTCTCACCATCAGATGAATACATCATATGATTTTATACTCAAGGCTGACCATTTATTTTCTCATTGTCGGGACTTCAGGATGTGAGGAGTAGGTCACATGATCAATAAACTTCAAATCCAGACGCTCCTATAGAGCTTCGCAGGCGTGCTCGACGGCATGAAATTAGTCGGAGGATGAATCAACCTATTTTCAGCAGATGTTGGTGATACTAATGCACCTATGATGTCCTTCAGTCATCCTGAACCAGAGCGTGATCTGGGGGTATCATCCAGTCAAAAATATTCATTCAGTCATGGGGGGATGATGATGATAGGTGCTATCGGTCGGAGCCACCCACCAGTAGGTTAGATGCCAACCTTTTGACTCATATGTCAGCTACAACACATATGTCTTGCGTATATTAGTTTGGAACCCCCTTGGAGAGCGATGTCCTCCTTAATTTTGGCCCACCATATACTTCTTCCTTTAGTAGTGGGTTAGGGTTTTTTGATATGGCAAACATTAATAGGGTTATAAACGAATATAGGGATTCAATGCCCACTCAAGAAGAAGCCACTGAAGAAGAAGCACCGACAGTGGAAGTAAAAGTCCAAAGATGTCAAACCAGGGGCATACATGGCAATGAAAATGAAAATGTTGAACGAAGAGTATTGCCACCACATAATAGGAGAGCCCCGCATTGTTGCTCTACACCGCGCGATAGGGCCCCTGGTCAATAGATATAAACTTGTATTACTCATTTATATTATAAAGTTATATAGTTATATAGTTTTACAGTTATGTTATACAGTTATGCAGTTATACAATATTATACAATGCTGTAAATGTTATACATTTGTATTGCAAATTTTTTTTATGTTTCTTGTGTTGGAAGATAATTAATAATAAATATTTTATTATGTTTATTACATTAATGTAATTTATATTAGAATAATTGTGTAGGTTATATGTTCAATGCATTATATCATTATTATTATATTACAATAATTAATAACTATATCTTGAATATATTTTATAATAATAATTATATTATAATAAATTCTAATAATATACAATTATATTATCTTTATATTATAAATATTAATTTCCTAGAGTAATTATATTACTTTTTATAATATGTGTTTCTATTATTTATGTTGCAAGATAAATAAAAAATAACTTTAATTGCATTTCATTAAAAAAATAACATTTACATCATGAAATTGAAAGTGATAAATTTTACAGATATAAATAGTTAATTATACATAATATAATCATAAATAAAAATGGATAATCACTGATGCGAACTTCCCTTGATGTGCCGACTTGATAAGGGCAATTTTTCCAGCTATGGCTTTCATTCCTACCTTTATGTTGGGAAATCACCATATCATATGGCGATTTCCCAACTAATACTCCAATTTCCAGCCAATTTCTTGCTTCGGTTTTACAATTGTGAGAAATCTGTATTTCATTTATCGATTTTTTATAAAAAATTGAGAAATTACCTAATCATAACTAAAAGTTGAGAAATTGCTATCTGATTGGGCGATTTCTCAACTAAATTTTATAATTTTTTTCTCAATGTGAAATGATGATTTTTCAATAGCCTTTCAAAATTAACTTATTTCGATAAATAATCTAAAAATGAGCTATTTCGATAAATAAAAAAAATTTTAATATTATTTTAATAAAAAAGTCTTAGATTGAAGTTGAGGAAAATTATAAGAAACGTTTCTTAATATAAGCTCCCTATAAGCCGAGAGAATTCAAGGCTTGTTTTGAAGTGTCTCTTCTGAAACTGAAACTATATTACAAACACATTGAATATCACTTGCTTGGTTACCCTACTTCTAGTGTCTTAGTGCACTTCTTAGACTTCGCTTAATGCCCATGACTACATATTTACTTACATATGACGTTGTAATTTTTTATGTTCTTTTCAATGTGAAATTACAGGGTGACCATTTGGTGACAGATGAAAAAGGAGAAATAGAAGAAAATGCCAAAATGGGATGGGGGGTTTAGAATACTGATGTCACATGGCTTTTGCCTCTTAAAATTGTTTTCGTTTTTTTCTTCTTTTGGTGAAATCTTGGAAGGAAATGAAAAATTACTGGTGGAAAATAGATATTTGAGAATGTTTTTTTCCTTATAATTTAAATGAGATTTAAGAGCGATATTAGTTGGGATAAGAGTTAGTGTATTTGTTCCTCCCTTTCTGCATTTCTTTCATACTTTTCTTGCTAATAACTTAATTTTGAATGATTTATTGTACGTCTATAACTACTTGTTTTGGCTTGTTGCGTTTGTTTGTAACGTTGAATTTATTATAAAAAGAGCTTTGAACTCTCTTTATCGTCGCACCGTTGTGATTACATTCTAATTTTATTGTCTACAGTTATTTGTTTTGTTGGATCAAATCTAAGCTGCATCCATATGCCTTTGTGATGCTTTTATATTCAAACATTATGTGGACAATATTTTCTTCTACAGTGGTCTAGCTTGAATTGAATGGAGGAATTAAAGTCATACCCCATGATCGAGATGGGCATGAATTGTTGGCATTATCGAGCGGACAAAAGATTAGCAAGAAAGATGGATTAGTGTCTGGTGTGCTTAATCCTATATAGTTTTTAGAATTAGCTATCTCGGGCGATGTTAAATTATTGTAAGTTACTTTCATAAGCTACACTAAAAATCACAAATATTGTTATCACATCAATATTGTTATAGCTTAAGTTACTATAAATTTCAAATGCAATTATTTTATTTGTCTATTTACTTTTATATTATTATATATTTATTTTAATTTATAAGATTGTTTAATTAATTTAATAAACAATAATTAAAAATAAAATGAGTAGCAAATAAAAATGATTTCGTTAAAAATTTCAATAAGACCAAATATATATTATTTTTGCACATAATATATTTTATAATCTCTAAATACAATTTTTGGGATATAAGATTTTGCGATGACAAAACTTTTTGAATCAAGTTTATTCAATTTGTTCCTAATAAAAATTGTAATGATTTCTAATAAATACTGTAATAAATAATATACATTATGTAATAGTACAATATATTAAGTTAATAGTACATTGTATAAATTCAATCAAATTTAAAGAAAAAAAATTTTACACATTAAATTAGAACAAACGTGAAATTTTAAGGAATCAACATTTTTTTTTGGTTGAAACATATCTTTATATGAATACATTACATTTCTACGTAGTGTTTAATATAACTTTTGAATATATTTATGTAATTCTTATAATGTTTATATGTAATTTGTTTAAAAAAATATAGCAAAATAAAAATTATAACGAGCATGACACCTAGGAGTAATATTTTTATTAATAATACTAATAAAAAATATTGATAAATTTTTTTACTAAAAAATTAATATTTTACATATATAATATATTTATTAAAATTTATTAATAAAATTTGTAAAAAAATATATGTAATTTTCTAAAAAGAATGTTTTCCATAAATACATTACTGTTTCAGCAATATTTTATGTAAATCTATAATATTTGTATGTAATCTGGTAATATTTATATGTAAAAAATACAAAAAAATAACTTCAAAAATTACTAAAAATTAATTTCCTACATTATTATATTTAATAAAAAATGATAAATACAAACATTACATTTTTATATAAAAATATTACCGAATTTAGAATGTACCTTTGTAAAACATTATTTTAAGAAAATTAGCTATAATTTTTTCAATTATGTATGTAGGAAATTAATTTTTTTAGTAATTTTATATTGAAAATTTTTTTATTTTTTATTTTAATAATTTAATTGGGTATATTAGTAATAATTATTTTATATCAAGAAAAAATTAACTTTATGATAGAATATGTATTTTTTATTAGTTGATAAAAATTACAATTAAAGATTACGGCAATTACATATGAATATTACAATTTACATAATGTTTATATGTAATATGCGTTTTAGATAATGTATTTCTATAATGAATCTTTAAAGGTAGTGTTTGTACGTAATTTCTTACATCCAAACATTATATGTTTACATAAAAAATTATCAAAACTATCATATATTTATGTAAAATATTTTTTTGAGAGAAGTATAATTTTTTTCAAAATTATTTTTTATTAAATATATTTTATATGTAGGAATCTAATTTTTTTAGTAATTTTTTAATTTAAAAATTCTATTTTTATTTTATTTATGTATTTTTTAAAATAAGTAAAAAATTAATTTATGATAAAATTTAGATTTTTTATTAGCTGCTAAGAATTACAACTAAAGATTATAGAAATTACACATAATATTAGAGTGAAGGTAATGCTTTTATATAATATATATTTTATATAATATATATATATATATATTATGGGTAGTGTATTTATATAAAGAATCTCTGAGAGTAACGTTTATATACAAAACATTATTGAATTACATACAAACATTATAATTTTACATAAAAACATTAGCAAATCTATAATATATCTATGTAAAACACTCTTTTAAGAAAATTAACTATAATTTTTTAAAAATTATTTTTATTTTTTTGTAAATATATTATACATAGGAAATTAATTTTTCAGTAATTTTTTAAGTGAAAAAAATTAATATTTTTTAATAATTTATTTAGCTATATTATCCATAATTATATTATATTAGAAAAAAATTAATTTTATGATATAATATATTGTTTATTAGTTGATAAAAGTTTCATCTAAAGATTATGGCAATTACACACGAATATTATAATTTACATAATATTTATATATGATATATGTTATGAGTAATGTATCTGTTGAAATAATCTTTGAAGGTATTGTTTATGTGTAATTTTTAAGAACGAGTATTATCAGATTACATACAAATATTACAAGATTACATAACATTATAAAACATTATCAAAACTGTAATGTATTTATATAAAACATTTTTTAAAGAAAATAAAGTATAATTTTTCAAAATTATTTTTATTAAATATATTATATATAGCAAACTAATTTTTAAGTAATTTTTGAATTTAAAAATTCTATATATTTTTTATATTTTTAAAATTAATAATAAATATATTAATAAAAATAAATTTATGATAAAATTTAGATTTTTTATTTGTTGGTAAGAATTAGAACTAAAGATATAGAAATTACACATAATATTATAGTTAAAGTAATGTTTATAAGTAACATGTATAATAGGTAATATATTTGTGCAAAAAATCTTTTAAGATAATATTTCTATCCAATTTTTTATATACAAATATTACCGGATTACATACGACCATTACAGATTTACATAAAATATTATCAAAATTGTAATGCGTTTATGTAAAACATTCTTTCTAAGAGAAATAAAGTATAATTTGTTCATAATTATTTTTATTTTTATTAAATATATTATATATGTTGAAAATTAATTTTTTTAGTAATTTTTTAATTTAAAAAATTATATATTTTTATTTTATCTATATGTTTTTTTTAATTAGTAATATATATAATAAATTTATAAAAATTAATTTTATGAAAAAAAATTTTGACTTCAAAAATTACTAAAAAATTTAATTTCCTACATATATAATATATTTAATAAAAACCAAAAATAATTTGGAAAATATTATATTTTATTTTTCTTAAAAGAATTTTTTACATAAATAAATTACAGTTTCAGTAATATTTTATATAACTATGTAATTTTTTATGCAATTTGATAATGTTTGTATGTAAAAAAATTACATATAAACATTACCTTCAAAGATTATTAATACAAATACATTACCTATACACATATTACATACAAATATTACCTACACTTTAATGATTTATGTAAATTATAATATTTTTGTGTAATTTTCATAATATTTAGTTGTAATTCTTACCAACTTATAAAAAAAATCTAAATTCTTATTACAAAATTAATTTTTATTGATATGTTGTATTTATTACTAATAATAAAAAATATAAAAATATAATAAAAAATATAAAATTTTTTAACTTCAAAAATTACTTAAAAAATTAATTTCCTACATATATTATATTTAATAAAAAATAATTTTGAACCAATTATACTTATTTTTCTTAAAAGAATATTTTAAATAAATGCATTACAATTTTGGTAATGTTTTATGTAAATTTATAGTGTTTGTATGTAATCTGTAACGTTTATATGTAAAAATTACATATAAATATTACCTTCAAAGATTTTTTATACAAATACATTACTCATAAAAAATATTACATACAAACATTACCTATACTCTAACAGTTTATGTAAATTATAATATTTATATGTAATTTCTGTAATATTTAGTTGTAATTCTTTCCAACTTATAACAAAATAAATTTTATAAAATAAATTTTTATTAATATAATATATTTATTATTAATATTAAAGTATACATTAATAAAATAAAAATATATCATAATTTTTAAAACATCAACAATTACTAAAAAAATTTAATTTTTTACGTCTATAATATATATAAAAATTAAAAATAATTTTGAAAAAATATTTAATTTTTATAAAACAATATTTTATATAAATACATTTCAGTTTTAATAATACTTTATATAAATCTGTAATGTTTGTATTAATCTTATGATGATTGTATATAATGTATTACATACAAACATTACGTTCAAAGATTTTTACACAAATATATTACGAATAACACATATTAATACAAACATTACTTATACTATAATGATTTATGTAATATATATATATATATGTAAATATAATAAAAATATGCAATACATATTTTTATTGCAAATGATAATAAACTTATGTAATAGATAATATAATTTATATAACTATTATATTTTATGTAATACTACTTTTTATTATTTTTACTAATATATTTATATATCTTATAAAATTTTTATGCAAATATAATAAAATTTATGTTTTATAACTTTTATTATATTTTATCATAATTTATGTAATATATGACACATATGTGTAATTGTAAGAAAATTTTATAATACTTATTTATATTACCTATAATGATAAAGGTATATAATAGATAATAAAATTTATGTTACTATAATATTTTATGTAATACTATTTTTTATTACGGATTAATAATATTTTTTGTAATTTACGAAAGGTTTATGTAAATATAATAAATTTATATATTAGAGCTTTTATTACTTTTTATCATAATTTATGTAAATCAATAATGTATATGTGTAATTGTAATAAAAATATATAATACTAACTTATATTACCAATAATAATAATTTATGTAATAGCTAATATAATTAATTTAACCATAATATTTATTGGTAATTTTAATTTTTTTAATAATAAAAATTTATGTAACTTATAAGAATATATTTACGTAATTATAATAATTTTATGTATTATTGTATCATAATATATGTAAAATAAATTAATAAAAAAATAACAACCGGCATAACCGATTGCAAATCAATCTTAGGGCAACCGTTCCTTATAAGCGTATCCTAGAACCCTCAATTATCCAATCCCTTAATTTTGGGCCAACATTAAACATTAATCCAAGATTTTATTAACGTCAATTAAGTTATTATTTATAATAATAATAATAATAATAATAATAATAATATAATTAATTTGAAAATTTTAATGTAGTAGAAATAGCATCTTATGATAATTTTAAAAGTGAAAAGCACGTCAGCAACTTCTTGATTATCATCAAAATAGGAAAAAAAAATATTGCTCAATTTCCACTATGCTGAAGTAAAATAAATAAATAAATAAATATGAGGATGGAATTTTAATTCACTTGTATTGGATTTAAATTATTAATATTACTACTTTTTTCCAATAATTTTCCAATGAAATCCAATCAAAATTTAATTTTGCTTATACCTTATAGGCCTCAAAACAAGGAAACTAGAACATTTGTGCTTCTTCGTTGGACTCCTATGGTATAAACTAAAACAACTGCCCTTTCTCTCTGTAAATAGTTTCATTTATTGCTTGAATTATTTATAACAAACGTTCTGTTTTTTTTTTTTACTTATTTAAGAGTCTTGTTGTTGCCCTAAACCAGTTTTTTTTTTTTTTTTTAATAAAACTTGGTTGTTATAGCAATTTACTTAATTGACTTTATGTTTGAGAAGGATCAATCTGGTTTACTTCATAATTGTATTTGGTTTAAAGAATACATTTTCATTGGATTAGCAGGGCATGTTTGGAACATAGTCACCGGTGTTTTTGTCAAGTGAATGTTTGACTTCTTACTAAAGATAAAATGGGTGACTTTTTGTTTGGTTGAGGAGAAAATTGAGGAAAGGGATAGTATTAGTTTTTCTTAATTATTTCTGTTAATAACTCTTCATTTTTTTTATTTAAGTTGTAATTATCACAAGCATTTGGTAAACAATGTTAAAGATACAATTTTTTGTGTATTGCTGCGTGTCATTTTATTGATGTTCTACTTAAATAGATGATTTGATCAAGAAATACAAGAATGCAATTTCAAATTTGGAAAGTCTTGAGAAGCTAGGGGCATCCTTACTATATGAAGTGGATGCAACCAAAATGAAGCTTCATACTTAGCCAACCGAAAGTTTGATCGAATTATATTCAATTTTCCACATGTAGGATTTTATGGAGAGGAAGATAATGCCCATATGATTCAGTGAATTTCCTCTCTGCAATTCATGTTAGTACGTGGGAACTGAAAACACAAGAAATTGACGAAGGCTTCAAGGTGTGCAGCAATGCCACTCTCTTTAAGGTTTTATTCGCCCCCACCATTAATTAGGTGTGCAAAAGGGTTACCGGCGTATAAACCTCGAGGATACAATGAAGCCTTATGATTGACGGCGTTTTGCATTGACGACATCAATCCACTATGCACTAAGCGATGTGTGACAAAACTACCAAAATTTTATTTGTAGTTTTCTATCTATTTTTCTCTATATGTCTTCCAAATGAGAGGGTTCTATTTATAGGCACAGGAATGCCTCTTCATATAGACATAACTTTTCTTAATATATATCCATTTGGATAGTCACATCACTTGGTAATTAACCACGAGACATTACTCTTAATTATTTAATTAAGAGACATTACTTTGAAGACATAACCTTTCATTATTTTGAAAATGTTCCAACAATCCCCCACCATTTTCAAAATAATCTAAATTTTGATAATTTTGGAAATCT
>JBBYHK010000001.1:9430331-9443697 GCA_038382065.1 Adansonia grandidieri | reverse complement strand
GTAGTTGGAATTTAGCATCTTAAAGCTGTGAACTTGATGAAAGGTGACATTTAAAATTGGCTCGTGAATTCGTGATCAGACTGCACCATTCAAAACTAGCAAATGCTATTGGGTGTAGTTGTTATATGTAACTGTCTTGGAAACGGTAACTGTAGGAGTGGGATCCAACAAAGGAGGAATTCTTTTGAAGATGGTGTATATGGAACAACCTGCCCTATTCCGCCAGGGAAGAACTTCACATACATTCTTCAGGTCAAGGATCAAATAGGAAGCTTCTATTACTTCCCATCCCTTGCATTCCACAAGGCTGCTGGTGGTTTTGGAGGGATCAGGATCCTTAGCCGACCTCGGATTCCGGTTCCCTTCCCGGATCCTGCTGGGGATTACACTGTTCTTATTGGAGATTGGTACAAGTCCAATCACACGGTAACGATCCTACATTTTTCAAAGCCTTGGTGTATCTAAATTTACTTGCTTTAGGTGGCATTGAAATGGAAAATGCATGATATTCGTAACTGTTGGTGTGAGGTATACTAAAATGTAATATGGTGCGATCACTTCGTTTCAGAGGATTGTAAATCTGTCGGCAATATGACAAAGATGTTGGATTAACGAAGCAAATAGGTTTTATTTGATGCTGTGGCTTATTTGACAGCTACGTTTGCTGACAGGCCTTTTCTTTGTCATTTCCTGCTGAATTCAAACTTGGAGTTTATTTTGATTTAAAAGCAGCACGTTTTAAACATTATCTGGAAAAAAAGCATTGGTTTTCATGTTAAGCAATGGTGTCTGTCCTTTTTTTTTTCCCTTTGTTTTTTTTTTCTTTAATGATGAAGCCTCACTCTCAAGTCTGGATCATCCAAAAACATCAGCATATGATGGTTTCCTCGGATGCTCCACTTAGGTCCCATAACAAATTTGGTGTTCTTGTCTTGTAGCATTCGACATGTTGCTTGCCATTTGGGCCCCGCCCATGTCAGGAAAGTTTACTAAATTCTGTTGGTGCGGGAAGTAGTTTGAACTTTGAAGTTAATTAATTAATAATTCTGATAGTCGAATTAGATTTTGGCTTTATTGAAGTCTGATATAATTTAGTCTGGCTAATAAGAAATTAAATGTGCTCGTTCAGAATTTGAAAGCTCGTCTGGATCGTGGTAAGAAGCTGCCTTTCCCTGACGGAATCCTTATAAACGGTCGTGGGCCTGGTGGTGCCTCTTTCAATGTTGAACAAGGTATATTAGTCATGTCTCAATGTGATCATTCTAAATTTCATATCGTTTGAGTTCACTTCTTGAGTATTTTGAAGGAGGTGATTCAAAAGCATGAACATGTTCTGCATCATTTATTGCAGGGAAAACGTACAGGCTTAGGATATCGAATGTTGGGTTGCAGAATTCTCTCAATTTCCGCATCCAAAATCACAGGTTGAAGTTGGTAGAAGTGGAGGGAACGCACACCCTGCAAACCACTTACTCTTCAATAGATCTTCACCTTGGCCAATCATGCTCGGTTTTATTTACAGCTGATCAGCCTGCGAAAGACTATTACATTGCGGTCTCGACTCGCTTTACCAACCCGGTCCTCACCACTACAGCAACTCTCCGTTATAGCAATTCTGCTGGCCCTGTCTCTGGTCCTCCTCCTGGTGGACCAACAATCCAAATTGACTGGTCTTTGAACCAGGCTCGTTCTATCAGGTAATTTCTCAAATCTCGACCAACACATGACAAGCTGAGCAAGCTTTCTGGCAAACAACGTTAGTATGTTATTATGTGTTCTAATCTCATTAGTTTAGTGTTTCTGTTTCAGGACTAACCTTACAGCAAGTGGACCAAGGCCTAACCCACAGGGGTCATATCACTATGGTCTCATTAACACAACCAGAACCATCAGGCTCGCGAATTCTGCCGGACAAGTTAATGGCAAGCAAAGATATGCGGTTAACAGTGTTTCCTTTGTTCCAGCAGACACTCCTTTGAAACTTGCCGACTACTTCAAAATTGGAGGAGTTTTTCGCATTGGAAGCATATCTGATAATCCTACTGGCGGAAGGATATACCTTGACACTTCAGTAATGAATGCTGACTACAGGGCTTTCATTGAGATTGTATTTCAGAATAATGAGAATATTATACAGAGCTGGCATCTTGATGGCTACTCTTTCTTTGTTGTTGGGTAAGCACATCAGTTTTCACCCGAATAATCCTAAAGGTGTTTGCTTGAAATTGTGCTGATATATTGATTTCTAAATCATTATGAAATGCAGTATGGATGGAGGGCAGTGGACAGCGGCTAGTAGGAAGGGATACAACCTCCGCGACGCAATTTCACGTTGTACCACTCAGGTGAAAGAAAAATCTACATCTTTCTTCATTGAGCTTATCTTAAAATTTCATATTTACTACGAAAAAAATAGATCCACCAGGAATAACAAGACTGTGACATGGTGAAAATGCAGGTGTATCCTAAGTCATGGACTGCCATTTATGTGGCACTCGACAACGTCGGAATGTGGAACTTAAGGTCCGAGTATTGGGCAAGACAGTACCTTGGCCAACAGTTCTATTTGCGAGTGTACACAACCTCAACTTCACTAAGGGACGAATACCCGATCCCCAAGAATGCGCTACTCTGTGGTCGGGCAAGCGGCCGAAGAACCCGCCCCCTGTAAGCGAGCATAGAATAAAGGATCCATGGTTGGGTAGAGAAAGCTGTCCATGGATGAGCAGAGTTTTAGCTTATAAGCTTATTATTATTTAGCGCCATTAATCTTATTATGATTAGAACTTCAAATTAATAGACCTCAGCTCGAGGTCGCAATTTTTCTTACTATAGATTTGGATTCCCACCGTTTAAGTTTTCAACCATGAAATATTACTATCATCGTAATATATTAGGTCAACATTGTTACATGCTTCTTTCTCAACTCAAGAAGATGATTTATTGTGCTCGTTGTACTTTAACATGAGGTCTTAGCCTAATTTTCGATGAAGTTTGTTAAATGAATTATTTAGCTACGTGGGCCAACCGTGGTCTATACTCTGAAAATGGACCAACAACCTCTGGACCTTGGCTACGGCGCCAATTGGACCACCTCATTGGTAAGTTGTTCATAAATGGTTTTAGCGGCATGCGCCAGCATCGCCCACATCTTTGCAAGCAGGGAAATGGTGAAAGTATTTTTTTTTTCTTTTTTATTTAACCAAGTAGTAATATCAAAAAAAAAAAGGGAATTACATATTTATATAAAGATTTATTGAATTCAAAACTACTAAAAAGTAATTAAATGATTATAAATCAATTGCACGAAATTTTGAATTCATATAAAATAAAAATTAAAACTACAATTTTACATGTTTTTGAAACCATTTTTTTTCTATTTTTAATTTACCCTTGGTCTTTTAATTTTACCTACTTTAGGTATTTAATTCATCTCAAACACGTAATTCTTTAAAATCTAGTCTAATCAAAGTATATATACCATTTGGACTAATGGCTGGCAAACCGCCTCTCATTGGGCAACGGATGACAAATAAAAAGGCATGGGAATTATAGCTAAAGAAGAATCATGGAACTTAGCAAGCACATCCTTAACCAGAGCAAAAATAAACTAAAGAAATGAAAGAGGCTAAAATGACTTGGTGGACTTTAGTAACCCCAGTTTTTGTCTTTTAATTTAAATAAAGCACAATGTTGTGAACAATAATTCCTTCTCGTTGAAGAAGGGAAGAAAAGAATCTTCCTTGAACCTTACTGCAAAGGAATAAGAAAATAATACAGTACTTGTAAATAAGAGTGTGCAATGGAATTCTTCATTTCAGGCTTTTGATTATTTCCATCACTATAATAAGCTACTCAATCCAAGATGCACCCACCACCTTAGCCATGAATCCATATCTGTCAGCAGCTTCATCAATCTGCAGCACACAATACCCCAAGGCCAATATCACATGGTCTACCAATGAATAAACTATTACTTCCGCTAACAAATGCTTTTTTTAAGATTCAATGTATTAAAAATGATGAATAAAGTTATCAACTATTGCATTTAATAAAAATGCCATTGGTTAGCAAAACCTTGTTAAGGATGATTTAATTACTATTTTCATTTTTGCATTTAATATATTACTTTTACTAAACGCGCGAGCACTTGTTGAAGAAAAAATAAATCAAAATAAACGCATACCATTTTTTGTGTTGGGCGTCCAGCTCCATGTCCAGCCTTACATTCAATGCGGCCTATAATTGGGTTGGTCTGGGGGCTCTTCTCTAAGCTAGTGCACAGAACATATTGCATTGTCTGAGAAATAATAACAGAACACAAGTGAAATTCAGTGGACCAGCCTTATTCATAGCTAAAATACAGGAGCAAAGAGGAGCTTCTCGGTTGTGATATGCGGATGGGTGAAATATATGAGAAGTAATGATTCAAGGACTCACTGCCAATAATTTCAACGAGTGTAGTGGGACAACTCGATCATCGTGATCAGCAGTCAATAGCATAGTAGGCGGGTACTGCAATGGCTGATCAGGATGTTGTTCCCATGGTCTTCGTACATTATGTAGTGGCGAGTACCTTGCAAAAGAATAGGATAAATTGGAAATTTCTGTCGCAATAAATAACAGTGTTTGAGCTTTGCTTTTTCAGGTTATCTGTATTTTATGCTTTGTTTTCCCCCTTGGGTGGGGAAAACCACTTTTTACATCCATGTTAGACGTCAGAGTATTTGCTAATGGAAGTCTGATTTCTATAACTGTGTTACAAAGCTAACTGAAATTCACTCACTTTATTAGCCAGTGAAACTCTTCCTCCTTGTCTGAACAGCCATAATCAGACGTCCATGCATGACCTTCAAACAGAATCTTGATCAACATATAACACTAAAATAAGTATCCCATAAAGCAAAAAGATGCAGAGCATACTAACCAATGGTGAACTTGTGAAATCGCAGCATGTCCATAACACCAACATGAGCCAAAGCACAACCAAAAAGATCCGGTCTCTGCCAAAAACAAAATATCTCATTAATTAATACTGAGAGATAACGAAAAAAAGGATTTAAAGGAAAAAAGAGAAAATTCATAATGCAAATTTCAGTCAACCTGGTTTATGCAAGCCCCAATCAGAAGCCCACCGTTGCTTCCACCCTCAATACACAACTTTCTGGGCTGCGTATAGCCAGCAGATACCAGATACTCAGCAGCAGAAATAAAGTCATCAAAGCAATTTTGCTTCTTGGAAAGAGCACCAGCTTTATGCCATTCCTCTCCATATTCTCCCCCACCACGAATGTTGGCAATGCAGAAAAAAGCACCCAGATGCCTTGTCAGTACAATACGACTCACACTGAATGTTGGCGTGAGACTAATGTTAAATCCACCATATCCATACAGCAAACAAGGGTGCGATCCATCCAAATTAATGTTCTTCCTGCCCACAATGAACATTGGAATCTTGGTACCATCCTTGCTTGGCACAAATACCTGAAATGGAAATAAAAGAATAAGAGAACATACTAAATGCACACCATCAGAAGTTTGAAGTCACCAAATTGCTGAAATAATCACCTGAGTGACTTCGTACTCAGAGAGATCAAATCCAGGCACATTAATTTCACGGAATATCTTCATATCTGAAACCTTGGTGCCTATATTGCACTGATATACAATACCAGGAGTAAGAAAGCTGGTAAAACCAATAAAAGCCACACTGTCTTCCCTCCGTGCCGAAATACCATAAACAGACCCAATGTCGATTGGCAACTGATGCAGCAGTGATCCTGTTTTCAGATCCCTTACTTGCAGCACATACTTGACATCACTCAGGTAACTGACAATCATTTTATTAACATTTACAGCATATGCTGATTCAAGCACATCTTTCTCAGACTCTGGGATGACATCAATCCAGTTATTTGGTTCCTTCAGATCTACTCGGACTACTTTATATCTGGGGGCATCTTTATTAGTGAGGAAAGTAAAAACTGTGTCATCATTTGCAATGATTTCATACTGTGCATCAAATCGATCAATAAACTTTACAAATGGGAGTGGGCCATTTTTCTTCCTGAAACCTTCAAGACCTTCATGAAGTGAGGACAAATCGCAGTAGTATAGTTTGTTGACAGGGTCACAACTCTCCCCAATAGTCAGGAGAAGATACTGCCAAACAAAATTTAAAAGAAAATAAATAATTTGCTTTCTCCTGGCATTTGCTAAGAAATCTATAATGCGTTCAAAATGTGCATACATTCCTATTCCGCAAACATGATATTCATTTACCTTTCCATCATCTGTGACGCTACCTCCCACAAAATGCTTAGGATTTTCAGGATCTCTCCAGCATAAAATATCTTCGGATTGATCTGTACCAAGAAAATGATAGTACAGCTCTTGATTAAGGTTAGACTCAGTCTCTGTCCCAGCATCTACATTTTCTCCCTCTCTACATGATAAATACAACATCACTTTATTATCTATTTTCAAAATCTAAAAAGTCCCTACTCCAATCAAAACATCATTTTTACTTACTTGGGTGCCGGATAACGGCTATAGAAAAATCCTCTGCTATCATGGGTCCAACTTATACCTGAAAACTTCACCTGTGAACAGAATTGAATCACATATAAGCTAAATACTCATCGACAGACTCTTGAAACAAATAAAACACTCAAAGTTCAATTAGCTTACCCATGATAATATATCAGGCTCAGCTGATTTATCCTCGACTCGCATTACTTTAATCGTCACCCAATCACTGCCACTCGTACTAACCCCATATGCCAAGTACTTAGCATCTTCGCTGACAGACATGGAGCTCAATGACACGGTTCCATCCTCACTAAACGAATTGGGGTCAAGCAAAACCTCAGCTTCACCTTCCAAACTATCCTGAAAAAAAAAAACCCAACATCAGGTCAGCTCTTGAATCCTATATACAAAAATTTGAGAGGGGAAAAGAAAAAGAAAACCCTTTGAATAGAATTCTTGGATTACAAACCTGGACATAAAGGACATTTTGGGCTTGAAGTCCAGTGTTATGGGAGTAGAAATACTTATTGCCTCGCTTGAACGGGACATCATAACGTGGGTGATCAAAAAGCTTGGTGATTTTATCGCGAAGCTTATCCTTTGCTTCGCACTGTTCAAGCACCGATTCAGTTAATTTTACCTGTTTCTGAACAAAGTCCTTTACTTCCTCAGCATCAGGATCTTCAAGCCTTGAAAAAAAAAAAAACGACATCCAATAACATCTTCAAAACAATCGATACAAAATTTTGAATAGACTAAAAGAGTTACGAAGGAAATTTAAATAAAAAAAGGATTACCATCGATAAGAGTCCGCAATCTTAACGCCATGGTAATCGTCAACGACAGAGTCGTCTCTGCGAGCAATTGGATAATCTAAAGGCTCTTTCAAGGCAGAAAGCGAACCCATTTGTCTAGCAGTCGAAAAGAAAGACGCCTGACGGAGCTTAGAAAAAGAGTTGTCGCAATCGAGGCTCTTTGGCCGAGCTGAGACTGTTACTAATAGATTGGGACCGAGGCTTCCCAGACGGCGGGTAATAGGGGGAAGAGTAATAAGGAGCGCGTGGCTTGCGTGTGAAATCATCTACTAATATATAGGAATAAAAGAACAGGGCACTAGGTTAAGGCGGCTACTAACAAACTGACTTCTCTAGTTTTCTTCGAACCTTGGGAATAATGTCCCCATTTTTGCTACAATATGTCATCATTTTATTCATTTTTTAGAAAGACCCACGTCTTGGAAAAGATGCGCTAGCAATTGCTTTAACTGTCTAATTAAAGCTGATTTTCAAGGGGTTCGAACATTAAAGAACAGTAGAAAATTTCTTTTATATAGGCTGTATCTTTATTCTTTCACACGGACTTCTGTTTTTACTTAGTTACAGTATTTAAGCCGGTTCTCTCAGATTTTAGTATTACCGGTGTTAATATATGTCAGAAGTGGACAAAAGACAAATTTGATGTCAGTTTTAAGTTTCAGTTGGGAACATAGGATTCGCAGTCAAAGGGGAGCTTCTGGATTGTCATATGCAGATGGGTGAAATAATATGAGAAGTGATGATTCAATGAATCAACGCCAGCAATTTTAATGATTGTAATGGGACAACTCGATCATCGTGATTGGCAGTCAACAGCATAGCAGGCGGGTACTGTAATGGCTGACCAGGATGCTGCTCCCATGGTTTTCGCACGTTAGGTAGTGGCGAGTACCTTGCAAAACAATAAGATAAATCAGAAATTGTTTACGCAATAGATAACTGTGTTTCAGCTTTGCTTTCAGCTCATCCGTCGTTTACGGTTTATTTTCTCCCTTGGGTAGCGAAAACCAACTTTTACATCCATGTTAGACATCAGATATTTGCTAATAGAACTCTGATTTATATAACTGTGTTCCAAAGCTAGTATAAATTCACTCACTTAATTAGCCAGTGAAACTCTTCCTCTCTGTCCGAACAACCGTAATCAGACGTCCATGTATCGCCTTAAAACAGAATCTTGATCAACATATAACACTAAAATAAGTATCGCATAGAGCTAAAAGATTCAGAGCACACTTAACCAATGGTAAACTTGTGAAATCGCAGCATGTCCATCACACCAACATGAGCCAAAGCACAACCAAAAAGATCCGGTCCCTCCCAAAAACAAAATGGCTCAATAATGAATACCGTGAGATGAAAATAAAAGGACTTAAAGAAAGAGAAAATCAATCACGCAAACAGCAGTCAAGCAGGTTTATGCAAGCCCCAATCAGAAGCCCACCGTTGCTTCCACCTTCAATACATAACTTTTTGGACTTGTATAGCCAGTAGATATAAGATACTCGGCAGCGGAAATAAAGTCATCAAAGCAATTTTGTTTCTTGGCAAGAGCACCAGCTTTATGCGATTCCTCTCCGTATTCTCCCCCACCACGAATGTTGGCAATGCAGAAAAAAGCACCCAGATGCCTTGCAAGTACAATACGATTCACACTGAATTTTGGCGTGAGACTAATGTTAAATCCACCATATCCACACAGCAAACAATGGTGCGATCCATCCAAATTAATGTTCTTCCTTCCACAATGAACATTGGAATCGTGGCACCATCCTTACTTGGCACAAATACCTGCAATGGAAATAAAAGAATAAGAGAACATACTAAATGCACACCATCAGAATTTTGAAGTCACCAAATTGCTGAAATAATCACCTGCGTGACTTCATACTCAGAACAATCGAATCCAGGCACAGTAATTCCACGGAATATCTTCATATCTGGAACCTCAGTGCCTACATTGCAGTGATATGCAATACCAGGAGTAAGAAAGCTGGTAAAACCAATAAAAGCCACACTGTCTACCCTCCGTGCCGAAATACTATTAACAGGCACAATGTCTATTGGCAACGGATGCAGCAGTGATCCTGTTTTCAAATCCCTTATTTGCAGCACATACTTCACATCACTCAGGTCGCTGATAATCATTTTATTAACATTTACAGCATATGCGGATTCAAGCTCATCTTTTTCAGCCTCTGGGATGGCATCAATCCAGTTACTTGGTTCCTTCAAAGCTACTTAGACTTCTTCATATTTGGGGGCATCTTTATTGGTACGGAAAGTAAAAACTCTGTCATCATTTGCAATGGCTTCATACAGTGCATCAAATCGATCAATTAACTTAACAAACGGGAGCCGGCCATTTTTCTCCTGAAGCCTTCAAAACCTTCATGAAGTGAGGACAAGTGACGACATATCATGGTAGTATAGTTTATTGACAGGGTCAGCACTCTCCTTGATAGATAGAAGAAGATACTGCACAACAAAATTTAAAAGAAAAAAAAAAGCGAATAAAAAATTTGCTTTCTCCTGGCAATTGATCACCAGGCTCTCTTTCAGTGAATTAGTAGTTTCATTAACAGAATTATAATGAAAACTCTTAGGAAACATGAAAATACAGTCAAATTCAAGTCAGTGAAATCTAGAACGACTTCAAGTTGTGCATACATTTCCACTCCACAAACATGACATCCATTTACCCTTCCGTCATCTGCGACACTACCTTCCACAAAGTGCTAGGGATTTTGAGGATCTCTCCAGCATAAAATATCTTCAGATTGATCAGTACCAAGAAAATGATAGTATAACTCTAAATTAAGGTTAGAATACGTCTCCGTCCAAGCATCCACGTTGTCTCGCTCTCTACATGATAAAAAAATGTCACCTGATTTTCTATTTTCAAAATCTAAAAAGCTTCTAATCAGACCATCATTTTTACTTACTTGGGTGCCGGATAACGACTACAGAAAAATCCTTTGCTATCATGGGTCCAACTTATACCTGTGAACAGAATTGAATCGCAATGAAAACTAAATACTCATCGATAAATACTCATCAACAGACTCTTGAAACAAATAAAACACTCAAAATTCAATTAGCTCACCCATGATACTGTATCAGGCTCAGCCGATTTATCTTCAACTCGCATTACTTTAATCGTCAGCCAATCACTGCCAATCGAACTAACCCCAAATGCCAAGTATTAGCGTCCTCACTCACAGAAACGGTGCTCAACGACATGGTTCCATCCTCGATAAGCGTACTGGGGTCAAGCAAAACCTCTGCTTCTCCTTCCAAACTATCCTGAAAGATAAAAAACCCAACATCAGATCAGCTCTCGAATCCTATATACAAAAATTTGATGGAAAGGAAGAAAAAAAAAAAAGAAAAAAGAAAACACTTTGAAAAGTGTAGATGTTTATTTTTGGCTAATAACTTATGAAATAGGTACTTTGGTTTAAATATTTTAGTAGAAATATTTTGGCATTAATACTTTGATAAAAATATTTTGGCAGATGTACTTTGACACAAAAATTTTAGCACAGATATTTTAGTAAGAAGACTTTGACACAAATATTTTGACAGAAGTATTACAACACAAGTATTTTAGTATAAGTACTTTAATAGAAATACTTTGAAACAAGTACTTCACTGTAGGTACTTTGGCACAAGAAGTGCCACGTAATAAAGACCGTAGAGCTAACCTCGAGATTTTTTTCACATTTGGGATGTCTTGCAGGGTATAACTTGGAGGCTTAGATATGAAAATTATTTATAAATTCATTTCTTAACTTTTTCCTTGTAATATAAGAGATACTACTTTCTCGTTAAACAAACAATGCATTTTTAAACATGTTGTCGTATAATCAATATTCACTTCATGTTATTAAAACATTCTTAAGAGAATAATTCCCTATAACTATCTCAATCTACTATTTTTATAACTTCTATTTCTCTCTCTAATAATTGTTCTGGTAACTTTTTTTAGAGAGGTTATAACTAAAGTTTCATTCAAGATCTTGTGGTGTTTTTTAGGCAAACTTATAGTTCTAAAGAATTTTCTACAATTTTTTACTCTAAAATCTTATAATCATCGTAATTTTCGCTATCCCCTGTTACTTACAACCTTCATCATTATTACCTATTACTGTACTTATCTTTTAAGATTTGCTCTAATCTTTCTTTCTGCAATCTCTTTATTACATTTTATTTTATTGATTTATAATATTTTTTCGCCTTTTTAAAAAAGAACTCGCTACAAAAAGAATTCTTGGATTACGAACCCGATCAAACAGAACATTTTGAGCTTGAAGACCAGTGTTATGGTAGTAGAAATACTTAATTGCCTCGCTTGAATGGGACATCATAACGTAGGTGAGTGATCAAAAAGCTTGGTGATTTTATCGCGAAGCTTATCCTTTGCTTCGCACTTTTCAAGCACCGATTCAGTTAATTTTACCTGTTTCTGAACCAAAGTCTTTCACTTCATCTGCAGCAGAATCTTCAAGCCTAGAAAAAGAAAGACATCTTTTATGGGTCATTGAAATCGAAATCATATCATGTAATTGCCCAACTTTTTGTTTTAATGTTCAAGAGTGAATTAAATTAACGTATATAATTTGAGTTTAATTTTAATTATTTTTTATTTTTTTAATTAATCAAACAACGTTGTTGTTCATCTATACCAAGAAAAAATAATAATAACACGTCAAGTGATTAGTCAGGTAATCGTCAATAATTTCTTGAATTAATATGTCATGATGAAAAAATGAAATGGGTTGGCATATATAATTTAAATTCAATTTGAGGTATCCACTCATTTATTTAATTTATCAAACAACACTATTTCTTAACGCTGCCAAAAAGAAAACGTCAGGTAATTACGGTTTTGAAAAAAAAAAATGAAGTCATTAATAAATAACTTTTTTTTTCTCAAAATTTGATTACGTCACCTTATTTACTTGTTAAGTGAAATGCTGACTCAGCAAGGTGGATGTAAAGAAAAGAAATGGAATGAAGTAGGCAGAAAATTCGTGAAAACGTTCTCTCTTTTTTTGGATATTCTTCTCTTCTTTGCGGATTCAATCTCTTTTCTCTTCAATTCTACAAGCGATAGATATCAACATCCAAAGGACATTTTAATGAAAAAGGATTACCATCGAGATAAGGGTTCACCAATTTTAACGCCATGGTAATCGTCAACGACCGAGTCGTCTCTACGAGCAATTGGATAGTCTAAAGACTCTTTCGAGGCAGAAAGCGAACCCTTGGGTCTAGCAGTCCAAGAGAAAGACGCCTACCGGGGCTTAGAAAAAGGGTCGTCGCAACGGCGGCTCTTTGGCCGAGCTGAGACTTTTACTAATAGATTGGGACCGAGGTTTCTCAGATGGCGGCTAATATGGGGAAGATTAATAAGGAGTACGTGGCTTGCGTGTAAAATCATCTACTAATACATTTTCTTCGAACCTTGGAAATAATGTCGCCATTTTGTTAATTTTTTAGAAAGACCCATGTCCTGGAAAAGCTGCGCTAGAAACTGGTTTAACTGTCTAATTCAAGCTGAAGTTTTCAAGGGGTTCGAACATCAAGGAACAATAGAGAATCTACATTCTTTTGTAAATGCTTATCTTTATTCTTTCACACGGACTTTTGTTTTTCTTTAGTTATAGTATTTAAGCCGGTTATTGCAGGTTTTAATTTATGTCAGAAGTGGACAAAAGACAAATTTGACGTAAGCTTTAGGTTTCAGTTGGGAACCTAGGAATGGCAGTCATGCTTTGCATGCACAGCACATGGAAGTGGGAAGCGAATCCAAAATCCGATTTTGTCTTCTAAATATGATTCCAAGGCAGTCGAAAAGAATCGCATAAGATTCTCGAAGTGGAAATCTTAAGTAATGCTTTAAGATAATATATACAATTAATTTTTTTTTTTTTTAAAGAAGGAAAAGCTAGAATATGATTCAAAGAATGACAGAATATCAAATAATTTGGTACGGCTCAACCCTGGTCATACTC
>JBBYHK010000001.1:9391562-9401957 GCA_038382065.1 Adansonia grandidieri | reverse complement strand
GGCAATCGCCCAGACCCTGAGTTTGTGTTGAAGGTCCGGCGAAGTTCGTGAAAGGCGAGCCAAGCGTTCAGGCTTTCTCTCCATCACGTCAGAGCAAACTCACCGCGTCGCCCATGGAAAGTCTCAGCTCGCCGGCCGCCGCTATCATCTCGTCGTCCTCCTCTTCTTTCTCCATCTTCTCTCCTAAACGAAAAGATTCTCCGGCAAGAATCATCCGCTTTCCCACCCCTTCCAAAAGTATTAATTATACCTTTAATTTCAATCTTTTTTTTTTCCTTTCATCAGCTGTAATAATCGTCTTTTCACATCAACTTCTCCTTGTTTTTTGTTTCAATTATCAGAGAATGGTAACGATTCGGATCTCCAATCTGATCCTAACAACACAAGCATCGTTCCTCTCTTTGGCAATCAAACTCTCTCCAAGGTAAAAACAAATGAAGGTAGTATCCTTTTTCATTGTTTTTCAATATTTAGGACAAAATAAGAATTGGGTTTTGGTTTTTTGTGGAATTCAACTTAGGATGCAGCGATGGGGTTGGTTCTGAGCGCAGCCTCTGTAAGAGGGTGGACTACAGGGTCGGGCATGGAGGGTCCATCTGTACCCGCTGGAACCGAGGACCAATCCAGTGCGGAGAAAGTCTCCACCTTCCCATGGTCTCTCTTCACCAAGTCGCCGCGTAGACGGATGCGCGTGGCCTTCACCGGCAATGTTTGCGGTCAACGAACCACTTGTGCCATCAATCCCCACGCTTACACCGACGGCACCGTGTTTGTTCAAGTAAGTTGTCTAAACTAACAGAATTGAATTTCAATGTCGAGGTGATAGCTTTTTATTTTCTTTTTCTCTTTTATTTGCCTATTCTGAATTCTGGGTTCGGGAGTGATTTAGTGATGCTGGTGGTATGTGCAGTGTTGTGGATGCAATGTTTTTCACAAGCTGGTGGATAATTTGAATCTGTTTCATGAGATAAAATGCTATGTCTGCTCCAGTTTCAATTATAAAAGAGATGACCAATGGGATGTTGGATTCAAGTTATTTGATGAGGAAGATGATGATGATGATGATGGTAATGGCAATGTGTTTCCTATAATGGATTGATGGTTCATAAAGTTTACATTTCTTTGCTCATACTGGCAAAGTGATTCGAACCATGTTTGTATATAGCTTGTCTTAGTGTAATTAATAAGTTATAGGGTTCTTTTCAGCTAAATATTGTATTTTCCCGCATTGATTACTGGCTATTTATAACAATTGTATTTGATGTTCAGCTTAGAGTTGTTTTATTGATGGGATATTAATCTATGCACTTTTATGCCTTAACTCTAAAGGATGGCAACATGTTCTATGCTTTTTGTTTCTTTGTCATAAATTTTCTATTTTATACTTTGCTATCATTAAGTGGCAGTCTTTTCAACTCTGTACTCATCTTTTGGTTCAATTATATAATTGAAATCATTTTGAAGTAGCTAATGCTTTGGGAATGAATCTCAAAGGTTGTGCTTGTGAAGCGCAAATGTCTGTTACTATTGCAACTCAAAATCGGGGTTGGCTGAAATAGTGATGATGATGAGGTGATAATGCTCTAAGAGAAACCATTGTTGACACCTGTCAATTTGGATCCGAATCCGAAAAATTCAATTAATCTACCCGAACTCAAACTTGATCCAATCTGATTTGACAAAAAATAGTCAAAAACTCGAAATCGATCAACCCGAACTCAAAACTGATACGAATCTAGAATGACCCGAGCTCGAAATGACTTGAACCCAAAATAACTTAAACCTAAAATGAGCTGAACAATTAATTTGAGATGACCTGAACCTAAAATGATCAAACTTGATAAACTCAAGTGTTAAACTTAATTGATCAAAAATCAATGAACCTGAGTGTTAAATCCGATTGGTCCGAACTCGAAATGACTCGAATGTAGAATGATTTGAACCCGATTGACTCGAGCATTACCCGATGAACCCGAACCCAAAATGATTTGAATCTGAATTAACTTGAAATTGAAACGATGCAAAGTCGAAAATAATCCCAAAATATAAATATCCAAAATAACCTAACTTAAATTGACCGTACCCGAAACCAATCCGACCCGTTGAACTGACGAGTTAGCTTATATATGCTGTTTTGTTGGGGGTTTAGGGCATTTGATGTCTGTTGCTTTCTTTATTATAGGTAAATTTATAATGTATTCTGCAGATTTTTGAAAGTGCAGTTCTTTAAGTTATTTTGAAGTAATGGTGTCATCATAGTGTCAACTTCATCAACTTCTGCTTAGGATGCTGGCTGGATTGAGCTTAGAGGTAGGTTGATGCCTTTTCTTTCCAATCTAGTATTTCCTCATGGCTCTTTTGCCTGTGTCACTGTGCTAATTGACTGTTAAATCTCATCATCTTGAGATTCAGCCGTCTGATGGGAATTCCAAAATGTTCATAGTTTTCTTCTGTACAAAGCATCTTATAATACAAACTCCCCGCATCAACTTCTAATCCTGATCGAGCCTTGGAATATGGATTCAGACCCATATTAGTTACAACCATTTCATGGCCTGAAGAGTGGAAATCCAGAGTTTCATTTTCAAATTGGAATCTTGAGATTTTCGAAGCTTCGGATAGATTAAGAGATTCGGAAGTCTTTTGATTTTCAATGTTATCGTTGATGTTTTTTGTAATGACTTTATTCTGAAGAGGTCGTTTCTGTCGCAATGCGCAAAAATCTTGGTGGTTCAAGGGGCCCTCTTCGATGTGCAGCACATACGGTGATTCCCAGTGAGTGGCACACAAATTCATCCCCTTGGTTGTACCTGCACCACTTGTCTGTCAAATGGTAAGGTTGAACGGAAAGATAGCTTGATTTTCTCCTCCTGACCGGAACAAAAAACAGGATCCAAATGTGAAATTTAACCGCAGTTATTTGTTGAAATTTCATTTTGGATTCAGCTGAACGAGCCAGAATTAGAAAAATCTGCAGTAGTTGGTTATTAATAGCCCTGTTTATGGACGAGCAGTCTGCTCGACCTAGTAGTTTCGACCGGGTTGGATTCGGGTTTAGGCTTGCATTTTTATGTTTCAAGCCAACCCGGCTTGAAACAGTATTTTATATTACCAATAATATATTTTTATTTAAATTTAATTATAAAAATATAAATATTAATAAAAATTAATTTTTAATCGGATAAATAGTAAAAACTGACTTAAATAAGTAAGTCAAGCCAAAACGGACTTAAGCAAAGATTTTAAATTTTTTTTCGAATCGACTTAACCCATGAACACTCCCAACTTTTAATAAACTTAATAATATTAAACATAATATATATATATAACATAATAAAATATATAAGTATAAAATAAATACACGATAACAATTCTCTTTCATAATTTGACATACTTTTCCCCGTCACCGTATATTCTCCACCTCAAATCAATCATAGGGTCTATACCAAACTGTGGGGTGGTATCTGGGCTAGCCAATCATAGTAATCCTAGGCAGACAGCACATTTCCCCACCCATTCACCCTGCCATCCCGACAATCAAAATTTGCTCCTCAAATTGAAGCCAAACAAATCAAACCTCATGTTATTAAAAGCCAACCTCTCTCTTTTCCTTTTAATTCCCTCTCATTGCGATTCAGAACACATCTAATTCAAAAAGTCTTGCACAATGGCCACTGTCAGCTCCGCAGTTGGTGCTATCCCATCTTTCACCGGCCTCAAAGCTGGTACAAACCAGCTAAAGTTAGTGCCACAGCCAAGATTTCAGCCTTTCCAGTCCCAAGGCTAAGCATCAAGGCCTCTCTCAAAGATGTTGGTGTTGCAGCGCCGCAACTGCTGCAAATGCAATTCTTGCCAGCAATGCCTTGGCTGTTGAAGTCAAGCTTGGTGGTGATGATGGGGCTTTGGCTTTTGTTCCCCGCGAATTCAGCGTAAGTGCTGGAGAGAAGATTGTCTTCAAGAACAACGTTGTTTTCCCACACAATATTATCTTCGATGAGGATGAAATTCCTAGCGACGTCGATGCCTCCAAAATCTCCATGTCTGATGAAGATCTACTGAAGCCCCAGGTGAGACTTACGCTGTTACCTTGACTGAGAAAGGAAGTTACAATTTCTACTGCGCTCCTCACCAGGGTGCTGGTATGGTCGGAAAAGTGACAATTAACTAAGTTATTTTCGACACTTCGGGAAAAAGTAATAGTTTAACTTGAAATGTATGATGCTTTTGTATCTTAATATCTTTCATCTGCTTTGAATTTGTATCTTAACATCTTTCATCTATGAAACCTTTAACCAATGGTAACCCTTTTAACCTTCCTGCTAGAACATAAGTTTGAAGAATTGCAAAAAATTAAGCCAAATAGTATAGATTTTACTGATATGCAATGCCTAATGCTTGACATTGAATAGACCATGGGGCAGGAAATTACAAGTCATTCCTGCGCTAACCCAGGGATGCCTCCGCAATCTGCACAATCTATGGAGGAAGAACTAGACTCGGCCTACCCTGCCTCCCCTTCTTCGACGTTGAACCATGATATGAACTCAGAAAATATTGAAGCCTATGTCGTAAGAGCATCAGGAAGTGTTGTTCGAGTTCCAAGTATCTTGCCACCTACATCCGGGAAGGTCTCTTGTCCAGGCAAGTGGCTTACTTTGCCACTGCTATCTACCTCAATGGGGTATTTGAGCAGGTGTCCCTTTAATTGTGTAAAAGCCTCGTCTGAGTACCTTTTCCAGTTTTTCTCAGCAATATTGTTGACAGTCTTCACGCAGTCCAAACTTTCAGGTTCCTTAAAGATATCATCCAGCTTTTCCATGTGTTCAGCCCACAGTGACATTCTGTATCCATAAACCTGCATGGTCATTGATTAATCTTATCAAGATCACTTCTCCAATATTAAAATAGATTTATAATTGCATCCAAGATCATGATTATAATGTGCACATTTGTGGAGTAAATTCTATCATCTAGGCATAAACTTAATTGGTATGCCATGCTTCTCCATTAACGATACTTTGTTTAAATACCCTTTCCGATATTAACTAAAGTTTAAGCCTTACCTGACCACACGGATGTCTCTTCCTCTCACCCCATGTGTAATGGGGTTGATATGCACCCATTGCTATCTCAGTGTCCCTTGAACCAGCCAACGATCGTTGATTAATATTGGCAGACCCCAATATCACATACTCGTCATCTACTATCATTCCCTTGGCGTGTACATAAATCATAAACCGTTGGAACTTTTGTGAAGCCAAAATCTGAAAATAGTGATTTATCTTTACATTCTTAGCTCCATATAAATGACAATTCAGATCAAGTTCTAACAGTCAACTCAACTAAGGAAAGTGGTTCCATAAAGCTGAAAACACAAGTCAACTTTGTTATGTTCTAGCTTGGAACCAAACTGAGCCAACGCAATCAAGTTCTAACAGTCAGTCAACAAAGGATAGAACCAAAATAACATGGTAGAGCCACTGTTTATTACCGTGTCACCATTATTAGATAGGGATGAACTTGGCCCAGAATAGTCTTTGGGAAGTTCTTCTCGACTACCAAGGCAGTAGAAATTTAGATAGTCTTGTGGATGAGAATTCTCAATACGCATGGATTTCAACTCTTTTGCTATGATTTCATACATCATTTGAATTGTCTGTCCCTGAAAAAAAAAAAAAAGAAAAGAAAAAAAAAACAACTAAGCCAAGTAATAAAATAATGCAAATTACTAGCGAGGACTAGAAATCATCTAGCAAATGATGAATCATCCACTCTTCCTTGCAAGTAAACCGCCAGTTCATAAAGTGGCAGTTTCAAGCTTCGAGCCTAACAATAGGAACTCAACAAAACAACCCGGATCCCAGCTCAGTTATGAAATTGTTTGAATAACTTCAGAAATAGTAACATTGGTGAGAAATACTTTTAAAAAATTATAAAAAAGAATAAAACCCAGGTTAATGCCAAGGAGTTTGATTTCACACTTTTCTTCTCTAAGTCTAGGTTACATTACTTCTAGTGTAAAGCACAGTCGCCATTTCATTCTAGTAATAAATGATTGAGAAAGGAAAGGAAGAAAATAAAGATTACCTGCCAAAAAAGAATTTCCTGCACGGATGCTGAAGTCGGTACACCCTCAGGCCACATTGGTATAACAACAAACACGGCAAATCTCTTCTTTGCTCTTATCTTACTAGCAATCTTCAATGCCAATTCCATAGGAATTAAATTCTCAGCGCCTAAAAATACCACCCCCCCGCCCCCAAAAAAAAATCTCATCTCTCAGAACCAGACAGCAAAAGAGTAATAGTAGAAAAATCGACTTCCTATCATATATGATCATCAATCACCAAGAACAACACCTTTTACACAATAACAACACGAATGTTCATGATAATTGAAACAAGTTGTTAGATTCAGAATTTCATTACTAGAAATAAGCTTCACATTATCTTACAAAGTACAAATGTTGTAAGAGGGGAAAATAAGTCTGTTGTACAAGACATGATTTTCTCATCTAATTTTTAGAGCAGAATGAAAATATTTGACTCAGAAAATTATGCAAAAAAGTAGATAGATGTTTCTTAAACCTGCTTCTTTGTAAGATGGCCAAGCATATGATGATCCAATGAAATATTGGTTCTCAATATATATGAAGTGTTGAGCAGATCTAATTGCCTGGATGTATGCTGTCTGAATGCTCTTGTCTATCACCAGATTTTTTGCACAAACAAGATTCTGCATTAAAATAAAGAAGGAATTAAGCAATCCACGATGCAAAAAATGACAAAGAAACCACATAATACTAATTTAAACTAAAAGAAGTATGCTTGGTCCAAAATATAAATATTGTGCTACTTTTGTTTGGTCCCAAGGAGAGAAAACAGAAAGGAAATAAAAATTAAAACCTGAGATTCTGCTTCATAAACATCCTTAGGGAACCCTTTCACCGATCCTGAATCTATAGAGCGGAAAACCTGCCAATTTAAAGAACCAGCAAAAGGTTATAGCAAATTGAAGTACTTTGCTTCGAGAGGCATGTGGTACTTACCTGAACATGCCAGTTCTCTGGATCTCCTTCCTTGGAAACCCATAAAGCAGGATCGTCATTTGCTATCGACGTAGAAGGGCTTAGTATCCAAGAAATCCGTTCTAACTTTATTAAAGAATCATCATGCCATCTAGTAACTCTTTTAAATCTACGTCCAAACTCCGACCATCTCGTAGCTTTCCTCCAACGCTGCTCAAAGTTGGTAAGAATATCATAAGCAGCAGGTCCTTCGACCTTACAATGTAAATCATGCCATGGTTGCCTCGGCCCCTTGGTTCCTGCCTAATAATTAAAATATTTGAATCGATAAGAGAAATTGACCTCAAAATTCTTTAAGCTAATTGAAGGTTACCTATATGTGCTACACAGATGAGTACTTTATGTGGAGATAGTAACAGTACATTTGTGCAGAACCAGGTGAGTCCTAGTTCATTGGCTAATTAACAGCATATCCTATTTCAATTTAGCAGATTAAATCAAATACTTGACAAACTCCTAATAATGATATACTCACAGAAAATGTCGGGTTGTGATAATCATTTTGAAACACGGTATCAAGATCCCGAAATAGTCGATGTTCGGGTGTATCATAGCGACCATCACAAAGGTCCAGACCTCCTAAAAAAGAAGTGATCTTTCGATTGTTTCCAGATGCTTGTGTATCCACAATCACACATTTCTGATGGTGTGTAAAGAGGGTTCCAACAACCTGGGTTACATGCCACACTGAAGTAAGTACATCCTTCAGTTCCTAAGACTAATCTTAATTACTAGTTATATTCTATCATTTGGTAGTCAGCATTAATAACGAAATTGTGCAATAAGAATAACTGGACTATAGCATAAAGCATGCCTGTTGCTTGAAAATGCTAAGCTTACTGCTGGCATATCGGGGCGACAGCACACATGAAACAGACGAGTGCTTGAAAAACTTCCGAGTTTCTTCATCGTGAGTTTGCATCACTCCCGTCTGCATTTTAAACGCCTTATATCTTAAAAAAATAAAATAAAATAAAAATGTCTAGCATAAATTACAATATAATTGTTAAAGCGAAAAACCACTATAATATCTGATTTTCATTTTCCAGAAACGGATCAGCTTTTTGTGCCCAGAAAGAATCCCAATTAAAATACTAGTAAAAGGTCACTTTCTCAAGGATGTAGCGTTGATTTTAAAAGCAGCCATTAATGAAAGGCAAAAAGCTGGCATCTTTGAAAAAAAAAAAAAAAAAGCCAAAAACATCATTAACAAGTCTTCTTCTTTAGGAAAAAAAAATTCTTTGAACTGAGGTAGAAACAGCAACTTTCCAAAGAAAAATTAGTACAAAATTTCCACTAGAAGGACAATGACTTTGCAAAGGTTAACATCTACAGAGACCAAAGACGACAAATCGTTGAAAAACCGAACAACAAAGAAAAGATTATTAATTTGCTAAGAATATCTCATAAAAACAGAACAAGGAAATCCATACCGTGTTAATGAAAAACTTGCTATGGGAAGTCTTGTCATCCCAAACCAATAGCAAAACTCTAACCCCTTCCTGCGACTTGTATTTGAGCAAATCCCCCAAACTCAAATTCCCACCACTGGGCAACGGCCGTGTCGGCTCTCTTACAAGCTTCACCTCCTGAAAAATCGACCATCCGATGATATAAACCAAATGATGCGCTTCTAAAATTGCATGACAAATATCTTCCCAACACGGCTCGTGCTTGAACACGGTTCCGTTCTCCAATTCAATCTCCGGTATCATCGATTCCTTGATGTGAGCGTCTTGGTATAAAGTAACGGAACCCCCGTGACGGACGGGGAAATAACAGTTTCTGATTCCAAATTCCGCCGGGTTTGCCGCCATTCCATATCTGTAGAACGGGATTTCCTCGCATTTGATGAATCTCATTTCCATGTGAACCGCGCAGTCGGGTTTTGGTGGTTTCCCACAAGAATTGATTATAGGGAACCAGCCGCTAATTGTTTCACCGGAGAGAACGTTAACCGCCGGCACCGTTGCGACTCCGATCAAATCAGCGCCGAACACGTCATTATCCTTGACGTAAAACTCGATGTAAGACGCAGGGTGGGCCAGGGTTATTTTGAAGCGCTCGTTCCAAATCGGGTGTTGGGAATTAGATATCACGCGCGTGCGTGCCACCGTGGCACCGGCTAGGCAGACGGTCACGTAAGGATCGCTGGTAATGATCTTACGGTGTTGGTGGTGATTCTTCTTTCGTCTAGAGAACGGTGCGTTACACGTGTCGAACACCGTGAAACATCGACGAAGACGCTCCGACAGCAAATCCATATTCGGCAAACATCGAGCTTCGATGATTTTCAAATCAAGGTCGCCGTGCAAAAACACAACGGAATCCGAAATATCGTCCCCCATTGAATCAAATCGAGATAAAATATTTATTCAAACACACGAAAATAACAATGTACAAAGATAGGTAGGACATAGATGAAAAAGCAAAGTCACTTTTTTCTCATTTTTTTTTATTTTTTTTTCTTTTAAGTGATTAATTTTGTTAATTTCCGCGTTGGCCTATAACCGGAGAACAACAACAAACTTACTGCCCCGTTTCTGTAAAAACAGGGCGTTAGTTTCAAAAACAGCAGGATTCCGTTTGTTTTTTTCTCCGACCACAGCCAACGGCTAAAACCGTAGGCTCTGAACGGGACCAGACAACGAGAACTCGACGGTTTTTTTTTCCTTCTTGTTATGTTATGCCAATGTTTTTTCTCCTATTTAAGCAGGAACAAAATTTTGTTTTAAAATACACGTGGCTGTTCTTTACATCTTGATTTTCCGCTGTTTAAGGGGTTTTTTTTTTTTTTTTTAACTATACACAATCTCCAATTCTTAAAAAAAAAAAAAATCAAACCCACCATTAATATCAGTCATTGTTTGTCCAGCTTGACAAAATTGAATCTAATTCTTACAAGGTAAACATTCATAACCTTATCAACTCGACCATCAAATCAGCTCTTCTTTAATTGATAAACACACAAAGAAAGCAGCTTTTTGTAAGGCAGTGTTCCAAAAAAAAAAAGCTAAGCTTTCTAATAATACTAGCAGGACAAACAAAAGGGAATGTTTCATAATTAGCTCAAAAGCAATGAATATTAATGGAAGCATTTAAAAAAAAAAAAAAGAGAGAGAAAGTTTAGAAGAATTGAGACATTGTTGAGCGACCTGTTGGAGAGGCACATTGATGGCCGGGATGGGCTTTGAACGTTTCATGCTTGTCAGTCACGTGGTGGCAGCGTCGAAGCCGACGTTTTCAAAATCCTCTGGCTTTTACTATTGTATTAAATAATATATTAAAATTCATTAAATTAATTAAAA
>JBBYHK010000001.1:9299788-9316132 GCA_038382065.1 Adansonia grandidieri | reverse complement strand
AATAAATTGTTTGCAGCCGTCGTGGCCCGTGGCGGTGGGTGCCAGCCTTCCGTATCTAGCAAATATATAGATTTCAGATTCTAGGGTTATTTGGGACCGCCGACTGTCAAGTCGATTCTTTTTTAAGGTTAGATTTTGGGCTAAATGGATCCAACCCAAAACCATCTTTTATGATCCAATTACTTTTAACGGACCGAAACGTAGACCAATTTCAACTTCAGAAAATTAAAAGGGTAAGAGAAAATTTTTAGGTACATTTTTGTTATATTTTCTCCTTGAAATTGTTTATGAAAGTTAACTTATAATAATAATCAATTAATATTTATAGTTATATATAATCTATAAATTATTAGAATTGTAAATATTTGTGTGAAAAAAATAGTAATGTTTTGAAAGAAAGAGAAGTAATAGTAATTTTTTTAAATAACTAACTCGTATTTAAATTCATAATATATTACACGATTAAAAATTTATAAATTTTTTTCAATTTAAAATATAAATTCACAATAAAAAAATATATACGTATAATTTTATTGTTTATCGGATAAATATATTTTAATTGAGTTGATGTTATGGAGTCCATACTAAGTTTGTTAAGAATTTTTTGTAAACGTTTTAATTAAATTAGTCATAGTAAATTAAAAATCATATAAAATATAATAAATTAATGTACAAGCTTTTTTGGAAATATATGCTTATATAGAAGATTATGTTAACACTTTCTTGTGCTGACACATAAATCAAGTTATGAATAACTGTCACTCATAAAATTTTAAAATTTCAAAACTAAAATCTAATATTATAACTTTATTATTTTTAATAGATATTTTTAATAGTGTTGGTTTTTATTTTGATTATATTTTTAAACTAATTTTTTTCATAGGATTTTGTTATTTTATATTTTATCAGTTCATTAAACTTCAAAATTCAAAATTAAGTATAAATTTATCATCTAATACTTAAGTAACTAAATTTCAAGATTTAAAATCAAATTAAATTATCAATTTTTATCCAATAATTATTATCTATTTAAATAATTAAATTTCAAAACTAAAAGCGTATCTAATATTTCTTTATATAAATAATAGCTACTAAATCAAAAGAAAACCATCAAATTATTTTTACTTAGTACGGTTGTTAACAACAACGACCCTCTTAATATGACATGGAACACCAAGAGCTTTTATTTACTACTATCTCCATAGCTTGTAATTACAATAAACTATGACCATTGACAAAACTTTGCAAGGAATTCGGTTGAAATTAAAAGCGTTACAGATAAAAATTGCATTGCATAGGAAGATCATGCATTGTTGAATACTTGTATGGGATTTTCGTAAGCAAAATAGAGAGAAATTGAAGAGAAATATGTGAATTTTGTAAAAATAAAATCCATAGTTTAGGGAGAGAAAAAAAACAAGAGAGAATATAAAACTCGTTTTTTTAGTGATAGAGATATGAGAATGGTTCTTTTTTGCTTATTGGTTAGTATTGCTGTAGTTTTGCTAACTCGAATTAAGAACATCAATTGTCACGTAAAAGTATTGAAGTTTTTTATTTAAATTCATAATTTTAAGTTTTTTCCTTTTTATTTCATGCTAATTTGTACATTACATTAATACGTATATGTGATTTTTTATTTGTTATATATTTATAAATTCTACTCATTTGTTTAGATACATAATTATAATGACTAAAAAACATTATTAAGATAATTAAATTGTAACTACACGTTAAGGAAATCATGAATGTAAATTAAAAAGGGTTTGTAATAAAAATAAGTTTACAATTAATATATATAACATTAGTAAATTTGAAAATATAAATTCAATTTACTTAATATAATATATAAATTAGGAGTGTTGATAAATTCAATTACACTAATTATACAAAATATATAGACATAAATAATATATCTATATAGCAAATAAAAAAATATATTTTAAAATAATGTGTAAATTAACATGAAATAAAAAAATTTTAAATTAAGATTATAAATAATAAATCCCGAACATTAGACTGGTTAAAAAAAATTAGTTTTAATAATAAAATAAACTAGATGAAGTAAAGCAAGATCTCTGTAAAATTATGCCAAGTAAAATGGTAACTTTCTATACTTCTACGTACTCGGGTAATTGCCATCTGATTCTCAACTTAAGAACTGACCATTAGCGAATTCACTGGTCACTCCCTCTCTTTACTTCTTGGTCGGCCAGTTGATTGCCGGTGAGTGATTCGAAATCCCGTCGCCGCGAAATCATCGGCTTTAAAGCACCATCAAAGCAAGAAAAGCATCAGAATTGATCTCTTTGAGTTCGATTTAAAGGAGCTAGGCATGTCTTTCGATGGCTTCCCTCCTTTCATTTCTGCTCAGCTCCAATACCTCATCAATCACTTTCCTGACAGAATCAAGGTAATTTCATCTAACCCTATATGGCTATAACCCTCTTTTCCCTTTTAATTTCTCTTTTAAGTTTCAATTATTAGATATTTCTGTCAAATTGCTCATTTCTATCAATGACGTTGCTTCGATTCAGAATTAGGGTTCCATTTTAATAGTAACAAAAATCTCAATTTCTCTTATAATTTTGCTTCGTAGGTTGAGCAAGTGTATTCTGGTGGCAAAACCTACGCCGGGGGCCTCGATCGATTCACATTGCTTATTCCATATTGCTTAGACCATATTAAATGTCAGTAAGCTTTTTAATTTCGAAATGCAAGATTTACTAGTAAATTGCTTTCACTTTTTAGATGATCTTTTATGGATAACTCGTTTACATTGATCCAGGGGATATTATATACAATGCGGAGTTTCCATTGGTTCCTCCGGACGTCGTATTTGGACCTGAAGATGAGGACTTTCATCCATTAGACATGACTAGCCGTGTAGGAGAGGGGGACTTGAAGCTTAGGACTCGCAACATTTTGTCTGATTGGAACTATAAAGACCCGACAAAGCTACTAGCTTTAATTCAGGAATTGAGGTTAGCCTTGGTGTTTACTGACAGTTGCTATTTTAATGGAAATCAAAATATTTTATGGCTGTGGGAAGAATAGCCAAGAAGTTCATGCTTTTTTATTCTTAAATAGGGATCAATATAGGTACTACCAGAGGAAACGTGTCGGAGAATTGGATGATGATAGGTTGAAATTTGAGATTAGCACTATTTGTTCAAGAGAGGTAATCTTTTGGCATATAAATTTGATTTCTGATGGAGAAAGATTTGAAAATCCTGCTCTGTGCTTTTTTCTTAACCTTACTTGCAATTCTTTTATAAATATTCATTGAGGTTAAGAGTAACGAATGAGGAGATAATGTTCAAATTCAGAGACATTTCTTTTTACGACCCTTGTTCTGAATGCTTGTAGGTCTCATCACAGGAAGTCTGTCATTGAATATTGACCATTGTCATCCCACATGTTAACAAAAATATATATGTCTTTATTATCCTTCACGTCCTTTCCACTTTTTGTGCAAGTCTATTCCAGTATGTACGAACTGGAAAGTAAAAATTTGGCCATCACATAATTGCAATTTGAACTTTTTAGTATCTTTAGACACTCTCAAGTTATTAATATCAACGTGCAGACTTTTTAAGCATAATAATCTGAATCTATTACTTTCTTTTTTTTTTAAATTTTTTTATGTACTACTAACTGTTTGCCACTGTTGAAGCTCTTCAATTTTGTAAGACATTTGCATTTGTAATCGGAACTAATTGATTAGTGCCTTAACTCCTTGCTGTTTTCCAACTCCTTTAATGTGCTGCAGGGAATTGAAATGCAAATTAGTTCAGGTGCTGAAAAGGTATTTCCTTAATGGAATATGGTCCTTATAAGTATATTTTTAGTGTGCTTAAAAACATAATTTGTTTTTAAGTAAATCCATGGTCTATGTGCCTTTGAATTTTAGCGTAGCCAGAAGAGGTCAAATTTGCTGTGCCTCTAATGGATATGAACATAAACAAAATGGTGCATGGGTGCCCCTGGAGACATCCACAAAAGATATACTTACAGGTTATCTTTTCCTTCTTTTCCCTCTTATTTGTTATTTAATTCTTAAAAGTAACTTTTATTTAATTGATTTGTTATTCAAATACTTTCTTCCGTTCTCTCCTCTATTTCTCTCCCACCTCTAATGAAGTTTGTAATCTTGCAGGTAATATATCCCGTTGGAAGAAAGTATGCATCTACTCCTTCAGCACCTCGTTTGAAATTGATGTCGACTACCGAGCTGAGAGTTCTATTTTCTATTGAGGATGTCAAGCTTCCTTCATGGTTGGATGGAATGTGAGTTATGTACATCATTCTGCCTTCACATGTTGCATATCTTAAAAGATAGACATAGCTTGTGCTGACAAATCTCTGTTGGTTTTTACGATCTCATTTGAAGGTGCATGGCTGAATATCTTCCTCATTTAGAAGAATCTCTTCAGAAACAGGTCAGCTTCTTTTCTATCATCTAGGTTTTTCTTTGAGTTTGTCGTATCAAGTGTTTAAGATTAGGAGTGATCTATAATCTTCCTTGTTCTCCAGGTCTTGGAAGCTGTTTCATTAATTGAAATAAGAAGACGATTTATAGAGGCATTAGCCCCATTGTTTGGAAGACCTTTGGAAGCTGATCCGGTCTGTACTAATCTTGCCATTTATCTATATATGTGAAGCGTTACAACCTTTAACATTGATCGTTAGTTTGTCATTGCTTTCCTTGGCAGGTCTTTTGCAGAAAGGCGACATTTCTTGCTTCTTCTGGATCCTTTGTTTTCCTGGTACCGTTAGATACTTACTGATTATACCAATTTCTGTTTTGGTGTTTTTAATGTTTAGACCTAATAGAGGACTATTGGAGTTAATAATGAGTGAATTCTAGATCATGTAGGATGGTTTTAGTCATGTGATGATTGCATTTGATTTTAGTGCAACTAGCTCTTGTATCTACCTTTTCATACCTGTATTTGTTTTTTCACTCTACTCGGCCTTTGTCAAAGTTTAACTTTTCATAGTACTGTTACTGTAGGTGCACTTTCTTATTTCAACTCAGTTTCCTAAGCAGCAACCGGCTCTGATGCTCCAAAGTTCTCAAGTAATGCTATTTGCTTTTCCTACTATGTAAAGCACTCTGGTTCTTAGGAGTATAATATGTAGATCCCTTTTTAAGACAGATTGATAAAAGGTTTTTGAATGAATCTCAATATGAACACGTTAATTATACTTATTTTGATGATATTACTGAAAAGTTTGAGGACCAGCTGGCTTCCATGGTTCTGTGCAATATCAGATCCCGAACTGGTTGTGAAAAGCCCAAGTAGGCTTCATCTATTAGTCGGAGAACATCCTCTTTTTTACCATTGGCTGATTAAATGGTTCGTTTGTGACATCTTGCAGCATATATCACTGCAAGGAATACCCAAAAAGTCACCTCTTCTAGCAGAATATCCATGGAGTCCAAGATGGGAAGCATCGCAAATGGCTGAGCGGATATTGTGAGTTTCGCTAGTGTCTTTTGTAGTTCTCAATCTGTTTCTCTGTGTTTTTTGCTAACGTGAATTGATTTCTCCAGCGATTTCTTGGCTGACGAGTCTCTGAACTTCAAACGTTTCTGTAATGAGTCTCAACCCCAACACTAGTACGATAGGAGTATGCTAAAGTTCCATATGGATTATGCTTTGCTCATCCAAGTTATGCAAAAATGCTTAATGGAACATTTGGTTGTTTTCTTTTATATAATTTCGTAAATGGTGCCATCATGGCTTTACTAGCGTTTAATTTGTAGAAAAAACGCAAAGTTTTTGTTCACTTGTTAATGCATACTTTCGCCCTTTTATTATATCCAAAGAAAGGTCTTTGTTTCAGTTTCTGATGCTCATAGAGAAATGGATTGTAGATGGAGTCCTTGTCTTGAAATTTCGACGTTTGTCTGATATGTCGAGAGTTTTGATTGTGGATAAAATGTTGGGTTTAAATTTGTAAGTTTCTCGAGCTTCGTAGGAAAAAGAACTGGAATTTGGTTTGGTAATTGCTGAGTTGTGCTCGAGTTATTGAGCGGGTTGAATTCGAATATCTTAATGTTTGATTTGAGTAGTTTTTGAGTCTAATTAAGTTTTTTTTTTAATTTTTAATGAGTATTGAAAAATTTCAATCAGAATTGGTCAAGTACAAATAATTGAATTTTAAGTGAGTATGGAAATCATGCTTATTTTTTACTAAATACACGAGTTTAATTGAACCTAAATGAATGAGCTTGAATTGCTTGATTTTTATTTTAAATCAAGTTCGAGCTTTAAAAATAAAATTCGATTGAGTTTAAAGTGAATTTTAAATTTTAAATTAAATTTTTTACCTCGAATTTTGATTTGAATTTATTTTGAATTGAATTTTTTACTGTTTATGCCTATTATAATCTCTAATGGGTCATGAACCAATATCATAACAGAAAGAAAATACCCAATGGGTCATGAACCATTATCATAACGGAAACTCCGAAATATACGCTCAAACGTAAGTTTTCCTTTATTTGGAAAATTGGGCCTCACGTCTCAAACGTGCGCACCCTTTATTCTCCTCTCGTTTTGGATGGGCGGAAGCGGGGCGGTTAGTTGGTGTCCGCACACTTTCTCTCTCTCGTTGTCAGCTATCACAGACGGATAATCCTTCAAAAATATCATCCCGCCCTCTATTATTACATTTCCTTCTTAATCTCTTTCCCTCCCTTAAATCCTTCCATTTCCTTCCATTTCCTCTCCCAAATTAAACCAGACAAAATACGCTCCTAGTTCTCTTTCTTTTTTAACAAAACCAACAATGAGAGAAATCCTTCATGTTCAAGGGGGCCAATGCGGGAACCAAATCGGATCCAAGTTTTGGGAGGTGATCTGCGACGAGCACGGCGTGGATCCTACTGGAAGGTACAACGGAGATGGATCATCCAATAACCAACTGGAGCGGATCAATGTGTATTACAATGAGGCTTCCGGTGGAAGGTACGTTCCTCGTGCGGTTCTCATGGATCTTGAACCTGGTACTATGGATAGTATCAGATCTGGTCCCTATGGCCAGATCTTTAGGCCTGATAATTTCGTGTTTGGACAATCTGGTGCCGGAAACAACTGGGCCAAAGGTCATTACACTGAAGGTGCCGAGTTGATTGATGCTGTTCTTGATGTTGTTCGTAAAGAGGCTGAGAATTGTGATTGCTTGCAAGGTATACATATTACTTCCTTGCTTTACATTTTCCATAATAAACGAAATCTATTCTCCATGTTTCTTCTCTGAGAAATTTAGATTTCGACAACTCTGCGTTGGTTTTCGTAGAATTGATTCTAGCAGTGTTAATGGCGTTTTCCTTGATCAATTCCAACATAATTACTCTGCTCGTTTCTTTTTCACCTCAAAGTTTGAAACTCTTATCTATTTGAGTTGCTATATCACTTTCATGGTAACGATATGGAACTGCCTTTGCTACTGATCGTTTAATTTCCTTACTTTCGGCGATGACCATGTCAAGGTGAAATAATCTTAATGTTACCTATCCAATAATCTATACAGAATAGCAAGATCTTCAAAGTTATGTTTGATCATTCACTGTGAAAATGATATGAAAGTACTGCTTTGTTGTTCAATTATCTATTTAGTTGGCTAATGGTTGGTAGTAATATTTTTGTCAACGAGACTGCACTATTATTATTAAGCTTCTTTTTGTCTGGTACGGGGGCAAAGGAGGGTTGGGGGTATCTATATAAGAAGATTTATTTTTCCCTACGATTTATTTTTTTCTATTTTTTCTTTTCATGTTATGATCTTGATTGCCCAACAGCATGTCATTTTGTCCTTAATCTACAGACAATCTTTCTTTCTACTCTATTATTCTATACAAAAAATAACATAAAGTTAGATCTTAAAGCACTTGATAAACCTTTTAATGCATTTGGTGGAGCCTTGGGGGGCCCTTACCAGCTCATCATCAATCATATGAATGCCGTCTTTGCATTATTATCATGGCTTGACCACATTTTTAATATCTGAATCTTTTAAGAAAATGAAAGATATTTAATGCTGTGCTCGGTAGGAAGGATTAAAAGGGATAAGGAAGGAAATTTGTTAATTCAATTTCCATCATTTTTACCAAGTAAAGCCTAAACGAGCATGGAGAATCATAAATAACATGCATAAATGCATAACCATGCGACTATTGCATCAATCTAAAAATAAGAACAATCACATGGTACATTGTAACATTGGGATGAGTATCAGATCTTGTTTTATCCAAAATTTGAAGAATAGTATTTATAAAAATGGAAGGAAGAGGCCAGATCTATCTGAAAAAGACAAATACTGTCATCTTCTGGAATGGTATGACTGGTGTGGAATATTTGGGTTTGTTGCTATTGTAATTATAGTAACATTATGTTTTAAATGATATAATGATGGATTATTGAACTAAGTCACATTAAGGTAACCCCCAGATAGATAGGCTGATACTTTTTGTGTCTTTATGTGGACTAAATGAAGGATAATGGCTTACTTCGTACTTTTAATATCCTTTTCAATGGTGTTCTCAAAAACTTTCCATCAGGATTCTTTTTTGTTAAGTAATTTTTCATTAACCGTTTGGAGTGGTTGTGATCATCCAAGTGTATGATGTAGTGGTCTGGGCCTAGAAATGCAATCCGTCACAGTTGGATCTGGTACAAGTTAATCTAAATTCCTTTTATTTTTATTTAAACCTGGATTGATCCTGGTATTAAGTATATTTTAAAGAATGATAATCTTATATATCCAGTGAATTATTTTGCTTTTATGGAAGGGTTAGTTTTAAAAAGCTATTGTGTTTAATTATTAGTGTCTATGTTACGTGGACTTGGTATAAGTGTGGGACATCGGTATGTTCAATTTTTTTTCAAGATTTTTACGCATTTGGAGGGTTTTTAGAAGATAATCTCCCTATACCAAGTACTTCAAGAAAAATAA
Source organism: Adansonia grandidieri (assembly GCA_038382065.1). Taxonomy (NCBI): domain Eukaryota; kingdom Viridiplantae; phylum Streptophyta; class Magnoliopsida; order Malvales; family Malvaceae; genus Adansonia; species Adansonia grandidieri. The sequence goes on along the minus strand of JBBYHK010000001.1, from coordinate 9,307,165 downwards.
AAAGTCAGAGCAATATAGATTAGCATTTAGAGATGATAAAACCTTATTGGCTAAATATCAAGGCCAATTTACCTTTCGAATTGTCTGATGAATCTCACTTGTTTATGTTACTTCTGGAGCAGGCTTCCAGGTATGTCATTCACTTGGGGGAGGCACTGGCTCTGGCATGGGAACTCTCTTGATATCAAAAATCAGAGAGGAATATCCAGACAGGATGATGATGACATTTTCTGTTTTCCCTTCACCTAAAGTCTCTGACACGGTTGTGGAGCCGTATAATGCCACCCTCTCCGTGCACCAGTTGGTTGAGAATGCTGATGAATGCATGGTTCTTGACAATGAGGCACTTTACGATATTTGCTTCCGTACACTGAAGCTCACTACTCCAGGCTGTGAGTAATAAAATATTCATCTTGATGGATAGTTTGCTATAGTGTTAAATAATTTAAAAATAGTGAAGCTAAATCTGCACTTTTTAATCTGCAGTTGGTGATTTGAACCACTTGATTTCTGCAACTATGAGTGGTGTAACATGCTGCCTAAGGTTCCCCGGACAGCTGAACTCTGACCTCCGAAAGTTGGCAGTAAACCTGATCCCATTCCCACGCCTTCACTTCTTTATGGTTGGGTTTGCACCACTCACATCCCGTGGTTCCCAGCAGTACATTTCTCTCACTGTCCCGGAGCTGACTCAGCAGATGTGGGACGCCAAGAACATGATGTGCGCTGCTGACCCTCGCCACGGTCGCTACTTGACAGCCTCGGCTATGTTCCGAGGCAAGATGAGCACTAAAGAGGTTGATGAACAGATGATCAATGTTCAGAACAAGAATTCATCCTACTTCGTGGAGTGGATCCCCAATAACGTGAAGTCCAGTGTTTGTGACATTCCACCAAAGGGTCTGAGGATGTCATCTACTTTCATTGGGAACTCGACATCGATCCAGGAGATGTTTAGGAGGGTAAGCGAGCAATTCACCGCAATGTTCCGTCGCAAGGCCTTTTTGCATTGGTACACTGGTGAAGGGATGGATGAGATGGAGTTCACGGAAGCAGAAAGCAACATGAATGACTTGGTTGCAGAGTACCAGCAATACCAGGATGCAACTGTGGAGGACGAGGGTGAGTACGAGGACGAGGGTCTGGAGGAGAACAATGAGACCTAAAATGAATGGGCAAATTACCAGTGATAAACCGGAATGAAATTTGAGAATAACAACATATCCCTGCTTATATACTACTGCTGTATGGCTATCGGTGTTTTGTTTAATTTTTCTGCCCTGTTGTACTTCCCATGATGATGATATTTGCTTTTTTCAGACTTGCAAATAAAGAAATTATAATTTTTACCTTTGAACACCCGCTTATAATTAATCAGCGTTAAAAATGGGTATCGGTTGAATCAGAACCGAATATCAATTTGATTCGTAAATATTATCAAACTGAAAATTTATCAAATCAAATAGAAAATTGATAAAAACTTAAAAGAAAATAAAAATCGGTTTTAAGATTATTTTTAAAATTTTTTAATAAAAAAATTATTGAATGTTTTGATAAAAAATAATAAAAATCAGTTTTGAGGTTTTTAATTTTTCATTTCTTGAATTTATATTAAACAGTTATATATGTATTAATATTTATTATATTTAATAATTATTTAGCATAAATATTAAATTTTTTTTAAAGACAATTGATCATGCAAATCGATTAGATGATTTGAACCGATAATGGCAGTTTCACCGAGATTTGATTTGTCGCTCGATTTTTTGAACTTCCTAATAATCGTGATTAAGGCTTATGTGGGTTTGGCCCAAACCCTTCGCTTGGGCAAAAATCAACATGGTGCTTGCTGAAAATTGAAAACAGTTCATAGTCTGAAACAGCTGTCAGTTGAAACAGAGACAAGCGACATAATTCCAGACACGGTAAGGAAATAGGATGCAGTGTAATTTATCATAATCTGTGCAAAACGACAATATAATTTATTACCCCCCCCCCCAAACAAAGAAAAAAAAGGGTTGGAAATGGCCGTCAATCAATATCTAATACTAGTAATAATAATAATAAAAAAAAACTTATAGACATAGGCATCAGGGGCATGAAGTGTGAAGTGCAAACATCCTCTTATCATTTGCATGTCTTTCATTCTAGCTTCTACTATTTGCACTAACTACAATTCATTGCAACACAGACAAAAATGTATGATATATTTTCCACAGAAGAGAGCATAAAAACAATATTAACCTTTGGATATGTGTATTGTCGTTATTTGTAGGTGGAATTTTATGATTGAACTCTCGTGGTAAGTGGAAGTCCAAATAAGGCCTTAGAGAGCTAGGAGGAGGATGTTAGCAGTGTGCTTTCTCAAACTTTATATGACAAAGGTTTCCGTAGGGTTGTTCCAAGTACGGAAGCCCGGAAAAGGCTTGAAAACTTAAGCAGGGATATAACCTTGGAGCAGAACTTTGAGGGCGGGGGGGGAAGTTAAATATAGGGATGGTCATGCTTTCCTCTCAGCAGATTGGGCTTCTTAACTTCTTAAGTGTATTGGTATTTGGTAGTAATGGTTGTTATCTATTCCTGAACCCACAAGCTTTAAAAATCGCCTTCCTATTAGACAGGTTATGGCTTGTACAGACACTCCTGCATGGATGGGGGTGGAGGGGCCTGACGACATGGGAGGATCGGCTTTTCCTCTCCTCTGCTTCTACATGTGTATCTTGCAGGGTCGCTTGGATTCCTTCGCCGGGACTCCGCGGTTTTTTTTGGCTTTAATTTAACCTTCCATCGTAAAAATGATAAAATAAATTTAAATCCAAAAATCTACTAAAAAAACTCAAAAATCCAAAATAATTCAAACAAAACTTACCGAACTCCTCGCCTAATTACTTTCTTTATTGCATTGTATTATTACTCGGGGACTACTCATTTACCGTTTTACATGTTCAGAGTCATTTAAAACCAACTATAATAAATAACTAATGAGGTAAAAAGTTACCTTCTAAAGTGAAATTTGAGCACCGTAGATTCGCCTTTTATGTAATTATTGCAAGCAAATAGCAGCCAAAAGTTCAATTCAGGCAGAGACGCAGAGTTGACAGCAAAATGTAGTACTCGGAAAAGCACATTGGAGGACGGTTATATACATTAAAATATATATATTAAAATTTATATAAATATAAAATAAAATAAAAAATAAATAAAATATATAAATAAATATGATAATTATCGGGTTTTGTAATAATTTAAATGCAAAAGAAACAACCAATCTTTCATTAGTTAGAATGGTGGATTGGACTGCTACATTCCTTTTCTGTTGTTCCTAAACTGTCTAAGACATTAAAATTCGTCTTTAACTAAAAATGCTAAACGGTGCTTTCTGCTCCTGTTTAGGCTTTCCCATGCCATAACAAACCTTTTTACCTTTATTCCGAACTTAGAATCATTACCCTTTGAAAACACAGGCTTTATGACAGTCTTTTTTTTTTTTTCTTTAGTATTTATATTTAATATATTGTTAGTGTAAAATTTTATTTATTATTAATGGATTGCATGATATTATTTATTTAATAAGTAAAATAATTTTTATTTATTTTTAAGAGTTTTAAAAATTTTTTTTATTTACTTATTATCCATTTTCTTATTTTGTCAGTCTTTCTAACATATATAAAATGGGTCTCTTAGGTCAGAAGCCCACTTCAATGAAGAGCATATATGGTTTTCAAGTTTTTATTTTTTTAATAAAAAATCAATTACTTATTGCACATATAAAAATTAAATAATAATATTTATTTCAATAATTTATTAATAATTTATATAATAAATAATTAACTTTTTTGTTTTCAAAAATTTGATTGATTCTTCCATGCTTGAAATAACTGTTTGGTTCAATCTTTACTTCTTTCAGATTGGTCCTTCCATACTTGCATTGCATCCAAGTTCCAAGTCCTAACACACTATCAAACTCGGCGCGTGCTGCATAATTTTAGCGAATCCCATGTTCCTTAAAACCACTTTTCAGCTCATGTCTACTTCCCCAATTTAGGAATTTAGATTCGTTGGTGTCTCTTTGGCTTTTACAAAATTAAACAAAATCTTCCATTAAATCATCAAAGCATTTATGAAAATAATATACCAAATCCCATAAGAATCTCTTCTAATACTATTCTAATTTACAATTTTGATACCCCTAATGCTAATTCCGCAGTAAAAAAATAATAAAAAGAAAAGCCATCTATAATAAAATAATCATCTAAAAGGTTGATGAGGTTTTCGGGCAGCATTGTGATTCTTAGACCTGCAAATCTGCATCCTTTTTAGCCTTGCTTGAGCAGCTCTAGCTTTAGTATCTGCTACTGTTCCCTGATAAACTGATTTTAAAGAGCTACACCCGAGACTCCCGAGTGCTTCCTCGGCCGACACGTTGAGATCAAGGGGACCAAGTGGAGGACATACATTATCACGCAACTTGCTTAATCCTCCAATGGTAGATGATGGTGGTAACCAGCAGATCATTCGACCAAATGGGTATTCAGAATTCTTGTTCATTTCAGGATTGGAATTGGAAGCCAGCTGATCCATTATCAACGGTGGTTGATAAACCCTGGTTGAAATTTGCTGCTGCTGATGATAATCTTGACAACTACCAGAAATAGTATTTCCAATTTCCATGGAAATTTGGGTTAATTCTAACTCAAGATTCAAGCTTTTACTTGTCCCAAGACGTGGCTCTTCTTCTTTGGGTAGAGTCTGACATAACTGTTGCAAAAAAAAGTAAATAAAAAATAAATTAGAAAAAATCACGACCCCACCTGATTAAAAAACCAGAAACGATTTATCCTACCCCAAAAAATAAATTAAAAAAAAAAACAAAACAAATACCTTTTGTTTCTTTGCTTTCAACTCCAAGTTTTCAGCTTTCTGCTGATCGAGAAATCGCTTCTTATTCTCTACATCCTGTTAGAATTTTGCCATAATCAAAGATTAATATTATATTCTACCGTTTAAAAAATCAGAAAAGAAAAGTTGAATGAGAGGCTAAGTTAAAAGATGAAGATAATGTAGTAATATAGAGGAAAAGGACAAATTAATTAGTGTCAGAAAGGAAATAAAAGACTCACTTTTTTCAGTAATTCATTGCGCCAAGTAAAATCCTCTATAATCTCTAGCAATTGTTCTTTTTTCTGTTTAATTGTTATGAAAAACCCAGAACGACATGAATCAGTAAACAGAGCACAAGAGTAAAGTGCAAAAAAAAAAAAAAAAGGAAGAAAGAAAGAAAGAAAAGAACGTACCTTTTTAATATTATTAACAGAGGGTTTTTTCTTAGAAAGTAGAGGTTTCTCATCAGATTCACTTGGAGGAAAAGAAAGAGGGGTAGCAGGACTTGAAGTCAAGGCCTTTTCAATGGGTCCCTCACTCTCAAAGGTAGAGCCAACGACGTTGGAGGGAAGTGACGGCTGTGGGTATGGTGGTGGTGGTGGTGGTGGTGATAGTTTCAGAGCAGGCGAAGATATGGCGGAGACAGCGACCTCTTGTTTTGAAGCAGCAGATCTTTTCCTCTTGGCTCCCCAAGTGGAATAAAAGCGACCGCGTGACTCAGATTCGAAGATTATATGGGACAGCTTCAAAAAGATATTGGCGACCTCAATCTCTTCCGCCGTGACAGCGCTGTCACATCTCTGTTCCATTGTTACCCAGAATCTCTCTACTTCTGATAATTGAATTACAAAACAAACTAAAACTAAAACTAAAAGAAAAAAGAAAAAGAAAAAGCTCTGTTATTTAAAATCAACTCAAAATCTTCTCCATTAAAGAAGCTGAAGAATTGAAAAAGAGTGAAAGAGAGATGAAGTTGGTTGGAAGAGGGGCTCCAGGCTCCCAGCTTAAAAAAAAGGAAATCCAGGGTGAAGGTCTGGGTTGGTGGCACGTGTCATGCAAGGCAGTGTTCAAGGTTAGTCTCTAGCTAGGGTTTATGGAATTATATCATAATGCGGTCTTTGATGGGTCTTTTTTGCGATCCGTTGATGCATTCCAGTTTTTTAGACTTTAGATTAGCGTGAGCGTACAATGTACATATTACGTAGTTACCCAAGGACTGCGTGACTTAAGAAACTTGTTCAAGCGCTGTTTAAGAAGCGTGTTTCTTAAACGCTCCCTTAGTTGTAATTTTGGAAAAGGATTATTAAAAACTGGCCCTATGTTTTATCTGTAATTAAAAAATTTCTTTTTGGCCCAAATTGGTGGCTAATTTTTATTGCGTTAAATAGTGCATCCCAAATCTTGACACCGTTAAAAAAGAAAAGGAATTGACATGACAGTATCAGTTAATCATAATGCAGCATGTCAATAATAAATGTAGAAATTATTTTTTAATTAAAAAATTAAATTTTTTTAAAATTTAAAAAGTTTAAACATAAAAATAAAAATTATAAAAATTATTTTAAAAATTAGAAAATTAAAAAATTATGAAAATAAAAATAAAAATTCAAAAATATTACAAAAAATCTATAAAAATCAAAAAAATAATGAAAAATTTAAAATAAAAATAAAAAATTATGAAAAATATGTAAAATGAAAAGAACTTATAAAAAATATAAAAACATAAATTCATAAGATTATAACAATTAAAATAAAAATTAAAAATTGAGAAAATTACAAAATCTTTTTAAAAAAATTATAAAATCATAAAATTATAAAAAAATTAAAAATTAAAAAATTAAAATTTTAGAAAATTATAAAAATTAGAAAAAAATAAAAATAAAAAAAGATATAATATTTTATAATTTTATAATTTTATACATTTTTCATAATTTCTGTATAATTTTTAAAATTTTTATTTTTATTTTTAAATTTTTAATAATTTTTTAAATTTTATAGATTTTTATATATCTTTTAAAAGTTTTTGAATTTTTATTTTTTAAATTTTTAATAATTTTTTAAATTTTAAATTTTTATTTTTTATAATTTTAATAACTTTTTAATTAAAAAATAATTCTTACATTTCTTGCTAACATGGCATACTATGATTGGCTAAAATGCCATGTCAGCTTCTTTTAACAGTGTCAAGGTTTAGGGTAAAGTATTTAACGAAATAAAAGTTGATGTACCTATTTGAGCCAAAAAAATTCTTTAGATATCTAATTGAAAAAAGTGATACATAAAAAAATTAATTTTTTAATTAACCCTTTGAAAAAAATATAAAATGTATAACTGCAAGAGCACAATTAAAATTGTAATTCGGTTTGAATCTTAGATAAAATTTTTAAAAATCAAAGTTGACTCAAGATATTATTTAATGAAGGAATAAAAATATTAGGCATTGAGGAATGGATGACCAAGAAAAGCACATATTACTTTATTATTATTATTATTATT
>JBBYHK010000001.1:9277705-9288679 GCA_038382065.1 Adansonia grandidieri | reverse complement strand
TATATATATATATATATCCTAAGAATGAGGGAGGCCATCAATCAAATTCATGAAATGACGACAAAGTTCACATGCATAATAGTATCATAGATGAAAGATGTCTGCTTTAGATAGAAAATGGCTGGAACAAATCTTATGAGTGATAAATTAAAGTTGATGAATTTTTTTCAACTTTATTTTTAATTTCATGTCTTTTCAATGGGGTTTTTTTAACCCTTAATCCTGTCCGTCCAAAATCCTTAAAATTCTGGATAATTTCCTTATATAATATGTAAATATTCATTTTCATTATAAGAAGAAGAAGAAGAAGAAGAAAATCCTTCAATAATATTGTTGATCTTAATTAATTAATTCTTAAGTGTGTAGCTGTCATTTGTTTAAAAGACAAAAAGTACAGCAAAGAGCAACTCAACTACTGTGATTAATGACAATATAAAGTATAAATATCAAAAAAGTGAAAAAAAAAATATAATGAAAATATATAAGCATATATCGATAAGGCTAAAAGTATGAAAAGGGTTTGGATTATAATCACTAGAACTCCATGTGATTGCATCAAATCAAGAGGTTACAATGTCAAATTATGTTCAAATATCATTAATACTAATGCTTGATTGAAGGGCATAATGCTTTTCCTATAATACAACTGCATGATTGAAGGGCATAATGCTTTTCCCATAAACTTGATTGACAAGTTGATTAATCAAGAGCTAATCTCTGCTTTAATCATGGAATCATATATATATATATATATATATATATATATAATTACCTTTACATTGCATGGATTAACTAAAAGTCTATACAAAATTTCAACAAAAGCAGTGGCTGAAACAAACAAAAAGAAAAAAAAAAAACAATTTCAATCATATATATGAGTAATTTTGTGGACAAATAAACCCCTGAAAGTACCTATATAAATTCACAAGATTATGTATATCACAGCCTTGATTTCCTTCATTTTGATTTGGGCAGACAAGAAATTTTAATGGTTGAAACTAAATTTTAATTTCCAATCTGATTTATGACCCTGCTATCAAATGTCAACCCACTTTAAAAAGGCAAAGTTTTGTCCACTAAAGCAAAAAATAAGTAAAACTGAATGAAAAGAGATTTCGAAGGAAATAGCAAATATATAGATTTCTGCATATACTAATTCTAGATGATGATGATGAGGACCAAGTTGTATTCACAGCTGCAAACTATTAATTTGGGAGAAAAAACTATATAAAAAGAATCCGAATTATTGTAGGGGCTAGAACAAAAGAATAAAAATCCAACAGGTATTAATCTTCCGCCTCATTCTTTGATGTTGGCTGCTCCACTCAATGTTGTTATTTCAGTCTTTAATTGCCTTATTTAAAAAATATTTTTCAAATTTTCAAGTTAGAATTTTAGGCGTTTGGAGTTAGGACAAGGATAGCCACTTTATGTTGGGAGGTGGGCTGTACAGTAGGGCATAGACATGTTGGGGTTCAACTTTTTCTTATTTATAATAATTAAAATATTAAATATTAAATATTTAAATATATATATATATATGAATATCTTGGAATGATTTGTACATATCAATCATCTTGTCAAAAACTAAAGATTTACATATAGAAATAAAATGATTATTCACTTTTCAGCCTTGGCCACCGATCATCTTATAACTTTGCTTTGGTGATTAATTTAATAAGGATATAATATTAATTTATATGCAAAGGGTAACTATCCAAAATCCAAAATGCCAAAGATAATTTAAGAAAAAAAAGTTGGTGAAAGATTTATCGGGATATATATCGCATATTCTTTATCAATTACTTGCATTTTACAAGAAAATACATTTCACTAGCAAACAGTGAATGACCTCAAAAAGTTAATTCCTTGGTTGGACTCTCCATATTCCTTTACAGTGCGCATGGATAATGGAGATGTACGTGTGTCATTTCTGATTTTTTTTTTTAAGAGGGATATAACTTATAATTGCGAGGATAATTTGTTAACTATTTATTTGATTCGTGATTGTAAAACATGCGTTATATTTTTTTATCAAAAAATAAAAGCATTACAAAATCGAAGTTCGCTCGTCTATAATGCACTATTATTCATGCGGCAGGAGGATGGAGAATTAGAGATCATAAGAGGAAACAATATTTATAGAATTCTAAACAAAATATTCCTTAACGGATTAAGTTAAGCATATATTCATCCATAATATTCAGTCTTCGAGTGACCTAATTTTATAATAAAAGAACACAACCTTATTATACATCAAATTTTCCTTTTGGAAAACACAAGACAGCTACTTATAATTTAGAAATTCTAGCACATATATTTTAAAGATATATTCAAGGGGACGGGATGAAAAGTTGGGATTGGATTGAGGCAACTATCGACCAGTTCAAAGATTGATAAAGCAGACAAGACATACATCCATGATTTCTGCAGTATGCTCTTGGGGAGGCTGAAACAGCGTGTCATTTCCTCCAGCTTCAGCAACTTGACTTCGATAAATACCCCAAACCAAGAAACATATATATATATATATATATGTAGGTATGTATGGCTGATAAAAAATCAGTTCTATAATGTATATGATCAAGTTTTTTTATAATTAGAATTAAAGTAACAGACAAAACAAGTTTGATTAATACTTGTTTGCATGCATGCTTTTCATTTGTCGGAGTCAAGGCAAGTTGCTTATGGGCCTGTTTTTGCCGTCAATAATAGAGCAGTGAAAAGCAACCTTTGACCACTTAAGTGATCAGTTTGCATTCTTAACTACTACATCTATATATATATATATATGTTGGAGAAATTCTGGAAATTTTTTTCCTTTTTTATGTATCTGATAATGAATGCTTGAAGAAAAATATCTGACATTCTAAAATCAGATGGCGATGATTCAATAGGAGCTGATGCCAGCCAGCCCAGCCCACCAAAAGATACAAAGATATCCCATTGTTTGTATGTATGGGATATCAAGCATCAACGCTGGACTCTTGAAGTGCGAGCCCAAGAGGACAGAAAGGACCAAAGGACCAAACTCTGTGCTGCAAATTGCAATCCATCAGTATAGAACTGCTTCTCCCATTCTTCATCCCTTCCTTTCCCTACTGTCAGATCAAGTAAAGCTAAAAGTGAAACTGGCTGAAATGGTAGTATCTCATCTCTGGATGGTCAAGCCCTTTTGGGTTTGCACTAAAAGCCCATTAGACCTACCAATAATCTGTCAAAAATCCTTTTGTGTGCCACAAAAGAAAACGCTTACTAAATCTGTTAAGAGGATCTGTAACTGTAAACAACCATACCATACCATAAAATTCAGAACCAAAAGTATCCAAATCTTCTCTGCTTTTGGGTTGCTTGAAAATGAATAAATAAGAGTATATGGTTTAATCAAACTACCGCATTATAATAATATTCAAAATATATATTCGACAGCTTTAGAATTATGTCGCATTCACTTGGGCAAATTACGAAGGGCATTGAAGGGAGGAAAAAGAAAACCATATACAGTCATTTATTTACAAAATTACGTTGTCGTCCAAAGCATCATTTTACAATGCGAGTGAAACCCAAACCCAAGAAAACTGCAGCCTACCCCATAGAGCGGTTCTGGCACAAATACGGAGAGTATGCGGTTTCGAAACTTTGGTTCTTCTAGTTATTATTGAGTCGAGTGGCCTCCTCAATCAACGTTTATAATGTCCTTGAGCTTGCATTGCTAGTTTAATGACCATTCTTCCCTTTGGAGGAAAAGAATCTGCTAAAGCCTCGCGCTTGTTTCTCTGGCGTTGGCGTAGAAGAGGAAGATGAAGAACTTGACATGGTAGACCTGTGATTCGAATTGTTCGAGTTGATTGGTGATCTCAAAAGGTTTGCTTCGGTATCAGACGGGCTGCATGCCGTGTTAAATGATGACTCCATGGGAGACTCTGCACCTGATCTGCTTGCTTTGCCAGAAGCAGCAGTGCCTACCCCTGCCTGATATAAATCATGCAAGTTCACGCCACTGATAGCTGGTTCATCCTCATGTAAACCTTCAGCCTTTTGGATCCTCTCGCTGTATGGTGATCCCTTCGTTTCTGCCTGAGGGCGTAAAGCTTTCAATTGCTTGCCAAGAAGGAATATGGTTTCCTGACACTGTGCTAGTTTCTCTGCTGCAGCTGCCAATTCTTTCTCCTGTGATCAACAGAAACAATCATAAGTCAGGTTCTTAAAATTTGATTAAGCGAATCAAAAAACTACAGCGAGCAAGAATCAGGACGAGCAATGTGGAAGTAAAATTAGAACATTCAAGGTGGAAGAATGACTGTACAGAAAATAAATTATGTCATGGTTGCAAATAAGAAAACTTGCCAAAAGAGAACTTTCCATACTGATCAGACATTCGATGACAGTATTATTAGATTTCAAAGCAAGGATATTTGGTATTTGTTAAAAGTATTATTAGATTCAAAGTGGATCTGGAAAGACCAATCTTAACGAATGCAAGATGAAATAAGAGCTTACCTGCTTGCTTTTGAGGTTATTATCAGCTCCTGAAGAACAGTTCTCAATCCTAAAAGTCACGGAAAACAGTTATGTTGGATATAATTATATATAAATACACTGACTTATAGAATTACAACAACTAGTTGATAGCAACTCTAAATTGTATGAGAAGAGATTGATGCTTACCTTAACAACTGCTCTTCTAGTTCCTTACATCTGGCTAAAGCATCATGATGACTTCTCTTTTCATCTTGAAGTTCTTTTTCCAGAGTTTCTACTTTCACCCGCAGAAGGTTCACCTCAGTCTCTAACTCCTCTGCACTTGTTTCAAGTGATCTATAAGACTCTGCCATGCACTTGAGCTGTGTCTCGGCCAAGCTATTTGACTTTTGAGCAGAAGCCAATTGAGATTTAGCTTCGGTCAGAAGCAGTTCAGTTTCATGTAATTGAGACTTAGTCATCTCCAGATTTTCAGTACATCGAGAAAGCTCCATTGCCATGTTTTCTTTCTCCAATTTCAGTTCCTCAAACTCTTCCGATGAGAATTTGCTCAACCGTTTCGATTCATAGTCTGAGACCAGGTTTCCGTCATCGGGAACCTCAGGATAGGAAGTTCGACTTGAAATGTGAGCACAGCCATTTTGATATATTTCTCCTGACGAATCATTTTGAGTTACTTTATTCTCTGGTAAAGCAACCTTGTCTATGCAGTCAGGACTATTGATTTCCACTTCGTTACCCTTGTCGCCAAGCACATTGAATCTTAGTTCACTGGCTTTGGCTAAAACAGTAGAAAGATCGAAAACGAAGTCGTTCAAACTTGCATTGCTGCATAAGACATTATTGTAGGTGATAGTGAACTCACAAATTTTATGGCTTAATTCATTGCCATCAGAAGATATATCATCAACTTCCCTTGCTTGTTCTCCCAGGGACTGTACAAAGTCATGAATCTGAGAAATCGCGGTAGCTAATTCTTGGTTTAAACTTTGCATAGTTTCTGAAGTCAACTTATCACCTGGGGACATAGCAATTTCCTTCTCTGCAGTTAAGTTGCCATCTCCAGGATAAGCATGCCCATCGCATGTGCCATCAGAACAGTGCACTTTCTCTGAGACACCATTTACAGAGTGCTGGCTCAGGCTGCCATCTATATCCTGCACAGCACATTTGATGTCCTCCAGAATCTTCCGCACATCTGCATCCTTAGATATGGATTCAAGCACCATAGAGAGCCTTGTTCGAAGCTTCATAACGGGCAATTTTTCTACGTCAGATTCAGGAGACACTACTGACGAATTCATATTAGAAGATACATGATTTGCTGAGACAGATAGACCATGCTGCCTTTCAGACTGGAATTCCTTGCAAGAAATCTCTCCAGAAGTATCAGCATGAACAGTTTCAGATATCTTATTGTTGGTAGAACCTGAAATGCTGATTGCACCATTTGTAGTTGAATCATTTGAAGAACAAGCCAGCTTCTCCATCTCAAGAAAGTCATCCATAAGGTTCAAGTGCTTCAAGTTTTCAGTTTTGTTTGACTTTTCAGCACTCTTTTCCTTTCTGAATTGAGGGAGCTCAGAGATTAAAGCTGTTGCCCATGATTCGGCACAGCTTCTATCTTCATCATTTCCATCTTCAGAAACAGAAGTAACACTTGGCGGAGTGCTAGCATTTTGACTTGAGTAAACTTCTGCAGGAAGTTGAACAATCGTTTTTGAGGGACTTTTTTGTTGGTTGCTGATGGCAAGTTGTGCTTCTAAAGTCTGAAGCTTGCTAGATGTCTTAGCACACAGACTCCTAGAAGCCAGTAGTTCACTGTTACGCTTTGCCAAAGCTTCTTTAAGCATCTTTGTTTCTTCTTCCATTGCCAACAAACGTTCCGTGAGAAATTCATTCTCTTTAAGGAACTTCTGTGCATTATCAAAGGAAAAGTCGCTTACAGTGGACAGGTGTGGAGTGGAAGGCCGGATAGGAGATCTCTTTGGTCGTGTATCTCCATAATCGCGTCCTAAACTCTCAACCTCCAGCTTCATTTGGGCAAGTGCAGCAGGACCTGGCAACTTTTTCCGCACAAGACCACGCAGTCTTTGGCATTCTGCTTCTATCTTTGCTATCTTTTTGACATCCTCCATATGCTGCTTGTTAGCTGCATCTGCAGCCCTCGTGCTCATATTCTTTTCTTCATTACGAATATCTAGCTCTTTGGAAACTACATGGAGTTCATACTTCAGCGAATTTATTTCCCTTTCACATGAATCAATGTTACTCTTCAGAAGCTCAATCTCAGCCTCAGCTTGTGATTTTTCTTCACTAATTTTGATCAGCATGTTAGAACGTTCTTGCAAAGACCTTGAAATTGCAGCATTTTCAGCTTCAGACTTAAGTAGCTCTTGTTCCAGATTAGCTATCTTAGCTTCAAGCTCAAGCTTAATCTTTTCACATTGCTTGTTTTTGCTAATTACCACATCTTGCAACTTCTGTTCGTGTTCTTCCTTCAGATTTCGGACTTGCCACATACACTCTTTAAGAGCACCATCCAAATGTGATGCCCTGTCTTCAGCAGTGAGCTTCAAAAGTGTAACAGATTCCAGGTGATTTTTCAATGCCAAGGCCTCTGCTTCAGCCTTTTCCCAACCTGTATCAAAACCGACAGCAAAAGATTGAGAAAAAATCATGCAAAGATTAATTGGTAGACCTTTAGTCTTATATCAGACTTTGAACGTTAAAGAATAGACTAACCTGAGACAGCCTCTTCTGCAACTTTAGTGTGCTGTTTCACTAGGTCTTCCTTGGTAGAAATCTCTGAATTGGCTGCAGAGAGCTTTTCATTCAAGTCCTCAATCTCCTCCTCCAACGACTGAACTTGTTCCTCGTATGTTTTCACTTGATTCTCCAAACCAGAGAGATGTGAATATGATTCAACAGAAATTTGAACATACTTTGGTTTTTTGTGAGTATCCTGTCGAACAAAATATAACAACAAAATGATATCAAATAAAATAGCTCAACAATTTAGATGAGAAGCAGATCCAGATCTCTGCTCCAGCCTAAGTACTGGACTATGAATTAAAAAAATCCAGAATGACAAGAAAATAACATAGATGATGAATTCATAGAAAATTCTCCAAGCAAGCATGTTTGATGTGTTTTAGTGGAGCAACATTTTAGAGAAGAAGTGTACCTCATCGCCTTGAGATGCAGCTGAAGCCAAAGTAGTAGCAGCAGCAGCATCCAGCGCAACGGTTGCGGCAGCAGCAGCAGCAGCAGCTTTATGAGCTTTATCAGATGATTTTTTCTTCCAAGGCCAATGGCGGTCCATCACGTAAATCCCTTTTATTGCCTAGCTCAACAAGACCATGTAATTTGTTAAGAATACATAGCATGAAAAAGAAGCATACTGAGAAAACTACATCTTAAACACCAAGTTAAGCGATTATACATAGAAAGCAGAGGCATCGAAGCCTCCCTTCTATCCAAAAAATTAGTATATGCTATATTAGGACAATTACTCTTAGATAGGTTTCCGACATTTTATTTGTGATTGAACTAAAAGCAATTTCCAAACCAAATTCAATCCCCTTAAAGCACATCCAAAGCACATAAACAGTAACTACGTTTGGTTGACAGCTAATTGCCATATAAAGGACTTCCAGACAAACCTCTTAGAGATCATTGCTAAGTCTTAGAACTTCACATATGGATAACAAGAATTAAGGAAAAAAAATTAATTAAGAATGGGAAGCTGTCCTGTAGAGATATGAAACAGCAAGTTGACAACTAATAATCAGATTAGGTAGCATTTTTTAAAATTGCATGATTGAATAATTTTTAGGTACGCATACACCAAACTATGAATTGTCTCTTATTTGTTAATGTCACCAAGAATTCTAAGAACAGAGCTTCCTTTTCTTCTCTATTCAACATTTTCATTTTTTTTATTCTTGGCTTAGATCGTCAGTGAACTAGAATTCACGTTGACCAAGTCAAAATATAACACAGCTGTCAGAAATCAATTTTTTTCTTTCATCCCACATTTTCTCAGTCACCAAACAGCATAATATGGGGAGAAAAAACTACCAAGGTTGAAAAACTGCAAAGCAGATTGTACTGTTGAGAAATAGGAGTTCGGTATTCGCGGTGATTCGGAGATGAACAAAGAAGAAGAAGAAGAAGAAAAAGAAAAAAGAATCGTTGATAGAATAAAGACAAGCCGTCAATTTAGAAATGAAAAGAGAAGAAAACAAATACCATCGAGTCACATCCACTATCTTGTAGCTATAAATATAAAATGCTTTAGATTGAAACAAGTAAGATCGTCAGTGTTTCAAATGTTGCAATTTAATCAGATGAGATTGCATGTTCAAGCCAACCCGAGTTCATCAATGGGTCACTTCAAATGCAAAAGATCTAATCAAAGAACTAAAGATCTTAGAATCAAAAGCTAATTTCATATCAATTGAACGAGATATAGATTTCGATTGAAAATGTAAACGTAAAAGCAAAAAAAAAAAAAAAAACAAAAACAAAAAGAACGAATGACGAGAAATTTACTTAAGAGAATGAGAGTGAAACTGAGAGAAAGAATCGAAGAAATCTGAAAACAAAAAAAACCTCACCGACAAAACAGATAAAGAAAAACAATCTCAAAAACTTGGACAGAAAGGAAACGTTTTACTCCGCATAAAACCAGACACCTGTTTTTCAATCAAAATAAGAAAAACGGAAACAAACGAAGGGCAGAAATAAAAACCAAGACAGAATCTGTTTCCTTTTTCACTCACTTCTACTGTACTCTCAGCATCAACATTGACATTTAAACAAAAACTTAAAAAAAAAAAAATCAAACAAATGAAGAAAAACAATACGTTATTGCATAAACTCGACTAACCTTCAGATATGTAGCTGTCTTAAAGGAGTTTGATTCTGAACAGGAAGTAGTCTGAGATTCAAAGATTAAGATCCAAATTTGTGGTGTTTTTCTTTTTCTTTTCTAATGTTAATGCTAATGTTAATGTTCAGGTTTTGAGAAAAAGAGAAAGAACAGGTGGCAATGGCGGTGGAGGAAAAAGAGGAGGAGGAGGAAGGCAAGGGAAGTGGCGGAGGAGTTGGGTAAGCTGTAAAATATTCTGGACTTAGGTGTCACTTAAAAGGCAAGTCGTTTGCAGAAGCTCCCAAACCAATCACCTTTTAATATACTAGAATTTCATACACTACGTGAATTTTTTTCTCAAGTTATGTAGATTTTTTTTAAGAGTATAAAATATCCTAATTTTATTTTAGGAGTGACTAATTTTAAAAATATATTTTTATTAAAATTATTAGAAACATAAAAGTATTCTAATTTTATATTTGTTATTAATATTTTATTTCATTTTTTTTTATAATTTATTAACTAAATTTGGTGATATTCAATCAAACTCTATGGATTACTATATTTGGCTATTTTTATTAGAAAAATTGGAACCAGTTATTATTTATTTTATTTTATTTTATTTGGTTTATTTTTTTGCGTTTAAATTTGTGGTTATATAGTTGGTATTAATTTCAGGGCCAAAAGTGATACCAATCGGACGAAATTGCCATTGACAAAGTAGAGAATGACAAGAGAGGCCTGCACTCTTGTGGTAGGAGCAACAGCTCAGCTGTATGCGATAATTGGAAAGTTTTGTTTTTCTGTGTTTGTGTTTTGTATATGTTAATGTGAATGTTACGACCTTGGAGTTTGGACCACCGGTTACTAACTCACTACAGCTCATAAACAGTTTTAAAGTGTTTCAACTTTAACTAAGTCGTCTCTGCTTCTAAGCCCCGCCGCTGCATCCTACTGCCATGGATCACCATCTCCACCGTTCATTACTTGGGATTTTTCCAGTTTGTCTGTATTTGATTTCAGACTTGCTATCCCAAGATTGTTTTAGGTTTGACTGAAGCCAAAAAAATCGAAAAAAAAAAAAAATTCCTAAACTTTACAATTAACGATCTAACAATTAGAATTTGATATTTTTAATCTAATTAATTTATATAATTATTTAATATTTTTAATTAATTAATTAATTTAATTAATTAAAATTTGATATTTTTAATCTAATTAATTTATATAATCATTTAAAAAAAATTAGAGATTTATTTCTTATTATACGCGATCGTTTTTTGTAAACCCCGATTTTTATATAAAAATAATTTAATAATTAGATTTTTTTATATTCATGGGAGCTATTAAGTTGGACTGGATCCTAATCGACCTCAAATTACAAATCGACATATCTTGCTACTTAGAAGATCAAATTCAAGATTTGAAAACAGAATTCAAAAAGATTATGATTATAATTAACCGAATGTAATATCTTAAATTTCAAATAAATTATCGAATCAACTTAGAATTAAAACAAATTCAGTATAAAATTAAATGAGCTTGGTAATGATTAGGTAATTGTGTAATTGTCATTACCCAAAATGGAAAATCAAGGTAGATGAAACGAAGTGGTC
>JBBYHK010000001.1:9177570-9214500 GCA_038382065.1 Adansonia grandidieri | reverse complement strand
ATCGGATCGGATCTAAATTTAAATTTTAATGATATAAATTGATTTAATTTAATTTTAAAAAAATTTAGATTATAACTTAATTTGATTATAAGTAAATCTAGAGCATAAAAAGTTAGCCCCTGCTGATTGATATCCGAATATCTCTTCCTATGACATTACAGTAGAAGCCAAATTAAGACAAACTGGGTACTGTTAAGTGACTAATTTAACCTAAATTGACTATGCCAAGGCCAGAGAATTAATGGCCACCCACCAATTTATTTGTCATACTTGGCTTGAAATAATCTACTATTAATAGTTAATACCACTGTTTTGATTTTTTTTAAACCATCCTTGAAAAACACAACTATGTTCGACTTCAATTTTTTTTGGTATTTAAGGAAAGAATATCGGTTAGTGAAACTAAAAATCTAATACTTTACCGATAAAGTTCAAAACTGTAGGCTAACATCACGTAAATGGTATATTAATTCCATGTTATACGCAAAGAAATGAATCTAAAATGGAAGATTTGAACAATGCTTTAATTCCAACTAACTTCTGGTTGTGATTAGAACGGGGATGAAAGAGAGAGAGAGAGAGAGAGAGAGAGAGAGAAAATGTATTAGTTAAGTAATCCAACCATTAATTTTCATTTATAAAGAGAATAACTACAAATTTGAGCCAATTAATCACAAACTTAAAGTGTAATATATGCTCTTAAATTTAATTAAAATTAGGGATTTATATTTTGATACATTGACAATATATAAATTTATACATAATTAATGAACTAATTGTATTTATTTTAAAAAATTTTAACAAGGTGTTATTATCTATTTAACTGACAATACGTATTGATATATTATATATGCGATGTCAATGTATCAAAATATGAACTCTTTAATTAAATTTAAGTTTGTCTGAAAGTGAGAAATCTTTCTAGTTAGGGTTTTGAATTCTTGTTAACCATTAATATTGTTTTTCTAAAGAACAATGCTTCAATTTATTTTGGAGTTTTAGTTTTCTCAACCTAACTTGTCTTTGTAGAAATTGATGTCTTGATTCTGATGATGGGAAACATTCCTTCTTTAGATGTATGTAACTAAATGAATGAATCCTTATTTCTTTTTAGACCAAACCAAAAATTGGTACTTGAGACTTTGCAAGATAATTGCTTCGACCTTCGACTTGACGTTAAGATTCGAACCTTTAAAAAAAATTACTTGAATAAATGAAGTTAAATTTCGGATTTATTATACTTTGTTTTTATCAACTGAATGGGACATGAACCTTCTCAAAACAATTGGAAAAACACAAAGACGTGCGAAACTACACTAACATGGTTCATATGAATAAATTAGAATGTTTGGGAATATTGGAACCAAAATGAGCTGTTCAATCTTCTTTTGTATTTTTCATGTTTTAAATTAAGACAAAACATTATTATTATTATTTTTGTCTGTCTCAATAATTAAAGATCATCTTTCGACTTTAGTCTGCAACTTTCTATCCATTGAATGAGATATAGTTTGACCTCCATTTATTAAAGATTCTCTCAAAATCATTCTTTTTTTTTTAAAAGGATTGTTTTCCCATTGCATTTTCCTCACATTGCTTGTCCTTGATAAGTTTGGATTTTAGAATTTAAAAATATTGTGTATGCAACTTATTTTCTAATTAGAAAAGAATAATATATTATATATATTATTAATTAGGTGACTAATTATCCCAAATGTTTAAATTAATAAGAAATGATCGACTAATATATTTAAATTTCAACTTTCCATACGTGTAAGTTATAAATGGATAACGGATTTACACATGAAATCAAGTGTAGAAAAAAAAGATCTAAGGGGAAGTGGATTATTAGGATTTGAACTCGAAAACTCTGACTCCATATTTAATCTAGTAATCAATTATTCCGGATGTTTAAACTAATAGAAAAAAAAAAGGGCTTACTTTCAAAATTAATACTTGTCAACAGAAATATCCAAGTGAGAGAATTTTTGTTCGATAAACCTACCAAAGAAATAATATTATGTGAGATTTATAGATATTAAGTTTTGATGTCTTAATTAGCTTTGATATTCCCAATCGACTAAGAATTAGATTTCAACTTCTAATTGTATACATTATCCTCATTGTTAAGTCAAATTTTTGATCAATTGACTAAAGGAAGATAACCAAAAGATTGAAAATTTTGCTTTCATATGTTTGACAATGCTACGTATTCGATATAGATGGCTTATATTACTACTAGTCTAATTCAAGAAGATAATCATTGGAAATTAGTAAAAAATTACTTTAATTTGTAATACTCCTGCTTAGGTGGACTTATTTATAAGGTTCCCAAGAAAAATATTTAGTATAAATACACCATATTAAGAATCATTTCAATCATTTGATTTTTTTTACTGATTGGTCTATAATTCCTTTTATTAAAAAAAAGTAGAGTTTGAATCCTTCAATATTTTATTTTATTTTTAATCATGAAAGTCGTAATTTAAAAATAAAGAAAGTTATTTTCGATGTTATTATTCAAACCCTAACCTGCTAAATGTTAATTTTTAAAAATAATACCATAATAATATGAATTAATTGAATTTAATTTCGAGTTTAATTTTTAATAGTTTGAGTTGAATAAGGGATAATGAAGCATGAAATTGTATATTTAAAGTCAAACAATCAAGAAGTATGAAATATTTCATCTATTTTCGATTATGTTTATCTATACTAATAAATAATAATAATAATAATAATAATAATAATAATAATATATTGTACTTTTTCCTTCTCTTTATAATCTCTCATTTATTAAAAAAATAAAAAAGTTGACATTTGTTCTATATAAATACATTTATGAAATAAATAGGATATAAATTTTTTTAAAAAATGGAACAATGTTTGGTTTGCCAATGTTCAAAGTGATGAAAGTCAAATCATTCAAGCTAATTAAATTCGATTAACAAATGGACCAAATGTCCTTATCTCTATCCCCAAGTTTTATAATGCATTTCAAGAATTTAGACTCCAATCCAATTAATACTTGATTATACTTTTTCAAAACACTTTAAAGATGGTACAAAATTTTTTACTTTATTTGATTATTACTTTCGTTAATTCATTTAAAAATCTTTCGAAATAAATCTGGTCAATCAATATGAGAAAATAAGTTCTTAAAATCAATAAAATAAAAAAAATTATATTCAAATCAAATTCAAATATATTCTTAATCATATTATATAAGTAAAAATATGTAAAAAAAAAATTCCTTTAATCATCAATTAAAAAAAACTACAAGTTTCTTTTTTAGGTTTATAAAACGGAAATAAATTACAGATGTCGAGATTAAACTCTAAATTTATTTTATATACCTTTTGAGAATGATAAATCAATTGAATTGAATTTTAAATTTATCAATTAAAAAAAATAGTAGCGTAAGGGGGATGTATAGGGAAAAAGATTCCAAGAGCATAAGGGAAGGACTCTATTTGCCATTAACATCAAATTACAAGCTTTGAACCAAAATAATCCATGTTCAGCAAGGAGTTTTATTTTTATTTTCTTAATAAATTTTCTTCCCATTGTCTCTTTGAGAATTTTTGGCTGTTGTCGTGGAGACAAACTGATTAAACAACGTATGTCCTAAAGTTGCAGACTGGTTAAAAGAATTTGTGTTTGGCATGTCGAAAACGAACCTATATACTTGCTAAGTTCTACCACTATTAAAATATTCGATCCCCCCTTTCTTTTGTTTTTTCTCATTGGACTTCCAAATCAAAGTGAAAAAAAAAAAAAAAGTTGCAAAATAGTGCAGGCCATGGAACTATCAAAAGTCAAAACTGCACAAATGCTGTCGAGAACCATCCTGGACGTCGGTCGACCTTGGCATGCATCCACCTCAGACTTGTAGTCGTTGGCCGGTTTTTAGCTCCAAAGCTTTTACAGGTTGAAAACTGAAAAGTGAGACTTTGGATGAAAAGTTTAGATATTCATATGATTCTATTTTATTTGTCAATATTGATATAAAATCGATGTATATTAGAAAAATATTTTCAATAAACTATAAGTTGTTTATTTTTAAATTTGCAAAGAAATTATATTTTTAAATTTGTCCTTAAGAATAATAATAAGATTTTGAAATAATATTAGAAAAATATTTATTAGTTAAGAATCAAAATCTTATTTATTTAGCTATTAGTTACGATAAATCTTAGAAAAGTATTTTTGCTTGATGGGAATCGAAACATGAATATATAACCAAATATATAATTATGTTAAATTAAAATAATATATATTACAGTATAAGATTAAATATGAATGATTTTAACATAAATATAAAATAAGCAATAATAAATACATAACCTTTTATTTATAATAATATAAATATATATTACCATATAAAATTAAATATGAATAATTTTATCATAAATATAAAATAAGCAATAATAAATACATAACCTTTTATATATAATAATATAATAAAACCTTTGATACAATTATAGTATCTTTAGCTATGATTTTGATAACATTAGATATGATTTTAATAGTTTTTAATATAATTTTGATAGCTTTTAATAAGATTTTAATAACATTTTATAATTTTGATAACCTTTAATATAGTTTTAGTAATATTTGATACAATATTGGCAACCTTTGATTTGAATATGGTATAGTTTCATAACCTTTTATATAATTTCGGTATATACGGTATAGTTTCGTAACATTTTATATAATTTTCGTAAGTTCTCATATAACTTTTTATAATCTTTAATATGACTTAAAATTTTTTGTTTTGAAAACCTTTAAACATTAATGAAAATAGAAACATGAAGATATACTCAAAGATGATACAATTAAAATTAATTGAATGGAAACTTGGGTCGTAACTATGGTATAGTTTCATAAATATGGCAACCTTTGAAGTAATATGGTATAATTTCATAACCTTTTATACAATTTTGGTAAGTTCTAATATAATTTTTTATAACCTTTAATATAAGATAAAATTTTTGGTTTTAAAAACCTTTAAACATTATTTACTTGATAAGAATAGAAACATAAAGATATAGTCAAAGATAATACAATGAAAATTAATTCATAGAAAACTTGGATCACAAAATTATATTAAATTACGATAATAAATATATTACCACATGAGATTACCATGAATGATTTTTTATATTAATATATAATAAATAACAATAAACGCATAATTTTCCTAAGAGAACAATAAATATATAATCTTTTATATAATATGTACAATATAATATTAATAACCATTGATGTGATTTAATTGCTTTTATACGATTTTGATAACTATATATATAATTTTGATAACCATCGGAATAATTTATTTATGGTCAGCACGCAATCAGTTACCTCTAATGTATTTGATGTGATTATATATAAAAATATATATATATATATAGTTGTGAAAACATTAATAATATAAAATTTTATGAAAATATTAACTATATAAAAAATTATACATAAAATATTAATTATATATATTATAAAAATATATAAAATTAATTTAATTTTATTCTAATATAAATTAATTCCTTCTCGTGTAAAGATTCAACTGTGTGGGCTTCATCATAATGGGTCTAAATCAATTTACGAGCCCAACAACTAGTTAGATTCACAATATATAGTTCCATAATCCTAGTTTCAAGTGATGAAGACTTAAGTCTAATTTAGCGTTATAGTTGAAAAAAATTAAGTTAAAAAAATATAAAGAAAAGTTACGTTTAAAATGTGATTTTTCTTTTAATAAATAGGGGTTTAGGGTTGATTATACACATGACAAGGTTAGTTACACGAAGTTTCTAATCCAAAGGGATTTTTAATAAATAGGAGATGGAAAAAAGATGTTTAGAATCGAATTTAAATTTACATGTTAAATCATTAGATCGAGATATTTTCTTCCGTTCTAAAAAGAATTTGATTTTCAATTGAATTTTAGATCTTGAACCCAAAAACTCATTAATCAAATTAGAGTAAAGGATTCTTCCTTATCAACACATAAAAAATATATTTAGTTACACAATTTAATTATTTTAATATCAAACGTTAGTTTAATATTCAGGAGGATTTGAATAAAAATGTTAGGTTTGAAAAATGAGTTTAAGTAAAAAAATAAATTTCGTTTAAAAATGAACTTGGTTTTAGGTAGAGAATTTATGTTTTTATTATATAATTATATATATTTTATAAAAATACTTATAATTTTATTTTACTAGTTATTAACTTGTTGAAACACTTTTGTAATGGAAGCCATAACATGCATTTTTAATAATAAAAATATATTTAATTATTAAAAATTAAACTAAAATATTAAAAATAAAAATATAATATGAGTAAGTTTAAAGGATTTCGATTACCTATATACAAATATAGGTGGATTTAGATAAAAAAAGTACCTACATTTCAAGGCAAGTTGAACCAAGACAAACTTAGAGTTACTTTAGCATTGCTGTTGCGGTTGGTAAAAGCTTAGTTTGAAAAAATTGCTTTTAAAAAGTACCATGAGAAATAATAGTTTGCGATTTTTAAGTGTTTGATATTATTGTGAAAAACTGCGATTGAAAGATAAAATGTTTAAAAAGTATGTCAATATTAAAAAGGTAATGAAAAAGTTATATTTAATACTAATTGAATAAATTAATAGTATTAAAAAAATATATAATGTTATGGATCTCAATTTTGAAAATCTATATAAAAAATATAATTTTTACATTTTAAAAAAAATAAAATTATTTCATCATAAAAATAATATCTATTTTAATAATTCCATAATATGTAAATATATTATTAATAATATTTTATATTTAAAATAGAATCTAAAAAATAAACAATTATAAACATATCATATAAATATATAAATATGTAATATATAATTATTCAATGAGTATAAAAATTATTATATACATTAAACATAAAATGCAAGCCGCAAACACATCTTCAAAGGTATGTTTACGGTTGGCTAAGCTTTTGTTGTCTAAGATAGCTTTTAACCCCAAACACACTTTGTTTAGGATTGCATTGGTTGCTAAAAAAAGCTTTTAGGCAGCCAACTGTAATTCTAAACAAAACCTTATAGTATGATCATAGTTTGTTTGAGCTTAGATTAATTTAAAAGTTAAGCCATCCATATAGTTATACAGACCAGGCTCGTTAGGATCAGGTCTAGGATAAGTCTTTTATCAATGCGATTCAGCTTGCTCGAGTTACATCTTGGACAAGCCTTTAGTCATTTCGACCTGGCTCAACTTGAATTGATAATTAATAATTAAAAAATATTTTTATTTAAATTGAATTATAAAATATATAAAAAGAGCTTTTAGGCAGCCAACTTCAATTCTAAACGAAGCCTTATAGTATGTTAATACTTTGCCTGAGTTTAGATCAATTCAAACGTCATGTTATCCGTCTAGTCATGCATACCACACTCGCTAGGATTACGTCTAGGATAAGTCTTGGACAAGCCTTTGGTCAATTCGACGTGGCTCGACTTGGATTGATAGTTAATAATTAAATAAATATTTTTATTTAAATTAAATTATTAAATATATAAAATATTAATTTAAAAATAATTTTTAATTTTTTTAATTATATATAGTAAGTGTAGGTAATATAGGTGAGCTGGGCCAAAAACGATTCTAAGCAAAAAACCAAAATTTTTTGAGTTACAGCCCAAACCACGAACACTTCTATTAGAGCTCGACCTAAACTCGACTCAGCCTATAAGCAAGTTTACTCATGGGTTAGATTGTAATTTAAAATTTTTTTTTTCTTAAATCAAATTACACTAAATCGAATTAAAAGTTAATTTATATTATTTAAAATAATATTAGAAAAAATTTAACCATGAACCAATTTAAATTATATAAATAAATGAATTAACTGTGAACTGATTTAAATTAAAAAAATTTACTCAAATCCGATATCTATCTAATCGGACGAACTGCTAAACAAGCTGTGCGGCCTACAAGCCGGTCTAATCCTGGCGCAATATTTAGGCATGGCTTTCTAATTCTAGAAACAACGACGCTATTACGCTAACGTGCGTTTCTCACTCTCCTCGACAACTTCCGTTAACGCAATCGTCGTCACTGCTTTCGTCTCTCTCAGGTCAGGTTTTATTCCCAACCCCTCTCTTTACCTCTTTCTTTTAGGCTTTACTAATTCTATTAAAACCCTCGATTTTTGTTCCATTTTTTGAAATCTTATTTCCTTATTGAATTCATGCACTAGGGAGAGAGAGAGAGAGGGTAGGACCAAGGCATTGACGATACTTTGTGAAAAACTCATTACTTGGAAGAAGTTCTATCCGTTTTCAGTTGTGAATATAATTTTTTTTTTTTGGTGAATACTTAAGGATTTGATAAGTGTTGGAATATTTGGTTTTTGGCTTTGAATTTTTGGGCTATGGCTTTAGTTGCTTGAAGGAGGGAACCTTTATTCGAAATTATGAGCTTTGGTTTTTTTGGTAATTGAGAGATGGAAAGTGATGATGGTTCAAATTCCAAGACAGGTCGGCAATTGCAATTTGATTTGAGGAATAATGATGAGCTAGGGTTAGAAAAGTTTTCATTACGGAATTCGTTGAAACCTGGGAACGGGAAAATGGATAGTGGTGGAGGCTCCAAGAAAAGATCAAAGGTCGAAGCGGCGGAGGTTGGTTTTGATTCAGATGATGATGAGCCAATTGGATCTTTGTTGAAGTTAAGGAAACCTAGGAATCCTAAAAAAGTTAACGATGGATTGGAGGGCAGTGTTTCTGAGAAGTGCCAGAAGGTTGAAGTTAAGGCAGGTAAAACTGTGGGCTATGATGATGAAGATTTGGGGGGAATGAATGATACGTTGGCAAGCTTTAGGAAGAAGTTAAGGGGTTCTAAGAAAGATATTGGACTGGGAGCAATAAGGGGAAGGGTTTACTCTTTGAATAAGTCTGTCAAGGAGGATGGGCTTTTGGATGGGAAATCTGTGTCGAAGACTAGTCTAAAAGGTCAGGAAATTGGCGAAGACAGCTCTGATGCGGTTACTGATGAAGGGGTTGAACGAAAGCATACAGGGAAAATAAGGAGTGCTGAGTCTGATGCAAAAGCAAGGCCCACTGTAGTTGATAATGAAACAGAAGGGTTAGAATCTCATCTTGAGGAAGACCAGAATGAGGGAGGCTTGTTTCCTGGTAATTGTTTGGATCAGTCTTTGGATGAGAAGTTGGAAGAGTCATTGTCAACCTTTATTCACAAGGCACAATCTGGTTCACTACGGAAATCTCGCCTAAATTCAAGTTTAAAACAGAATTGCAAAGCCACCCATCATGCTTCTGCTTCAAAGAACCCAAGAAGAAATTGTGACAATAGTTCTCATTTAGTTTCTGGTTCAAGCTTCTTGCATTCATCCTCCAAACAATGTAACACAGCTGAGAATCGAAGATTTGACGTTGGTCTGTGTCAACAAGAAAGCATTTTGGAAGCATGCAACTTAGATATTCAAAAGGGTCCTATTGAGGATCCATGTAGGTCACCTAAAGTTTGTTACAAGGATGGAAATTGGCATTCCAACACTAACCTCTGGGGGAACTGTTCGGCAATTGACCAGAGGGGTAAACCAAAAAGAGAAGGTTTAAAGGATGGATTAGAGCTTCAATCTACAAGTAAAACAGGCAGTTTAGTGCCCTGTGTAGTAGAAATGTCCAACTCTCTTTCTTCCTCAAAGCAGATGGAAGAAATCCATGGGTCTGGTAGTGGAGGTTTGTTTCCCCAACATGTGGACATTCCAAACAGATACATTTCAAGTTCAGGTCCAGAAATTTCTTTAGATGGGATAGAGAACTCTAGTGATGAGTTGTTAAACAAGTCTTATAAGAACGCATGTGAAAAGGCTGCAAAATTTGAGAGTGGCTATAATCTGTCTCTATCTGCTAATGATTCACTGAAGATGGAAGAGACTTGTAGTGATGGTTCAATTCCTTGCCCCGAGGAAAAATCTTTAGAAACCTCTGTTCATCCCAATGAAAGTGTTGCATCCATTCGGAGGTTCCACTCTGCTTTGCATCGACCATCTGAAGATGCATGCCGTGGGCCCTTTGTTTCCAGCCGTGGTAGTTTCAATGGAGAGGCTAATGGAGATTCTCCTACATCTTTAACACCTGATGAAAATGGAAGTTGCCAAGAAGTTACAGTCTCTCTGCGTAGTTCTGAAACCAAAGACTGTAAGTTATCAGTTGTCCAGCGAGGTGGGCGCATTATTAAAAAGCGTAGGCATGGAGATATGGCTTACGAAGGGGATGCTGATTGGGAGAATTTGATAAATGAGCAAGGTTTATTTGGAAGTCAACATTTTGTAGACAATGATCATTCCTTTAGAGCGAGAGAGAAGTTTGATGAGGCAGCAGTATCAGCTGGACTGAAAGCTCGTGCTGTGGGTCCACTTGAGAAGATCAAATTCAAGGAGGTCTTGAAGCGTAGAGGTGGGCTACAGGAATATTTGGAATGCAGGTTTGTGAATATGTATATGTTTGTTTACTAATTTATTATTATGAACTTTTTTGAGTAAAGGTTTCCAATGTTGTCAAGGTATGCGCCTAGGCGTGTCTGCGCCTTAAAGTTAAATTTGCCTCATACCCTTTTGGGCGAGGCTCATTTGATCAGGCGCACGCCTAATTGAAGTTCTCTTTAATTTTAGCCTTTTTTATTTCATTAAATGTACCTTTAATGGTAAGAAAGGGGATAGTATCAGACTCTCTACTTTTCCGTATTCGAGTATTCAACAGTAGACATGAGACTATTAATAGATAACTTGGACCACCCTTTAGAGTTTATTAGTAAGGAAATCATGCATATCGGCCAACAAAAAAAAACTGCAAGTTTTGTAGATAACCTGGACCACTTTTCAGAGTTTATAATCATAATTATATATCTTAAGCTTACCGTACAACGCACATACGTATTGCGCCTTACTTCACTCAGGTGAGTGCCTTGTGCCTCAGGCAATATAAAGGCTCTAGCGCCTACAGTGCGCCTTGCGCCGTTGACAACACTGCAGGCTGCCTTTCTATGCTGCTTTTTTTTTTTTTGGGGGGGGGGGGTTTTAGCTTTAAATTATAGCAATTAATTACCTTTGAGACCTTGTGCACCAGGTAGCATCTTTTGTGGTAATTTTTATTTTTATGATTTCTGATTTGGCCTATAAATGCGTAACTGTTCATTAAATTTACTTGTATATTCAGGGATTTGTATTTGGTCGCGTCCTTTCATAGGAGTTGATATAGTTGCCAGTTTTCAGTGCTACCTTCTGATTTTGTATTTTAAGAAGTTCTGTTTTCTTCAATGGAATTTAATTGCATGGTGCTGCAGGAATCACATCTTAGGTCTCTGGAGTAAAGATGTTACCCGCATTTTGCCTCTTGTTGACTGTGGTGTTAGTGCTACTCCTTCAGAGGGTGAACCACCCCGAGCTTCCCTTATTAGGGAGATATATGCATTTCTTGATCAGAGTGTAAGTGTTTACTTTTTAATGATTCAAAATTTGTTATCTATAGCATTTGGTGTATTTTAATGTTGATCTTGAAGTTTGGTAGGAAATTGAATGCTAACCTCCTTTTTGCAGGGTTATATAAACTTCGGAATTGCTTCTAAGAAAGAGAAGGCAGAGCTCAATGCTAAGCATAACTACAAACTTCTAGAGGAGAAAAATTTTGAGGGTAGTTCTGGGGCCTCTGTTGCTGATTCAGAAGATGGAGTTGCTTTCATCCTTGGCCAGGTCAAGACTTCTGAAGCTTCTATGGATACAAAGAATGGTGCTAGAGTTGATGACCAGAACCAGGCATCTGAAGCCACAATGTCTGAAGTCTTGGTTGATTCGATCACACCAGAATTGCTTTATATAAATGAACAAGAGGAATACCCAAATGATACTTGCCAGCAAAATGGCAGCATCGATGCAAAAGTAGACTCTGGCTTGATCAGTTTGCAGGTTACAAGTGCTGATCTATCTTTTGATGCAGTTGACATGGGAATAGCCCCTGTTGTAACTCCAGAAGAAAGGAATGACTCACAATATGTTCAATCTGCAGCTTATGATAATCCTGATTGGTATCGTCACCTCCAGGGTGATTCAGAGGTCAGAAAGAAAATCATAGTTGTTGGAGCTGGTCCTGCTGGATTGACTGCTGCTCGCCACCTGCAACGTCAGGGATTTGTTGTAGTTGTACTTGAGGCTAGGAATAGGATAGGAGGCCGAGTTTATACCGATTGCTCCTCTCTTTCAGTGCCTGTGGATCTTGGGGCTAGCATTATTACTGGAGTTGAGGCTGACGTGTCAACTAATAGAAGACCAGATCCTTCCTCATTGGTCTGTGCACAGTTGGGGCTAGAGTTGACTGTGTTAAATAGTGCATGTCCTCTTTATGACATTGTATCTGGTCAAAAGGTTCCTGCAGATCTGGATGATGCTTTGGAAGCTGAATACAATACTCTTCTTGATGATATGGTGTTTCTTGTTGCTCAGAAAGGTGAAAAAGCAATGAAAATGTCTCTCGAGGATGGTTTAGAATATGCCCTAAAAAGGCATCGCATGGAAGAAATAGGAGCAGATATTGGAGAAACAGAATCCCATTCTTCAATGAATGCTTTCTATGATTCCAAAGCAAGCAATTCTATTGGAAAATTTCCTGAAGAAAAATATTCTGAAGAGGATATTTTGAGTCCCCTTGAGAGAAGGGTTATGAATTGGCACTATGCCCACTTGGAGTATGGCTGTGCTGCTTCTCTTAAGGAAGTGTCTCTTCCCAACTGGAATCAAGATGATGTTTATGGCGGCTTTGGAGGAGCCCATTGTATGATTAAAGGGGGTTACAGCAAAGTGGTTGAGTCTCTTGGAGAAGGACTTCCCA
The DNA here is from genome assembly GCA_038382065.1 of Adansonia grandidieri. NCBI lineage: Eukaryota > Viridiplantae > Streptophyta > Magnoliopsida > Malvales > Malvaceae > Adansonia > Adansonia grandidieri. The sequence goes on along the minus strand of JBBYHK010000001.1, from coordinate 9,201,611 downwards.
TCTACTTGAACCATGTAGTCACAAATATTTCATACAGCCAAAAGGACTCTGGAGTTGGTGATAGTCAACATTGGGAGGTCAAAGTCTCCACATCAAATGGCAGTGAGTTCTCTGGAGATGCTGTGCTTATTACTGTGCCTCTTGGTTGCTTGAAAGCTGGAGGCATAAACTTTTCTCCTCCATTGCCCCAGTGGAAGTGTTCTTCCATACATCGGCTTGGTTTTGGAGTTCTTAATAAAGTCGTCTTGGAATTTCCAGAAGTGTTTTGGGATGATTCTGTGGATTACTTTGGAGTGACTGCTGAGGAAACAAGTAGTAGGGGCCATTGCTTTATGTTTTGGAATGTCAGAAAAACTGTTGGTGCTCCCGTTCTTATAGCCTTAGTGGCTGGTAAGGCAGCTATTGATGGTCAAAGTGTGAGCTCATCGGATCATATAAAACATGCTGTAATTGTTCTCCGTAAGCTTTTTGGAGAGGCTTCAGTTCCTGATCCAGTTGCCTCAGTAGTTACTGATTGGGGCAGGGATCCTTTCAGCTATGGTGCTTACTCCTATGTTGCCATTGGAGCATCAGGAGAAGACTATGATATCTTGGGCAGGCCTGTTGAGAACTGCTTATTTTTTGCTGGAGAAGCTACCTGCAAGGAGCATCCTGACACAGTTGGTGGTGCAATGTTGAGTGGACTTCGGGAGGCTGTGCGACTAATTGATATATTCACCACTGGAAATGACCATACAGCTGAAGTAGAGGCAATGGAGGCTGCACAGGGACAATCAGAATCTGAAAGGGATGAAGTAAGGGACATAATTAAGAGACTCGAAGCTGTTGAACTTTCTAACATCTTGTACAAAAACTCTTTGGATCGAGCTCGGCTTTTGACCAGGGAAGCTTTACTACAGGACATGTTCTTTAATGTGAAAACCACTGCAGGACGATTGCATCTGGCCAAAAAGTTGTTGGGTCTCCCAGTTGAATCCTTAAAATCCTTTGCTGGGACAAAGGAAGGGCTTACCACACTGAACTCATGGATGCTGGTATTTTTGCTTTTCATGATTTATTATCCATTGTTGAGTCCTAATATGGATTATTTCTGGTAATGCATATATTAGTGGGCATTTAATGTTCATTGTCTTTGAATTGAAATTTACAGGATTCGATGGGAAAAGATGGGACTCAACTGTTGCGCCACTGTGTGCGTCTTCTTGTGCTTGTTTCAACTGATCTACATGCAGTTCGTTCATCAGGTATTGGTTTATTTTATATAGGTCATTTATATTGTTATCATTGGTAATGTACTTGCATGGCATGTGTGAAGTTTTTGTTTGTATGTGCATTTCTGTTGGCTTTTCCACGAAGTGGTTTGTGATGAATAAAAGTGGATAAGATAACATTTTATTAATAATTATTCTTTCTAGGCATAGGGAAGACTGTTAAGGAAAAAGTCTGTGTACATACAAGTCGTGACATACGTGCTATAGCAAGCCAGCTGGTTAATGTGTGGCTTGAAGTCTTCCGTAAGGCAAAAGCTTCTTCAAAGAGAAAATCCCTTAAAGATCCAGCTTCAGGAAAGCCACCTCTACGCTCACATCATGGTGCTTTTGAGAATAAACGAACATTGGAGGATTCTTTTTCTGCTGGAAACCAGTATCCTTTCAATTTGAAAGAGAATGGCAAATCAATCGATACGGAGGTGGAAGGCGTCAGCCTAGCAATGTCTGAGGAAGAGCAGGCTGCCTTCGCTGCTGAAGCAGCTGCTCGAGCTGCAGCAAAAGCTGCTGCTGAGGTTTGTTCCTTCTCTTACCCTTTTTACAATGGCATATCTACATTGACGGAGTTTCCTTAAACAACCATTACTTGGATGTCACCTTACTGAAGTCTTTATTTGCGCTTTTGGGCATTGCATTCTACAACCATATTATTCATTTCATATACTTTTGCTTTTCATCTTCACTAAAAAAATTATTTCCTTCTTTCTTATTCTGCTGTGGTTATGGACTTATGTTTATAAAAAGATTTACTATTTTACTTTGTAGGCACTTGCATCCACGGAAGCCAACTGCAACAGAATGATGCAACTTCCCAAGATTCCTTCTTTTCACAAATTTGCGAGAAGGGAGCAGTACGCACAAATGGATGAAAAGAAATGGCCCGGTGGTATTTTGGGAAGACAAGATTGTTTATCGGAAATAGACTCGAGGAACTGCAGAGTTCGGGAATGGTCTGTTGATTTCTCTGCTGCTTGTGTTAACCTTGACAGTTCCAGAATGTCGGTAGATAGCCTGTCTCAGAGGAGCCACTCAAATGAGATTGCTAGCCACTTGAAACTTAGAGAACACTCTGGAGAAAGTTTGCCTGTAGAAAGCAGTATCTTCACAAAAGCCTGGGTTGATACTCCTGCTGGTAATGGGGGGATTAAGGATTATCATGCCATTGAGAGATGGCAGTCTCAAGCTGCTGCTGCTGCTGATCCCGATTTCTTCCGCCCAACAATGAATGTCAAGGATGAGGAAGATTCAAATACTAGTTCAAGGAAACCAAACTGGAAGCATGATGGACGAGCGAATGAAAGCTCCATCTCCCAAGTTACAGTAAACAAGGAGCGATTCAAAAATCATCCTTGTGGAGCTGATCGTATTAAACAGGCTGTTGTTGATTATGTTGCATCATTGCTAATGCCTCTTTATAAGGCAAGAAAAATTGATAGGGACGGATACAAATCAATAATGAAGAAAACTGCAACAAAGGTTTTTTTCTTTTTTTTTTCTCCCCTTCTCTTCCCTTTCTTGACTTTCACTCCTTAGTTCTCACTTCTTTCTGCCTCTAGTTCCACTCTGGTCTTATGCTTTTAGTTATTTTACCAGGTAATGGAGCAGACAACAGATGCTGAGAAAAACATGGCGGCTTCCGAATTTCTTGATTTCAAACGCAAAACTAAGGTATGCATTTTATATGTGATGTATACATTCCTTTATGAAAATGGATACCTAACGGTCGTATACAGATCTGGTTTCTGTATCAAACTTAATTTGGATGCCTTCGAAGTGCAGATTCGTTCCTTTGTGGACAAATTGATCGAGAGGCACATGGCAATGAAGCCAGTCAGGAAACCTTGATGGTTTTAAGGATTGACTGGTTCTATGCTTTTATCGGGTGCTTCACTGCAAGACCTGTAAAAACTTCTCTCTCTGCATATGAGTTCACTGCCTTGAATGATGGTAGCGCTGCGGAAAGAGTTGCGCAATCTGCAGCTCATGATACAGAGGTGTCCATGGAAAAGGGGAAAAAAAAACCTGGTTCAGTGTTTTAGAATCTTGATTGACCCTCAAAGCAATGCTAAAGTGGGTGAAGCTGATGCCTTTGTGGCCAATTCGATCGGAACTGGTACTGGAATATGCTTAATAAAAGTGTTGTGGGTCATTCATCTCATCTCATATGGGTTTGTTGGCAATCGCTTGGCCTTGACATTATTGAAGATGACATCAAAGATCCTTTGCTTATATGAATTGGCCTGTGAGCCCTCTTGGAAGCTGACCTTTCAAATATAGCCGCTTCAGCTAACTAAAATAGGATGAAGATGAACCCAAGAGCTTAGTTTAGTTAGTTCATGTAATTTTCTCTAAATGGTAACATTCAAAAGTTTTAATATTTGAATTACAACATCTATAAGCCTTCTTCTACTTCTAGATTGCAGCCTTCGTACAAAAGAGGTACGGATGTAGATTTACCATTTTTCCCTTTACCTGGCTATGTATTGAATATGTCACCATGCTAGTCGGGGATAGAGATTTTAACTTTGTCAATAGAAATATTATATTGAATTTGACTCAGTTTACTGGAGATTGATTTCATGTGATGTTGTCCGACTTTAGACGTAACGTTTACATAATTCCAATTTCATGTTGACCATATGTCCATTCGGTGATGCCGCAATGGCGGTGTTTTATACTTTTTCGTATTGTATACGTGTAAAGGTCAGATAATACAATTATTAATTCGGTTAGAACTTTAAAAATGTATGATAAATATTTTAAATATATCATATTAATTATTTTAATTATATTAAATATATTATTTTTTATATTTATAAAATATATTATTTTTATATTTTATTTTTTATATAGTGTCTAAAAATATCAATAAATTTGATGTAAAAAAAAACTCAATAAGTGGCTACCAATTTTATAACGAATTTTTTTTTTTTTTTTTTACAATTTCATTCATAGAAAAAAAGGAGAAAGGGCGCCGATCACTGCATGCAGCTAATAGTAATTACTGCACTTTCGCCTCAAAATGAGCCAATTATTCAACCGCCAAGACAAAGCGTCCATGACGAGTAGATTGCGGCTTTATTAATGATTTATGGATAGAGTTATTAAATTTTTTAATTTTAATTATTAAAATAAAATTTAAAATTTTTATTTAAAGTGATATAAAGTAAGGAATATTTATATTTATAATTAAATTAAATAAAAATAATTTTTATTATATAAAAATAATTCAAATTGAATTTGATGGATGTAAAATGTAAAAAAAAAAAATTATAACCTAAATTTAAATTAAAATAAGTCGAACCAGTTAAATAGGAGCGAACCGATGAGCAGATATTGCCAAATGCCAACCAACCATCCCAAGATCCCTCCTTCCTCTGCCCTAAAAACCAAAACATTAAAATTCATTAGAACATTAAACAAAACAATTCCTCAAACAAAAAAAAGAAAAAAAAAGGTCTGCTTTTTGTGGGGTTTCCTTGTTGCCCCACACCTTCATCATCAGAACCAGAAAAATTAAATTGAAAAAAATAATAATAAAAAAAGAAGAAAATTAAAGGAAGAAAGAAGTCGTCGTCATCATCAATCTCTTCTTCTTTTCCTTTACTTATTAGTTCACTCGCCACAGGGCTAATGGAACCAAAAGAACGTGATCCCCAACTCAAAACCCCCAAAATTTGAACAAATTTAAACGAACCCCAAGTGAACAATTATTGTTCCAATTCCTATTCCTTCCTCAACCTTTTCTAATTTATAAAAAGCAATATATATATATATATATCTTTTTCCTTTCTTATCTTGGCCCCCCATTGCCCAATCTATTGCTCGTTGGTTGGGTTGGCTGGCATTTTCAGTTTTCGGTTTCCGAGCCCTGGGAGAAAATGGCGACAAGAGGGAGTAGATCAGAGAAGGTGAAGAGGATTTTTCAGCAATTTGATACTAACCGTGATGAGGGTCTTAACAGAGATGAAATGGCAGCGTTAGTCGTCGCCGTTAACCCCAGAGTCAAGTTTAGCGACGAGCAAATCAACGCTATTCTCGACGAAGTTTTCCGGACTTATGGGGAGTTCATTAACGGTGAAAAGGGGTTAACTTATGACGGTTTGTTGAGGACTTACGACGATGGAGCTGGTGACGTGGACCGTGACTTCGACGCGCTGGGTCTCGAGCTCAATTTCGATGAAAACGAAGGCGCGTCAATTGTTCCCGTAGCATCTTCTCCTTCGATTGCGGACGACAGAGCAACGGGGTCACAGAGGAAGCAACGGACGGCGGCGTGGGCTGTTTCACCGCATCACGAGATAGTTTTCGACGACACGTGGAAGCTCATCGACGAATTGGAGATTTTGATAAAGAGATTGAAATCAAAGCAAGCAAAAGATGGGAAATTTAAAAATGATAACAGTTTTGATGCGTATTCGGATGCTGGATGGTCAAGGGAATTGGGACCCTCTGCAGAGCTGTCAGAGAAAAGGGTATACTGGGAAGAATCTGGGCCTGATTATGCCATTTTTGTTAAAGAATTGGGAGCTTTAAGGAATAGAGCTGATGGGGCAAGGTCAAGAGAAGAAGCATTTGATGGGCACATGGCAATTGGGAGGGTTTTATATGATCATCAATTGTTTAAAGAAGCTTTGATTAGTTTCAAAAGATCTTCCGAATTGCAACCAATGGATGTGAGGCCACATTTCAGAGCTGGGAATTGTTTGTATGTGGTAGGGAAGTATAAAGAAGCTAAAGAAGAATTCTTGTTGGCTTTGGAATCAGCTGAAGCAAGTGGGAATCAATGGGGTTACTTGCTTCCTCAAATTTATGTCAATCTTGGGATTGCTCTTGAAGGAGAAGGTATGATTTTAAGTGCTTGTGAGTATTATAGAGAAGCTGCTATTCTTTGCCCTACTCATTTTAGAGCTTTGAAACTTTTGGGTAGTGCTCTTTTCGGGGTTGGGGAATATAGGGCTGCTGTTAAGGCTTTAGAAGAGGCTATTTTTATGAAACCAGATTATGCTGATGCACATTGTGATTTAGCATCAGCTTTGCATGCTATGGGTGAGGATGAGAGGGCAATTGAGGTTTTCCAGAAGGCTATTGATTTGAAACCAGGTCATGTTGATGCTTTATACAATTTAGGGGGGCTTTATATGGACTTGGGTAGGTTTCAGAGAGCTTCTGAGATGTATGCTAGGGTTTTAGCAGTGTGGCCGAATCATTGGCGGGCACAGCTCAATAAGGCGGTGTCCTTGTTGGGGGCCGGGGAAACTGAAGAAGCTAAGAAAGCTTTGAAGGAGGCTTTGAAAATGACAAATAGGGTTGAATTACATGATGCCATTTACCATCTGAAGCAGCTACAGAAGAAGAAGAAGGTAAAGACTAACGGTGGTGCCAACGGGGAAGGGGCTTTTCTAATAGTGGAGCCATCAAAATTCAAGACGATGAGTGAAAAGACTACATTGATGCAGGATTTAGAAAATGCTATTCAAATTAGGGCTTTCCAGCGAATTACTAGATTGAGCCGCTGTGATGTAGATCTTTTGAAGAAGGAAATGAATGAAGCTGACGTACCAGTCTCCTACTCTGGTGGTGGAGGTCCTCAGAAATCCATACGCAAGCCTAATTTGGAAGAAACTCTACGCAGATTACTTAACTTTCTAAAACCTGAAACCTTCCAAGGAGCTTTCAAAGCTATAAATGAGAAAATCCTCTCTGTCTTGGATGTAACGGGATCAGGGAGGGTGGACTTGGGCATGTTTTATGCTGTTCTTGCCCCCATTTGTAATGGACCTCCAGATAAGCGAAAAAGGATTGCCTTTGATGCACTCTTATGGCGCCTAGTAAATGAAGTTGGTTCTCAGATTAGAAAGGTAGATGCTGTTCGGTACATCAAATTGTTGAGGGCTATTTATGGTCCTTCACTTGGATTTAGTGAAATGCTGGAAGTTCATGGAGAAACAGATTCCTCAATGGTATCTTTCAGTGAATTTCTTGTCATGTTCGATGATCCTGATTGGGGCTTCGGTATCATGTCCAGTCTGTTGAAGTTAGAAACCGGAGATAGGAACCGTCATGGACGCCATGTTTGCTCAGTTTGCCATTACCCTGTTATTGGTTCCCGCTTCAAGGAAGTGAAGTCTCGTTTTAGTCTATGCAATCAATGCTACAGTGAGGGAAAAGTTCCTCCTAGCTTTAAACAGGATGAATATAACTTCAAAGAGTACGGAAGTGAAGCCGAGGCGATGAAAGATAAGTGCATCTGCTTTACTTTGCAATCCCACAAAGCTCCGTAGCTAGTTTGTTTGAAGTCTTTTTTTCCCCCCCCTGATCTTGTACCATTCCATTGTGTTACTTTAGTCATCCAGTGTGCATTGTGCAATATATATAGTTCATCCATGTGTTCAGTGGGCATCAAGCATTCATGTTTTTGTACAATAAACCGTTTTCGAGCGATGGCTCTGATACAATCCCTGTCTCTTAACAATTGTTGTAGAGATCATTTTTACTCATCCATTTGTGATAAAAAAAAAAACTTTGAGATGGTGTATATTTGTTCACTGTCTCATCATCATCTTCTGCATCTTTTTTTTTTTTTTTATTGTAATGTTGAATTTGTTTGAAGATGTTCAATGGAGAAACAAATGTTACCTTTTTATTTGCCATGAAATTGTGTATGCTTAATAGAAGATTGTTAATGGTCACACATAGAGAGGAGATTCACTCACCAAATCAGCATTCCTGCCATTTTTTTTGGTAAAAAAGACATCACAACTTGAAAAATAAAAAAGGGATTGAATATATTGAGATTCAAATTCAATAATTGTTGGATGTCATTTTCTAATGATAACCCGGATACACTGAACAATAACAATAACTGCAGGGTGCTAAGAAATCTATAAATTAACAATGACATAAGCTTTCCATGTTCTGATCTAATAACATTCTGGGCAATAATTTGTTGGTAATTGCAGTAGGTATTTTTGATCCTTAAAGTAGGAGGATTAAATTTCAGTATCTTTTTTTTTCCCCTGGTCTTCTTTATGATAAGGACAGTGGGGAATTTCCAGGCTGGGGAAATTGGGACATGTGACAGCAATGGCAGGTACCATAATTGGCTGGGACTTGATGGATAACAGGTAATATTAGAGACTTATGGGAGTTAAAAAAGAGAAAAAAAAAAAAATCCTCCCTTCCATTATCAACAGATCAGACAATTTTAGATGATCTTCCATTAATGGGGGAATACTCCAGTTTCTATGGTTCAATACCAGGTCAAACCAATCACTCGAAAATTTTCTTTAAAGTAATTGTTCTTTTTTTTTTTTTTTTCAAGTTTTCATTCTCGGCGTCCAAATGCATAATTCCAAAAACTAATGCTTGACTCCAGCTTTATCGGCAGGATCTCCACTTAAGAAATTTATGACAAAGCAAACTGATGGAATATATACACACACAGACACATATATACCCAACTTAATCACATTGCACCCTTCAAGAAAGCAAAGCCATTAATTTTTTATTTCAGGGCATAGAATAGACCATATCATGGTTTGGACAGCCCATCCAGCAGGCCTAATTCGTATTAAATTAAACATGGGTAAGTTATTTTTTAATTCAGACAGGTTCGGTCAGATTGAAATTACTCTATAAATAATGTATAATAAAATAATATTTTTTATTTAGATTTATAAGTATTAATATAAAAATATTTTAATATTATTTTAAATAATTAAATGAATTTTTAAATTGATTGGGATTCAACTTAAGTAAAAAATAATTTTTTAACTATAACTCAATTTGATTAAATTAAAAAATAATTTTCAAACCGTAATCTAGTCCGGTCACGAAGACCTCTATGGACAACATGTCTCAACCTTAATCTGGGCCATTTCACAAAATTTCAGATCCAGTTTTTTGACGACTTTCCCAGTTAAAGGGAAAACAGTAAGATGAACACTTCAATAACATGCAAATAACTAATATACAGCGTTGCCCATTGCCCATTCCCCCATGATTCAGTTTATTTTGATTTGGAATTTTGAATACTAAAACATATGTTTAATTTTACATATCTAATATTATTTTCTTTATCATAATGGTATTTGAAATATAATATATATATAAATTTTAATATATTAATAATTCATAATATCTTGTTCATGTAATATAATCATATAAAATAGATAAAAGTGAAGTTATCAGTTGAGCATACGGCATGATCATTCCATCAAAACACAGTGATCTCAAAAAAAAAAAAAATGCTTTCCATTTAGTACATGCAAAAACCATGAAGGAAGATCAATTTAATTCGAGCAGTAATGTTATGGATCAGTCTGACATTAAACTAATCGTAACTCTCACAAAATTATACCACTATTTTGTGAACCGAAACCTTAAAGGCTTCAAAATACACATAAATGCAGGTGAAGTAGTACTATAAAGGCTTCAGTCCAGTACAAAGAGTAAGCAAGTCAAGCTCAAGAGAGAGGATGTCAGTGATGCAGATTTTTGGTCTGATAATGATGGTTATAATGACATTTATGGTAGCTAAGATAGCAACAGAATCTTCACCACTGTCGCCGTTATTATCACCATCTTCACCACCAGCTCATCTCTTACATTCGATTCATGATAAGAACCAACAGCAGCAGCAGCAGCAGCAGGAAGAGAAGAACGATTACCAGGAAGCTAATAATTTCCTCGACGATTATGGTGTTTGGAACCCTACACCTATATCAGGTGGAGTCTATCCTCCTCCAATTCCCCATGCAAAAGATAGGCACTAGACTAATGATCTTCCAAAATCTTCTAGGCATTGATTAGATTTACCAATTTTCCCGATCTAAGGATATATATATATATATATATATGATTATCAATATGATATGCAAGCATTTCTAGTATTATGCAATATTTAGCATGTATTATCTCTTATTTTTAATCTATACGTATGCTTCTCTGGGTGATTTTTCTTTTACCTGTTTTTGTCAATGGAATCAGAAAATGAGGCTATTTTTTTTTTTAATAAATATACGGTATAATATGATCAACCACTCGAATTTTTTTATCGAATAAGAGCCTTAATCCACACTGACAGAAGCACATTCGTATTACAATTGCTTCCGTTATTATACCCTCGATCGAAATTTAAAACTATGTATGCTTGACCCCTTGGGACGCTTCAACCTGCTTTTAAAGATAAAACCAACCCATTCCCTTTTTGCCTATCCCTCCCTCCTTTCATTATCCGATTCTATTTTCTTCTTACTTCTCCTTGTACCTTCCAACAATATGTCTGTCAACTACAGTCTCAGTACAATGAAGGATATACCTACCCGACCAAAGGGGGGGATTAATTACATGTTCCTTTGACTGTCTGTTGAGGCGTTCGAGACAGTTTAACTTCAATTGTTCTCTTTAGATTTTCTGGTAACGATACTGTAATTAAAATTTTAATTGATATTTACAAAGGAGTAGCATTTTGCAAGTACAGGATTGGAAAAAAAAAAAAAAAAAAGAAGAAGAAGAAAACACTACTAACAAAAGTGACCCTAGGGAAAAAGAAACATCAAACTGAAATCAACTTAGCAAGAAAATGGGTAAAGCAAAGATGGGGTACTTGAAGGCTTGAGACCCTTGTCAAACTACAAGGGGAACATAAAGCTTTTGTACTTTGAAAATCTGATTTCTACCAGAATGGCCTATATCTCTTGGAGCCACTGGATGGAGGGCTGATTTGTGGCACTGTAAGGGCATCATCTGTCCAGCTTCTGTTACCTTTCATGCCTATAATTTGGTTAGTCTCCTTGAATCCAATTTGCCCTCCAAGTTGTGAAGAACATGGGGGAGGATACAAGGAAGATGGTGACTGAGAAACCCAAAGCTCTAAACTTTCTGGTGAGAAATTTCTCATATTGCCAAGATCATTACCATCATCGGTCTGACGAAATTATACCAGAAAATCAAAAGATTATTCAAATCCAAAAGACAATCACATCATTGAAAGATCAAATTGTGAAACAAGGGAACAACAATAGATCAATGATGGGATCAATGCAAAACTTACAAAAACCAAAGGGAGATGATGAGGAATCAAGAAATCTTCAACATGCCAACCTGGTACCATTTCTGTCAAATACGCAGATATCCTACTCGTTGAACCAACCCCTCCACTTGCTAACAGGTTATGATCTCCACTGCTCTTGTTAATTAATGCGGAAGCTCTTGTTGTTGTATTAACGGATGAAGACTTAGCAAGTGAAGATGGATTGAAATTTGCTGGAGTAGCTGAGACAGGGTTCTTAGCCAATTGCTGAGACGTGAATTGAGGGACAGAAGCACTATAGGGAGCCGAGGTTGCAGAGAGTTTAATCCCTGTAAGAAGAAACCTGTCATGTTTCTGGGTATGTTCGTTTGCTGAGTGAATTGGAACATCACAATCTCTGCATAGAATTGCCCTATCTTGTTGACAAAACAAGAAAGCTCGTTTCTCCTAAATAAAAAAAAAAAAAAAAAAAAAAAACAACATCAATCAATCAAAACACGGACTTTACACAAATCTACACGAACCAAAGGGCCAGAATGGGGAAAAAAAACCTGACAGACATCGCAAAGAGGAGCCTGCTTAGAAGATGAAGGATGGAGAAGAGTAAAACGATGGTGTTTAGAAGCAAGCTTGTTTGCGTGGTGAATCCGGCGGTCACAGGTGTCGCACAAGGCGGCCTCGTCGGCGTTGCAGAACAAGGACGCCTCATCTTTGTAACACACGTCACACTGAATCTTCATCTTCTTTGCTGATCTTTTGCTCCAAACTCCAATCCTCTCACTCTCGATTCCCTGAAAGACAAGAATAGTTTGGAGGCTGCGGAAGTTTGGAACCCCAAAAGAGTTGGGAACTGCGAAGTGAGGATTAAAAGCGTGTCTGTCGGAGTATATATTAAGAATAATAGACCATCGAATAGATTACTATTGATAATACTATTCAAACTTAATAATTGTTAGAGTAAATTATAATACGGTGTAAATAAGGTTATTTTAGTTTTAAAATACAAATTAATCTAATTTTCATCAACAATCCATAAAATGTAAAATAATCTTAACTTAAGAAAGCAAGAATTTGTCAGACAAGAAAAAAAAAAAAAATCAAATGAAAGGCTAACTGGAAACAACCATGTCGCTTATTTATAGTCCCAAGCACACAGAAATTGAGTTTGCAAATCAAAACCAAAACCAGAACATCAACCAAGACTAGACGAACTCCATTCACAAACCAAGCATCAAAGCAAAAACAAGACAATAAACAAATCTGCATATGTCGACCAAAGCTGAGAAACAGGGAAAGATTAAAGAAATAGAGCATGTTTGAGGTGGTGCCATCCCCAAAGATAACAAGAACTAGAGCCATGGAAGGGTTGAAAAATGAAGCAGATCCCAATGCCGCGGGCGTTACGGCGCATTTAAGCCACTACCGCGGCGTCATGCAACGTGTTTTGGTCGCTACGGTCGTGATTCGATATCACGACTGCATAACGCCGGTAACTTTGATATCCGTTGTGACGTGGCCGAAACGCAACGTAACAGCCGCATTCTAGTGGGGATTCATATTCCGGATGCTGAAATGTCAGTAGGTTGCTTCACTTTCCATGATGATTTTTTTTTTATTTTTTTATTTCAATAATCATGCTTTTATTTTTTTATTATTTAAAATAATGTTAAAAAATTAAAAATATTTTGTAATTAAATTTAAATAAAAATAATTTTTATTATTTAAGTAATGCTTTGGATTAGATCAAGTTAACTTAAATTATAAAAATTATTATCTAAGTTCAGTCTAATACAAGTACTAGATAACATTTATAAAATATAAAATGTAGGATAACATGGATAATAATCGTTAGCTTATTTTACTATTTAACGGAAAATGCTACCAATAATAAAGACTAAATAGTAATCTTCAAGCTTAGGACTCTTTTTTCCCTCTCTCTTTCACTTGTTTAATAATGGGTTTTGTCTTTAATTTGCACATTTTATTTTAAAATAAGTTAGTAAATTGACAACAATGCTTGCTTTTAGTTCCTCCTTGTGACAAATAAAATCATGACTTCATGTGTTGTATATCTTAAAATTATGATTTTTTTAATAATATTTTAATTTTGTCAATATTATATTATGACTTGATGTATTATTCTAGATACTTTTTATTTTTCTTTTTTAGTTTTCAATTTCCCTTTTACATTGTCAGTGGGGAGATATTGATTAAATAATTATTGTCTTTTACGTAATCACAGTCGTCATTCAATAATTTTTTTTATGTTTTATTTTGTAAAAGATAGCAGATAATTTTTGCTTTTCTTTTGTATTCTTTTTCTATGTTCATGTATCACGTGATAAAATATGATTGACGAGACATTAACCAAAATATTAAAAAGAGAAATAAAATTTTCTTTATGTGAAAAAAGGGCTAATTATTGAAAGCAAAATACAATCCAAATTCCAATAAGCACCTATCAGACAATATTTGAAATTAGTAGTAAAATGTTAGGATGTAATGGGATGGAATTTCTCCCCCTTTCAATGCAATATTAATGCTTTTTATTGATTAGTTGAATCCCCAAACTTGGTAGCATGTTGCTTCTTACATTTTAACATTTTTTACCATCTAGTTTTTTTAAAGTGAAACCACTAATATCTTAAAGCTCACTTAGTTTAGAATAATTTAGCTCGAGATATTAAGATTTCATAGCAGAGATAAGAGTTTTCTCAATGGAAGTGTTTTCATACATAAGACTCAAACTCAAAACCTTACTTAAAGGAAAGAAAATGCCTACTACTCCACCCAACAAACCCGTTAGTTTTCACCATGCAAGTTATTGTCAGTAAAATTTGCCTAAATTGCTCGCTTTGAATCTTATTTTATTCAAAGTCATGACCATTTTGATTATAAAAAGGTATAATCTTAAAACAACATAATTTCCCCATCATTCTTATTAATTTGCCTAAATTGCTAGCTTTGAATCTTATTAATTAATTTGCCTCAATTAATTAATGTTGATTTTTATTTAGACTAAGACTAGATAAGCAGATATATTTCATTACTTACATTTTTTTTTTAATTTCCCATCACTCATCCAAAGAAGGTGGAGACCTTTAAAAATTAAATTAATTTTTTAATTTAATTAGCTAGTTGAGTTATATATATATATATATATATATATATTATATTGTCATTCTTTTAATATTGGAGAACTACAATACATTTTCTTCTTTAAATTATTTTTGTTAGGGAAGGGGAGGGAAGGGATTTGTATTAAAATGGTGCTCAACCATGCTCAAGTTAAAAGAAATTGTTAGCAAAATACGTGGATTTATGCCACAAAAGCATTAGCAAAATCTGAATAAATCAAAATTCAAAATCTAATATAATTAATTCATATAATTATATTTAAAACAAATAATATTTAATGAATTTAAAGCTATAATTTTAATATTCGTAATTCTTCCTTTTAACCAAAGTAGTCTCTTTTACACAAACATTTCTTTTTTTTCTTTTTTTTTTTCGAGCGGCCCATGGTATGAATAACTGTATATATATTCGTACAATATTCGTACGAAATGAATAACTGTCGTTCATATATTTATTTATACACATAATGTGAAAAAGTAAACGTAACTACGTATATATGTTTGTCGGAATCACAGGGTGGAAGAGGTGATGAGCGATAAGACGAGACGAATTCTAATAATGCTGTTCACTTTGAGCTAAAAATGGCTCTCATTGGATCCAAAGGAATAATAACAATCTATAATTTAATAGTAGTGATGATTGCCCTTCTTACTTTTATATGTTTTTCCTTCTTTTTCCTTGCAATTTGATTCTTAGTAACCCTTATTTTGAGACATGTTTGATGAAAGAATTGTTTGGAATAATTGAGAAAAAATTAATTAAGGATCAAACCTTGCAAGGCTATTTCAAGATGAGACCTTAAAAGGGGCTATAAGAGAGATTATCAGTGGGTCGTGGTATGATAACAGCAGGGATTTTTCATTGAAAAATTCAAAAGAATTTTCATAATCATATGTGATTAATATGAGATCATACAAATCAAAGAAGGTATATTTTTGAAAGGTTAGACATTGAATATAAGTGAGAGACTCTTATTGAATTTCAATCCGTTACAAGATTATTTTTTTTTTTCTCAAACACTCAGTAATTGAGCACCTCCTCAGGCTCACCAGGGTCTCTGAAACATCACATATTCAGCTCGAGGCTCCCGGGTTAAACTTACCATTTAAATACTGTTTCACGCTAGTTTGGTTTATCTCAAAAATGAATGGCACTCCCCTTATCTGCAAAATCACCATTTACAGCCGGTCAAGACGGGTTATATATCCAAATATGTCACAAGCTTAACAACTTTGCCCAACATTCATACCCGAACCCGCTTATGAAAAGAACAAAGTTCTACTGCACCGAAGCATGCATGTCACAATACACTCATAAAAAAAAAAAAAAAAAAATCAAAACAGCACCTCAATCAAACAACCGGAATGAAGGCTCAGGCTCTGTCCTTGAGCAACTTCCTTGCTATTTATCGAAACTGAACGCTTGCCAAGATTTTTAAGATGGAATGATCCATCTTCTTCCATGTTGATAATTGCCTAAATACATTGAGAGGAACCATAAAAACTAGTATGGCAGGTTAATAGAAAACAGTTTTAAGAGCTATAACTATTTTTAGCAATAATGGCTTGGATATAGATAAATATATATCAAGACATAGCAAATCTTACCTGCCGCCTCGACACTTTATTGGCACACCCTTCTCTTCCCAAGTCAACGTCAACGACAAAATCTTCCGTTGTTCTACCAAGTAAAATCTACACAATTGAAATTATAAAGTGTTATGAAAATTTAATTCATCGATATTGATTTACTTACCTAAGCAAGAAAAACGATAACCTCTACTAGCTTCAGATAGCAACCTCCAAGAAACCATGGAATTTTGATGAAGTTGTGTTAAGTGTAAAATTTAGTAACTTCATGATTTTCCCATTAAGCCTATAAAATAACAAAATAACTGATGGTTCCTTTGACAGTATTCTTTCCTATCCGGAATAGTTGTTTATCCAGTGTTCACCTTCAACAAATACCGATAAGAACTTCATAAAGCATAGCTTTCTAACTGGACTTTGTTAAGAGTACAATTATGAAACTATTTAAATAAAAGATAGTGATTTTTAGTAATTATCATTCAAATCAGGAAGGCAACATTGAGGAGAATGGTAAAAAGTAAGGATATGGCAAGAAAACTTAAAAATAAAGACTTCTTAGTTTTAGAATACCTCGGGTTTCTTAATATAATGCTTGGAATGGCGACCATATAAAATGGCAAAGGCTCCACGGGATGCAATGGCCCTTTGCATGTAAGAACGGGAAGCCTGCTCCAGCCTTATAATTGCTCTTTTAGTGTCCTCATGCTGATATCTAGCAACTGCATAGAAAGCAAAAATCTCTGTTACTTAGACTCGGGTGCGAGTGTTTGATACGGATGTGTCCTGCACATGTATTTTCGATCTTTTTCTAAGTTTTCCATGCATTCGGAAGGTCATATCCCTATGTCCAAGTCCAAATATGTGTCGGACACGGGCACTTTAAGAAAAATGAAAGCAACATATGTAAAAATTATCTTCAATGTCCAGAAGACAGTATTCCAGATTCAGATAAGAAAAGATCAAATTTAAACAACCCGCAACAGGTGGAGATGAGGAAGCAAAATAAAACACTTTTTTTTATCTCCTCCCATTGCTTATAGATGGAGTTCAATTAAATCAGTAACTGCAGGTGTTACCAAACTACTAGAGTGGAAGATTGACAGATACAAGTTAGCAATTTAAAATTTATTCGGTCGATATACTACCTTCTGGATCACACAAATCTTGGTCATCTGGTTCCAAGTCCATATCAAGGATCTGTTCGTAGATTATAAAACATGAATATAAGTAGTCAATAATGATGACTATAATAAAAGTGACAAGCAGTAGTGGTTGAAGACATACCATTGCCTCGATATCTGAGAAATATGGAACATCATCATCACTTTCAATCATTAACTCTTCTAGTTCTGGCAGTGGATGATCGAAAACTAGCTGTGGAGAAATAATATCCATGGACCCCACCCCTGCATTTGAAGCTTGGTGATCTTTAATCATTTCTAGAGCATTCACTTCTTGTTTAATGGCAAAAGAATCCACCAGTGAATAACTGTTGTGGCTATCAGAACAAAAAGCGGGTTTCTCGATTAAAGAATCAGCAGAACTATGACTCAAATGCTTTCCTGATACAACATCTTCACTCTTTTCCTTCGGCAGTGTTGGCTGGTGAGTGCCTTCACTAACATTTTTGGAATTAATTTGAGCTGAAGCATTGGCCACAAAACCATCAGTTTTAGGTGCTACACATGAAGAATCCTCGCATTTAACTCTGCAATCGCTAACTGGATGGAGTTGACCCTTTTCTGGAATAATCTGTGGTCCTTTCATTTGAGAAGATCCATGAGATTGCCATGGATCTCTATGATCTCTCTGAACCAGTGGGCACAGGTGTTTGGGGAAGACAACATCTTCATTGCAAGGAATTTCTGGGTCCTCGGTATTTAACGTGCAACAAATGATAGCGTTACTCGGTTCTGGGATATGACTATTTGAAGTTGACGCAGAGGAAGGCATCAGGACCTCTGAATCAAGGGATACAGGCCCATCTGCAGCACAAGATCCTGTAACTTCATCTAATTCTCCAAGACGTGAACGAGACACATTTGCACGATTCTCTTGCGTTTCTGATGTCATAGCTTCAGTTACATCCGGCATTTGATCTTGATCACAGTTATTTGGTGAACTTGCCAAAAATGAGCTCAGACCATCAAAGTACGACTTATCAATCACATCTTTTGCATCAACATCCATGAATAAGGGTTCATCATTCATAAGGGTATTGGTTATTTCCATCAAATAACCTTCCGTATCAGCCGTCTGGTCTTCCATTTCCTCACATGGTATGTTTGATTCCAAATTTGAATCTGCACCAACAACATCATGTCCTGAAGCACGATCACTCTTAGCACTGACGTCATCAGGAAATGCATATATATCTCCTCCCTGCAGTTCATTTTCCCCATGACCATCATCAGCAAGAATAGCGGATGCAGGCAAGCCTTCATCAGTTCTCCAGATTGACAACCCACAATCCACAATTGGTGAGCTGAAGATCCGGTTGCCCTCAAACTCAGAGCAGATATTCTCCGAATCATTGTTAATCTGATCAAAAGTATATGAAGGTTTCACCATTAAATCATCAGCGTCAAACAAGCTGTCCAAAGGCAAGTCCTTGGATTCATGCAAGTCCGCAATGCCAGAGCCACTCTCTACAAGATACTGATTCTCTACGAGTATCTGAGGAATTTCCTTATGTATATTAAGTGGCTCAGCAGGAAAACCCTCATCATCTTGCTTATGAATAGTTGTCTGGAAGCCATCTGTTGCGCACTCATCCCTAGCGGCAGCACCATTATCAGCTAACATTTGCGGGAGAGAACAATTCATTATATTCATATTTGTTTCTTGAATTCCAAAATGATCAGAATTAGGATTTCCAAGCATGCAGCTGCCATTTAGAGGCTCATCTTCAATTCCCACATAGTGGCCATCATTAGGTGTGATAAGGAAATTCAGATCCATTGTGTTAAAGGGCTCATTCCGAATTCTTTTACGCAATGCATGGTAAGAGCTACGTGCACTCTCAGACTTTCTCTTTCCGGGAAAAATTTTGCCACCTTTTGGATTTACTATTCTGCCAAATTTCGAAGATATGGAAGAAGCAGAACGTTCAAACTCAACTATGCGACAAGAAGCCTCCTTGGAAACAATTGGATCATAAAGGAGAGAATACCATCGATCTTGCAGTTCCCTAATGGTAAATTTTCTAGAGAATTGCACCGCACCTTTGGCAAGAGATTCCAAAGAAGCACCAGCCTGCAAATGGATACAAAGAAATAGAATGAAACACGGTTTCCTCAAGTAGAAACATAATTATAAGGACCATAAACAACATAAGGAAAATTGAATTAGAGTGAGGTGATAACGTTATGCTGAATGCACAATTTGGATCCCGTTTTCCTGTTGACACTCATGCAGTCATTGCAACTTATGGTAATACTACACCAACCATAGCGATGTCATTTCAATTTTAGAAAAACCACTCGCATTTATGAATAGAAACTAATTTATCTAAAAAAGGCCATATCTATGAAACAGGTTGTATTTCCAAATCAGTGTTACTTAGAATGCGGATCAGTCTGGTACGAGGAACGAGAACTAGAACACAAATTGCTACGTACTGGAAATGCAATTCGATAAGGTAGTCATATTCGGATAATTTAGTAAGAACGAAATACAATTAATTGGAACTTAAAGAACGTATATAAAAAGTATTGTGATCTATATAGAGAGAAGAGACAGACAAAGATGAACCTCATCTTTACCCACTTGGGTTCGTAGACTTCACAAATTGGATCGCAGACGATCTGCGATTGGGATTGTGTGATCCAATCGAAAATAATATGTGAGTTACCGGTTTCTGGTAACAGAGTTCAAAATTAACACTTTGGCACAACACAAACTATTTTTAGTATGCTTTCTAAATGGCATTCCCGCAAGCAATCCGCCTACTGATAGATTTTGGCAGTTTGCCATAACATTCCTATAAAACAACAACAGTATAATCATATGAATATCTGCAATCCTTAAATTTATAAACTTAAAAGGAAGAGTCTTCTAACTCCTTTTATGACAGCCGCCTTATATTGGACACTATCAATCATTCAACACAATAAGCCCAGAATTCCAAAACCAGAACAGTGACAATGCCATACATCCACAAAACTAAAAGAGAAGCTCAGTAATTCCAATAAATAAAACAAGAAGATAGAAGGGGCAAGCAAATCTTTTTTTTAATTATTATTCCTCAACTAGAAAAAAAAAACAAAAAACTCAGTTTGGCCATGAGTACATAATTACTTCCGAGTTGACTGTAAATACAATCACAATGAAAGTCGAATTGAGGTCACAACAAGCAAAACCAATTCTTGAAACAAGTATGAAAAAGACCCAATCTTTTTTTTTTCTTTCTTCGAAACCATGTACCTCAATGGCGTTCTTCAGCAGAAGGTCATCTTCGGGTATCCAAGTGGAAACGATTGGAGCCAGAGCCCCCATTTATTATGGAGCTCAACCAACCAACCAACAGTCCTTCAGCCCCTTTCTTTCTTTCTTTTTGCCTTACTTTCACTTCCAACGATTTCTCTCTCTGAAGCGTCGCTTTGGGTCTCTCCAAGTGTGACACATGAAAAAGAAAAACAAAGGGGAAAAAAAAAAAGAAGATGGCGGTGGGAGGGGTTTAAGAGGAAACCTAAAGCTGAAAATAAGAGAGCATGAAACTGAAACCAGGGCGTCGGTTGGGTTTAGGGTGGAACAGAGATGTTACTGTCAAAAGTGGGGACAACTTAGATTTGGTGATTTTCACGGATTTTCGATCAAATCGGGAGTGTGTTAAGTGGCCCTGCAACGTAAACTAAACTAAAAAGAAGAAGAAAAAAAAAAAAAAAACACCTTGTTTTTGCCTGTTAGCATCGGCTTCTTTACTTTCCCTTCTCTTCCCCTTCCCTCCGCTCTCGCCATCTAATGGTAGTTCTTCAGGTGACCGCTGCTGAATTGGCTGTTGGTTGCGGCGCGGGGTAATTGGGTTTGACCGTTGACTAAAGAATCCATTACCCATAAAATAAAATTTACCCAAAAAAAATAATTTTCAAATTCTAAAAATCTCAATAAAAAAATTAACTTATAATTTCAATATATTAATAATTTATATTATTAAAATATTTATATATTTGTATCATATTAATATTATTTTTATATAATAATATATTTTATTTATATTTTTATTATTTTTATTTCATATAAATCGTCATACTCACAATCTAACCAATTGAAAGTGAACCAATAAATCCATCCTTTTTAAATGCAGCATACAACTCACCGTTCTAATGTACTCCAAAATTGCTGATTTGGTGTCTAATATTGCCGTATATTACAGTCTGTCTTCCTTTTCAAGGACGCATTGCTTTTAATTGATTAAAACAAAGCAAGCATTGAACCGAAAGTCCAAATTCATTTATGGTTTTTATTCTTTCTTTACGTTAGTATTTATGTTTTATTTGATTAGAATACGGTGAAGCAAAATGGAAAATAAAGCCAAAGAATAATTGTAACAGCTAATCCTTATGTTTACTAATAATATACAAGTTTCACTTTTTTCTGTTTCCAAGTAAAGCAATTACTAAACGTTACAAAAATCATTTTGAAAAATATAAATACACATACATCTGTCGCTATATATTTTTATCAAGCAAACTTTTCCATGGACAAGGCCCCTGAAACAAAAACTTATTTTATTATTTAAAAATATTAAAAATTTATTTTTATTAATATTTATATATTTTTAATTTAATTTAAATAAAAATATATTTTATTATTTAAATAATATATTCAAATCAAATCATGTTGATTCAAATTAAAAAATCTCTTATCTCAAATTCGATCCGATTCAAATAAAATTTGTCATGTTCAACAAATAACCCAAACCCTTAAGCATGTATAACAAAGCATTCCGTAAATTATTAATCATATCAATATATAATGAAGTAAACAGAAATTAAGTAATAGTACACATCATTTTTTTCTTTGGTTTATGTTAGATCGAGCCGAACTCAAATAGTGAGAAGCTCAAAATGATTTTGATATTTGTTGTTTGAAATTAGACTTGAGCTCGATCAAATATTATATTTCAAGCTTAAACTCGACTTGAAATAAAATTAAATTATTTAAGCTCGATTTGATTAAGTCCGTTTATTAGAGTTTGAGCTCGAATTAAACTTTTGTTTTATAGAAATAAATTCAATAAATAATAAAAAATTTTCAAGATGGTATAATGATAAAAAATTTATCAGAAAAACTAAATCTAATTTTTTTCTAAACTCAATTCTCCAAACTCAGAAAGACCCAGAATAGCAATCAGGATGGTGAAAAAGGCAATTAATGAGAGGCTTGAGAGAGATATTATTTCGGCTTTGGATTAAGAAGAAGAGTGCTATGAAAGGCTTTTGAATATAAAGGACCGCTTGGAAGGCTTAGCAACATTTGCCAAGAAGCGAATGCCAGGATATATTCGTAATATGCAAGACCCAGACTCTTGCTAAAGAACAGCTTCTAGACAAGTTTATTTACTGGTAACAGTTCTCGATGTGTTTTAAATTTGGACCTCTGAGAAGTCTGTAATTCTGTATGTTGGATGAACTCTTTATAGGAATTAAGACGCCAAAAATAAAATTACATTAACCTTGTATGCCAAAAAAAATCTCCAAAATCATGTATTTATTTGTTGAAAGAGAAAAAATAAAATAAAATAAAAACTCAAAAACTCTCCAAAAAACCCATAAATCCCTCCCAAAATATGACACTTCCTTTTCAAAAAAAAAAAAAAAAAAAGGACTCACATATGAGAATATTGAAGGAAGATGGAGATGCAAGAAGGAGAGGGAAGCACAGAAAAAGAGAAGAAGGCTCAGTCCTGGCAGAGGAGATGGAGAGAAGATGAGATTGGGTAGTTGGGTGGGAGAGAAAAAGGAGGAACGGCTGCTGAAGAGAGACAAGGAAACAGTTTTAAGGTTGTTAAGTATATATAATAATCGTAAAGTAGTAAATAATAATAAAATATTAAAAATATACTATAAATAATGAAGTTTTATTAGGCTCATGAGCTGTTAGAATCGAGAATTAAGGTACTTAAATTCGATTCGATGATGATCGAATTGAATTTAAATTTTTTTTGAATCAAACTTGAATAATTTGTTAATATAAATGTCTCGTTTATACTCTTAGTAAATTAGTCAAGAGAAAATTAAATTGCATGATTTAGCTTAGATATATGAAAATACATGAAAATATAAATAGAAAGATAATAGATAAAAGCTAAGCCTACGCGAGCGAAGGATAGGTTGTGAGATCTGAGCCTCCTCCTCCACCGTGAAGATTGGGATGGTTAGGCTGCAGGCGTAAAGCAAATATACGAGGACCTCCGTTTTGGCATCCGATAATAGTGTCGTAATCCCCTCCATTGTCAACTAAACCATATGGATCTTCTTTGATTGCATCCTAATTAATATATCACAAACAGACCTCCTGATTAAGAAAGGTTTTCTAAGTTAAAAAAATAATCATTATTTTAAAATGGGACCTTTACGTGACATAATGATCGTGATTGTAAATAAAAAATTAAATAGATTTTGATTGTATTCTAATTAATATCACAATTTTCAAATTAAAAGATGGTAACAATTCTAAAATGTGATTACGAGACATAATGATAATGATGTAACAAAAATTACCTAGATTTCATTTTTTTTTTTATCTATCGTGTAATGATCATGACTAGATCTATTCATGGCTAGGTCGAGTTGTTAGAAAAAAATTTTCTTTGATTACATCTCAATTAATATCACAAATAGACCTAATAGAAAGGTTTTCAAAGTAAAAGATAATCTTAGTTGTAAAGTATAGCCATTAAATGACATAATGACCATGATGTAACAAAAATTACATAGATTTTGATTGCATCATAATTAATAGACTCCTAATTAAGAAAGTTTTTCAAAGTTAAAGATAATCGCAGTT
>JBBYHK010000001.1:9143554-9160645 GCA_038382065.1 Adansonia grandidieri | reverse complement strand
CAAGGAGTGCTACTCTTTCTAAAATGTATGGTGCTAGTTTATCTCTCCTTCTAAATGCTAAAATATGTATATAGTATATTTTTTTTTTTTGGAGCTTGTTCAAGGAGTGCTACTCTTTCTAAAATGTATGGTGCTAGTTTATCTCTCCTTCTAAATGCTAAAATATGTATATAGTATTTTTTTTTTTTTTTTTTGGAGTTGTTCTGTTAACAGGCATGTTTAATGTGTATTGTGAAGAACATTTTATCAGTTTAAGTTGGAGCTTGTTCGAGTAGCAACTCTTGTCTAAAATATATGATGCTAGTATATCATGTTTTACCAATGAAAGCAAGGGTGGAGGAACATACACGGGGGCTATGCATACAAGGTTACTGCACATTTCTGTCAGGAAAAATAAACAATCCTTAACTTTAGCATGCTACGAGCTAGTGTGTTTTCATGCCTATTTATGGTTGTATTGACTTCTGTTTTAGTGTCTAATCTCTCCTTAGGTAGATAATTGCATCTCTGCATTTACTTAAGCTCTCTTTTTGGCTCTTTTCATTTATAGGTAGGGTTGCAATGGAAGGAAAAGTTGAGCATAAATTTGACATGAAACCGCACGAGGAAAACCTTGAGGAGTATGGGAGGTTGTGTCGTGAAAGGACAAATAAGTCCATGCTCAAGAATAGACAAATACAGGTATGTCAGTGGGTATGCATTGGCTCAGCTAAGTTGTTGTTTGTTTGTTTTATTTTTTTAGTTATTATGATGCCAAATATGTTACTTATGTGTCTGGATGCGTTTTAAAGGTTATTGATAATGACCGTGGAGTACACATGCGGCCAATGCCTGGTATGGTTGGCCTGATTTCATCCAACCCCAAGGTACTTAAAGACATGGTGTTTAGACAATGATATTAGTCATTTTCTGCTCTGAAACATACATGCGTGCAGAGTTGGAAGTATACATTTGACACTTCTTATTTTCAATTGTCCCTGTGTAGGATAAGAAGAGAACAACACCTGTTAAACAAACGGAAATGAAAAGAACCAGAAGGGATCGTGGGGAATTGGAAGATATAATGTTCAAGTTGTTTGAAAGACAACCAAATTGGGCTTTAAAGCAACTTGTCCAAGAGACTGATCAGCCTGCTGTAAGCCTCTTACCTTTCCTTTCATCCTATCATCATCTCTTCATGCTTGTCTCCTTGTTTGAGCCATGTTTCTTCTTGCACTTCCTGCTGGATAAATCTTAAGGTTTATAATGTTGATTTGACATTTTTTTTTTTTGGTTGCAATGTTGATTTTACCAATATCTTACAAATTGCAATTTGCTTAAAAATGAAAAGTACTTATTGCCAAGAAGTTGTAGACTTCTCTTTTTGGCTGTTGATATTCTGTAGTTCTTGTTTTTACCTTATGCAGTTATGTCTGAATCTGCTTTGTTAGCCGGTATTTGCACATGTTTCAAAGTTTTTGCTTTACTTTCTTTGCAGCAATTCCTGAAAGAGATACTGAATGAGCTCTGCATGTACAATAAGAGAGGTGCCAACCAAGGAACTTATGAACTTAAGCCAGAGTATAAAAAATCTGTGGAGGACACAACAACAGCTGAATAGCTCACATCTACCTGTAATTTACATTTCTTTTTCTTTGTCATTTTTTTTTTTCAATTAAAGGGGAAAGTCTGAAAGAACCCCTCATGAAGAGGATAGGGAAGAATATCAGCTTAAGAAACAGGATTTTAGCAAAAGTGGAGGGATAATGGGCAATTTGTCGGGGAAAAGGAAACTTAGCTGCACGACCTTTAAAGTCCACATGGTGCAATTTAAACAGTCTTCGATTATATCTAAGCAGGGACTAGGAGGCAAATATATCTAAACCAAAAGCCCTGATCAATAATAAAAATTCTATTGTAACATTTTGCTGCTGCTTGCATATCAACTACAGTGAGATTGCTTTCTATTTAACTAAGTTTTTTTTACCGGCTGTTTTACCTTGTTGTCTCTTGCGTTTCTGTTTACCGTTTGTTGAAAACTTGCTGGTACTTAATTTACTTCAGAAGGCAGTCGGTAAACCTCCTTGACTCTAATCTGGCTATAATTCTTTGAAAGCTGCCGGATGGGTAGATAGTGTATATGTATATGAGATAATTTAGGAGGTAGCAACTTCTTGTAACCTTAAAATTGGCTTAGCAAGGCCCTTGACTATACATTTCCTGCTCAAGATTTGGAAGGATTCCTGTAGTAACTGATTGCTGAAAATTGTTATCGTAAATGCCCTTGCTTGAGTTTTATGGCTACGTGAATCTGCATGTAGTCATTAGCCTTTTGTATTTCTTCATACCAAATGGACAGATTGGCTGAGATCAGATAGATTGGAAGGGGCAATGGCATTCAAAGAAAGAAAAAAGCCTAATGCCTTGGAGGGAAAAGTGGAGGAGATAATCGAATATCCTATTTAGGCTAAATTCGAAAGATTTCGAGCTTCCGTACTTTTGAATCAACGAAAATAGTCATCTTTATCCTTTATGTTTCAAAAATTATATTATAAATATTAATAAAATTGTTCTGATGTATATAGGTTGGAGATGGAGAAAAGAAAAATTATTACCCCATCATCAATCAAAGCTCAAGAAGCTGGAGTTATTGTTTTCGTTTCATATGCACTTAGGCCTATCCATGGATCAAATGACAAAGAATTTTCCCTGGGATTAAAAGGAGACCAATTTTTGGTAACAAAGAGTCTTTTTCTTTTTGGTTGAAGATTATGAAAGAAATGAAATGAAAATTAGAAACATATGGCTAAAAAAGTTGCCTTCTAAAGCCTACCAAATTAGTGATATTTTTGTTCTTGGGGTTCAAACCAAAAACATTGGGAGCTTGAAAGGCACTATAACAACCTTCTTAGATTGTTCACTGCATGGTTTTCCCTTTTTTGGGGGGTGAGTAAGACTAGTCAATTCATGCCTCAAAAGTCCTAATATCCAATCTTTCATTCTTGGTATGAAGGCGTGTCCCCTGAAATATGCCTATAAAAAATTGAGTGGATTTTGAATGCAACATTATAGATGCCCGCCCGGAAATGAGAACTTTGTACATAGAAAGCCAACGGCCATTGACCACTGTTTTCTCGCCCTGTGAATGGAGATTTGAGAGGATTTCGACATATATATATATATATATTATGTTTGAAAAATGAATTTAGATAAAAAAAATTAAGTTTGTTTATAAAATGAGTCAGACCTTTGCTTTAGTATTTAAACTTGAGCTTGATTCAGCCAATTTTTTAATTATATAATTTATATTATATTTATATTTATATATAATGTGTAATTTATATAATATAAAGAATAATATTATTTATATATAATAGTATAGTGTAAACATTAAAAAATATGTTTAGTTATATATATTTTAAAGCTTGATAAAAAAATATTAAAGATTAAATTTAAAAAAATAAAAAAAATATGTGTGAGCTTATATAGATTTGAATTACTTATTTGCAAATATAGATATATTTTAGCAAAATTTAAAGTCCATAGTCTAAATTAGACTGAGCTATAAATGGTGCTGATAATATGCTTAAATGCAGCCTATGCACGATGATATACTTTCTATTGATGATGAAGATCTTGACTATGACCAACTAGGAGTCTTCTTTTTCAGCTTGGAAAAATCTTCATTACCATCTTTTACCTAAAGATTCCATCGCTATCGTCTCAACAAACATGAGCCATCAAGCATGGTAACTGATCAACTTGACCCTTGGGACTTTATTTGGTATTGATGGGGTTAGGGTGCCCCCGTTCAAGGGATTCCTAGTTCTTTCACCCTACTGCAACTTAAAAAAATGGTAATGGAGACTTTGCGACTCCCATGAAAACGTGGGTGCCAAAAGTCGGAAGTGGGAACCCAAACAACCAACGAAAAAGGTAGCGAGATTGATAAAAAGAAAAGATTAACCAAAGATTCAAAAGATGGATTTTGATTAGGAATATTTGAAAGCAGCGGCACTGGCACCATATCTTCTTGGATCAAAAACACCCTTTGTATAATAAGATTGATTCATATAACGATGGAAAGCAAATTAGGGTTTTTCCTAAAGTTTTGGAATGTTCATTAATCATGTAGGAAATAACGTAGATTTTCATGCAAATTCACTGTTCCATTGTACGAGAAAGTATGCCTCACGGTTTAAATAACAATCACAATTATAATGTTAAAATCGTTATTTTATTATTATTTTCGGATAGTAATATTCATTATATAACTAATCACAATAACATTCGTTATGTTTTAAACATGAAAAAATGAATCTTTATTCACAATTTAAATCCGTTACATATCAGTTGAATCGTGCTTTTCTAGTCAATGAGCAACATTCCACCAACTGATAACGTGTCTAGGCAAACGCATAATTTGATTCCTTTTGCTTTAAGAGGACCCATATTTTTCACAAAATCTTGAGAATTTATAAACATGGGGTAGAGAATTAGAGACTACTTAACCATCGGAGATCCAATCTCCTTTGATGGTCCATTCCTCGTGTTACATCCTTAACTTTGGTCATAAATGTCCGTTTGAATTATCAAAAATTTATCTTAAATTTAGTTATTCGTAAATAAATTTCGATTTCTTTTCAAATTGATTATAACTAAAGTCATGTTGACACGTGCATTTATTGCTGCCGGGATATAATAGCATTAAGTTAATACTCCTAGCTTTCTCAAACAACAACAATAGCAATAATACCCTTAACTAAAGTCATGATTTGAGAGATTTTATATTTCATAAAATATATTTTTTATTACATATATAATAATTTGAATTCGACAAATCTAAAATACAAAATAATTTAATTAAATCTAATCTAATACAAGATAAATCTATTGAATTGAATGACTTAATCAACCAATTAGCAAGTGAGTCAATTTTGATAACTTAATGCTTAATCATCAAGAAAGATTTTCAAGTCAAAAAGTAGGAAAGCAATAAAAAATCTATGCCTAATATGCCTAACAGGATGTGATCTCCCTTTATCAATTGGACAATAGCAAACGCAATTTGTAAAGTTACATGGACCTATCTAATCATGGTTGAGGGAGTTGCCTTAAACAAAATCATGTGAAAAAAACTAGCTATTAGTTTCACCAAAAATATCACTGTCTTAGATCGTCCCCAGTGTGGATGGAATCACTTTCTGTGCCAAAAGCTCCAAGCAAAAGTATTTATCAGCTAACGAGTGAAAACTAAAAAGAGCCAACCTAAATAAAGCTATGGGGATCATTCCAAAGATGGGGCTATGTTAATCTAACTCTTCGTTTTTCTTATTCGTATAATATGTATATCCGGGCATGACTATATGGATATGATCTTCCTCCAAGGATCTTCCAAATATATGAAAGTCTTAAAAGAATTAAATATATTCATATTAGACACATACCCTATTAGATACTGATATCCGAATTTAAGTATCGCAGGATCAGAGTAGGGTTTTTGTTTTAAATCTCAATTTCATTAAAGCAGGAGATCATTGGGATTTCACTGGGTTATTGTTGTTCTCTATCTCTAAAAGTAACAAGCTCAAAAAAAGTGAAGGTAATGTTTGCTGCTTTTGGAAGTAAGGCTTAATGCAAAATTCCAAGCTTTGATCATTCTTAGCGAAATACCTACTGAAACCTCCAACTTATTTTGTCTTGGAA
Source organism: Adansonia grandidieri (assembly GCA_038382065.1). Taxonomy (NCBI): domain Eukaryota; kingdom Viridiplantae; phylum Streptophyta; class Magnoliopsida; order Malvales; family Malvaceae; genus Adansonia; species Adansonia grandidieri. The sequence goes on along the minus strand of JBBYHK010000001.1, from coordinate 9,154,960 downwards.
GTTTGTTCGCCAATCAATCACAAATATTCTAAAAAAAACTTGGATGAATCATGATTCATAGTTTAATTGAATTAAGGTTAGTTGAACAATTGCTCATAAAATAACATAACTTGATATTTGATATCGTTCGATATCATTTTTTAAAAATGATTATATCAACCAATCATGTTAAGTCCAAGTTAGACTTTTCAGTTTTGATAGTCCACCCTGGATCGGATCCCAGGCTGCAGGCCAATGAGCATGTCTGCTAATGTTGCATTCAAAAAGTGACCCACTTCCTAGTCAATTAATTAGCGGCCCGGGTTCACTTGCTTATGCAGCTTCACCTAAAATCAGGCAGCAAAAGTAAAGCATTTAAAGACTGAGTTTGAACTTAATGAATCAATCTAAGACTGTGTGAATGTAATCAAAATGCAATTGTAAGATTCATTTGATAAAACTCAACTGAATACGACTGAACAATAAATGATATAAAAAAAGGGTTCATCATGCAGCTACTACTATATATACATATATATCATTAGTCTTAAAGTAAAAAGGGATTTTAGAACTTCTTTGATTTCACCCAAATTGCAACAGCTAGATTCCTTTTGCAAGAACTAAAAATTTGAATATGATTTCACATAAGCAAACAATGTGATTAAAGCAGAACTGTCCATGAACCTAGTGAGCTCCCAGCTTTCTAGCAACTCCATCAAGTTTCGATGATAATTTCCATCTGCCAAGACTTGAAGCTTTCAAACACAAATCACCACCAAGTATGAATAATCATAATTAAAATTGATCTGAAGTAAGTAAATACCGAAACATATTAAAAATTTATCAAGTTCCATCCTTATGCCCTTTGATAATCTCTCTCTCTCTCTCTCTCTGTCTTTTGTTCAAGAGTCCTCGGGTAAACCTACCATCTCAGCGGCTTAGTCAGCTCGCGAGGAACATCAACACAGCTTAATAATGAGCGGACATGACCTTGGAAATTAAACAAGGCAAGGTAAATTCGCATTGTCGGGAAAGTGCTTAACATTATAGTATATATGGCGTGAAAAGAATGGCTTCACCAACATTCAACTTTAGTAATCGATTCCCACTGCCATTTTTCCAACCTCTCAAAATTCTTAATCATGAAATTTAACAGTAAGTTCAAATAAATCGGTCAGATCAATTAATTTTTGAAGACTGAAAAAGGGGTTTATCTCATTAAATTAAAATTTTTCAAAGTCTTACCCAACATTTGTAGCATAAGTGCTTAGCAAACATTATTATTGATAATTATATGCTTTAATTAAGGAGATGCTGCATGCTTTGCCTTCATCCATGATTAACTAAGAACATTTTGAGCAAATAATTTAGTATTTTATTAAGCTAATCTTTGAAATGTAGATATTAAATAATTAATTTATTAATATAATACAAATATCTAAGTAATAATAAATTATTATTTTACCATCTAAACAAAATCATGTATTAAGTAAAAGTCTCGATATATAAATATAAAGTTTTAAATTGCCTACCATTAATTTGGAATAGTGGGATATCCATCTTTCTGCTGTATATTCAGAAAAGAGAATAAAATAATAACCATAAATATATGGCCTCATTTGCAATTAACAAAAAAGGAGATGAAATGAAATTCAGTCAAACGAATCGACTCAGACACCTCGACCAGAATCAGGCATTGTAAGATTCTCCCGTGCGAACAAAATCTATTGTAGCTGTCAGTCATGTACTTAAAAAGAGAGAACGAAGCTGTTCAAATGCAATTGAGATCACAACTGGATTGGTCAGGGCTGTCTCCACCCAGTTCATGCAGGCCGAGTCAGACTCAGTTTTTCTTTTTTAATAAAAGAGCACGTAATTCGAAAACAAAAATATGATGAATTGTCAAACTCGAATTTTAAATCAAATGGCTGGATTCAGTTTCGTTCTTTCAATTCTTCATCTTACATTTCCTGGACTCACCGATCCTTGTTCAGAGTTATTGTAAAGGCTAAAGCATTTGGTGTCAGATGCAAACAGTTTTTAAAGATGAAAAAGGCTAAAGTATTCCTTTTCTTTTTTTATTCAAAGGGCCGCAGGCCTCTTTTCTTGAATTTTAGAATGACGGTGATCTCGATTGAGGGGGACAACATGTCTGTTAAAGCAATGGAATTGAGATCAGAAACCCCACAGTTAAGCAAACTTTGGGAGTCGAAACCTTAGTGGAAACACTTCATTAGGTTCCTGCGATAACGATGATCAACTTCTTTTTTCAAGAGCACAAGAAAATTCAACATGTAGTAGTTGTCGAAAGCAAAGTAACCGTAACAAATTCAAAAGAAATAACATACAGAAGTAACATATGACAGTATAGCGAAATATGGGTTTTGATCGTCAAGTCTTTAATCTAAAGTCAGTTAACAATAGGGCGACGTAATCTTCAATAACGAAAGATAAAAGCCCTTTAATTCAATTTGATTAAAGGTAAGCTGGTACATCAAAACATCTTTTTACACATTTTTCCTACAGAGAAGAAAAAGAAAAAAGAAAAAGTCACAAATTGTTAAAAGATGGATTCCTCCTGTTGGCAGCTACTTTTAAAATATCATGGTCCTCGCTCTAGAAATTAAAAAAGAATGAACTTAGCCCATTTTTCCTTCACTTTTGCTAGCACCGAGTGGACCCTGATATCTCGTTTAAAGATAAAGGAATTCACTTCAGTGAGCTCAAGATGATCTAAAACTGGTCATAATCGTGTTGTTCTGTTAATTATTTGGCATCGCTTTGATCGTTGCATGATCTCCTTTCGAAGAACAAAAGAAACAAACAATTTGAAATTGATCTTGATTGTATTATTATCTCAGTCATAAGACAAAATAAGCCGTTTGCAGCTCGTTATCGGGGCTGATCCAATGGATAATCAGGTGGGATCTTCCCGACAAAATTTGTTAATTTATCGAATGGTAGAGATGTGGAGGATATACTGTATATACTGGTGATATATAAGGTATGGAAATCTTTTAACTATGTATTAAAATAATGAACAAAAAAAAAAATACAAGAAATGTAAAGCTTTCATGGTCATGGGGCGTGAGAACGCATAGGGTACCCCCACCACCTTCCCCCCCTCGTGCGCGCTAATCTACAAAGTCGCTTCACTCCATCTGATTACCTGCAATTATCATCATTAATGGCATGGAGCCAAAACAGAACCTGTTAAGATGAATATAATAGTACAGTAAATAATCATCTCTTTTTCTCATACTTTTCTCTCACTTTCTATTCATCTTGTTGCATATTGCAATTGGGGGTTGTTTTGTTGTTCTGATTTTTTAGTTTTTTTAAGTATAACATTCATATTAGATATAACTCTTTAAAAAAGTTTTAAATATATAAAAAAATTTTAAAAATTTAAATATATTTATATCAAATATATTTTTATATTCGTATTCAAATTCGACTGCAAGGTGAAACAGGGAAGAAGGTGGGAGACAACCAACAACAATAGAAGGGACTGTTAACAGTTGACATAACATCTTTTTAGGGGCCCATGTAGGCCAATCATCCACATTAAAATCTCCCTTCAAAGTATATTTATACCCACCATTTCTTCTATACCCTGGCTCCCCCATCCTCAGCTTTCCTTCGACCTCCTTGTAAAAGTTCATTTCTTTATTAGTTTGTGAGTTAAATCTCAAGACTTTACTTCAATGGCTGATGCTGGTGGTGGTTCAGCTTCAGCCTCAAGGATGTGGTGTTCAGTTCCTGAAAGGCTCCAACTGCATGCGGCCATGTTGGCCTTGCAGTTTGGTTATGCAGGGTTCCATGTTGTTTCAAGAGCTGCACTTAACATGGGCATTAGCAAACTTGTTTTCCCAGTTTATAGGAACATCATTGCTTTGCTTCTGCTCCTACCCTTTGCTTATTTTCTCGAAAAGTAAATCATACAATCATAAACCATTACTCTTCTGTTTTTGAACCCCATTGATTTACTAAAACCCTAACTTGTTTTTCAACTGTTTCTTCTTTTGTCCAGGAAGGAGAGACCAGCCATTACTCTAAATTTTCTTTTACAGTTCTTCCTCCTAGCTCTTGTTGGGTACGCATGATCATGCTCTAAAAGTCTAACATATAATAATAAAAAAAAAACTATCTATTTTTTAAAATTTTTTTTATATATTTTCGTATATTTGAATTCTTAAAAAATTATATCCCCGTACCTATATTAAAATATGAATCAGATATATGTATCAAATACAAATATTTAAAAAAAATAAGAGTAAGAATAACATTAAAAGAATACAAGATAATTGACCGTAGTTATTGTGAGGACCATGTTCAGTACTGTGATAAAAGCAAAACTAATCTGGGTTCTATTTCGTTATTTACGTGACAGAATCACAGCTAATCAAGGTTTCTACTTGTTGGGCTTAGATAACACATCACCAACCTTTGCATCAGCAATCCAAAACTCTGTCCCAGCCATTACATTTCTAATGGCAGCCATACTTCGGTAAGCCTTACAATATTCATCTTTTAAAAGTATAAACATAAACAGGGACATGACATGACATGACATGAAGTGAAATGAAATCATGTGTCTGACTGTTTTTCATTTCCATGTTTTCTTGTTTTTATAGAATCGAGAAAGTGCGTCTAAATCGAAAAGATGGGATATCGAAGGTTATGGGAACAGTACTATGTGTGGCTGGAGCATCAGTTATAACTCTATACAAAGGTCCAACCATATACAGCCCAGTTCCCCCTCTGAATCGACCCACACCGATGTTTGTTTCATTGGGAGATGCAAAGGGAAAGAACTGGACCCTTGGTTGTCTCTATCTGATTGGCCATTGCTTGTCCTGGTCCGGTTGGCTGGTTTTGCAAGCACCAGTCTTGAAGAAGTACCCAGCTAGACTCTCGGTTACTTCCTATACATGTTTCTTTGGTCTTATTCAGTTCCTGATCATTGCTGCAATTTTCGAGAGAGACATTCAAGCTTGGATTTTCCACTCTGGTGGAGAACTCTTCACTATTCTCTACGCGGTCAGTCTTTCATCAGTCCTTTAGTACCACTTTTAGCTGAGTCACAACTTTCGATCCATCAAGTAAAATAAACATATATGTTTCTTTTGCATAAGGAGAGTAACGAAATGCCATTAGCTACCATAAATCTGGCCTGGAGGTACAAATGGGTTGGAAAAGAGATGAATCAAAGTTGGGAAAGTTGGTTCATGCAATGAAAATGAAAATGAGACCAAATTAGATTTTGTGTTTGAAAAATGCAGGGAGTGGTGGCATCAGGGATTGCATTCGCTGTACAGATATGGTGCATTGACAGAGGGGGCCCTGTCTTCGTTGCTGTTTATCAACCTGTTCAGACTCTTGTTGTCGCTATTATGGCTTCCATTGCTTTAGGGGAAGAGTTCTATTTGGGAGGGTAAGTGGGTCCATTTCTTCCCCTCTTTCTCACCATTATTGTCTCTGCACCCCTTAAGTTGAAAAGTCATCAATCATCCATCTGCTAAACTGCCCCCCCCCCTATTAAACATGAAAATCCATGCATGTCAGCGTTATTTTTTCGTACAAGCCTGTCAACTAGGCATTTGACACTTTTTTTTTGTCATTACACAGGAATTTAACAGTTTCTTTTTCAATTTGTGCAAAAAATTTACAGGATCATTGGGGCAGTGTTGATCATAGTAGGACTGTACCTAGTGCTTTGGGGAAAAAGCGAAGAGAGAAAGTTTGCTGCCCAAGAAAAGGGTGCAATCGAGTCGAGTCAAGAGCAAAGCAGCAGAACATCAAGCCATATCAAGACATCCCTCACTCAGCCACTACTCCCTCCCTCAACCGAAAATGTTTAACTACAAAACCCCCCTAACTTTTAACCATGGTTCTTGCTGGGCTTGCAGGTATGGGAGGCAAGCACTGCCCTGTATCAGAAAGTTTGTGTGAGTGTATGAATTTGTTTTTTAGTAGTCAATGGCTTTCTTTAAGTAGAGAGGGTTAAAGGACAAGCGTTTTTGAGGGGAGAATGATGATGATGATGATGATGATGATGGTGAGCATGAACATCGTGATGATGATGATGCTCCTATATGCTTTTTTATATGTTAATTTGATGGGTTTGATTTAAGGTAAAAGAAATGCAAATTATGGAGTTAATGCTCAGAATCATTATGATGTATGATGGCAAGGGACATGCTGGTTTTCTTTCATAATTATATGCCATCATAATCATACTCTTTTTTTAATTGAAGAATTTTCCATCACCAAGAATAATCATGATGGGTTTCCCAATCCTCTCTTTTTTGTTTGATCTTATATTATATTTCATTATGAAATTTCTAACGACTTATTTGCAAAACATCAAGCTCATATATTATTATATAATTAAGAGAGACACGGACAGTAAATGATTAAATATATAAATATTGTTTGGAAATGACATGCAAAGAGTAGCGACAAACATATAGCATCTAAGATACATGGAAAGAATTGACATTACCAACAAACAAAGCCTCGAAAAAAATTGCTGGCCCTTGCTACCGGATGGATAACGATGATTTAAATTGAACTAAATTGATTTAAATTATAAAATATTATATTAAGATTCAATTCAATATAAATTAAATTTGATCGATCATTCGGTAAGTTAACTTGTAACCATTATTTGTTTTCAAAGTGATATAAGAACCCTAAATGAGATTGGTTTTGTAGATGTCATTGAAGTGACATTGGTCCAATTCCTCTCGTTAAATTAAGTACGGTAGGTAAACAGATCCATTCTCAAGATTAATGCTTGATTAATTAAAGAGATTGGCATCATTAGGGGTCCACTTATCACATTAGTAACCTTTCGCCAATAGCCTTTTTCGTTTTTCTTCTAGCCTTTAATCATTGATGTTAATGCAATATGCATCCTTTTGCATCTCATGTTTTTCTCATCCTTGTTGTCTTTAATTAATGAATAATATTATTATTGTATTTAATACAATAATATTATTAACACTAATCAGCAAATTTCTTAATTAATTATTAGTCTTTATCATCAAAATGAAATTTACTGGTTAGGTTAGAACGCATTAAAACTAAATATAATATATTTTTATTATCAAAATGTAAATTTTTCTTAGAAAGATTTGATAGTTATGTAATATTAACAGTAGGATACAAATTGAATTCAAGCCAAAGTAAAAGTTCAAAAACTTATCTTTAAGCTAGTGATAGATACATAGTAAGTAAAAAAGAGTTTTGGGATTTCAGTGGGACGCAGGCAGTTTACCCCATAGCAAAATCCCACTGCTTTAAAAGGCCATTAAAGAGGCAAGCAATCAGGCAAAATTTCAGAAATTGCATGAGCATTTAGATGCACCCAAAGGGCCAGCCAGCGTCACAAACCTTTATAAAGATGCCAGCGACGACTATATTGTCAACCACGATGAGACTTTATAGCAATAAGTGTAGCAAAGCCACAAGATTATAAGCACACTTAACTGTCCCTTGCAGAAATTCATTCAGTTTTTCCTCTTTTTAGCTTTTCAAAAAGTCTTTCAGAGAAAATGGCGGTGGCCCGTCCTACAAAACCAAGTTTAATGTTACATTTCGGAACCAAGTATTCAAGACTCCAACTAAAGGCATCCTCAAATGACTACGTACAATATAGTACCATCTATGCATTACCTTTGCATGCTCTTGGCTTAAGCATCGTCTAACTACCGTTGTTTGTTGTATCAGCCTCTCCATTGCCGTATAGGTTGGATGGTTTGCATGAGCTGACATTATAAACAATAATCAAATAGTGACATTAAACAGCAAATAGCCAAGGAAGAAAATATACAATATTCTAAAAGATAATCTGTTGCAAGAAGTAGCTATAAGAATTAAACAATACCAAGAACTGCTCGATTCAAACTCTCTGCAACGTGCTGCCGGTACTCCAAGCTAAGCAGGTGAAACATTGGAGATTTCTCTGGTTCCTCATATGCAACCAAATCCATAAAACCCTGAAGTAACAGCGATGTATTTCAATATGACACAGATTAGGTGCATGAAAATTTGCTAAGTTTACAAACTTCAAGCTTTTTAACATATTTTTGCTCAGTCCCAAAAGGGGTCAACTTCATCCGCGCAAATTCCAGAGCTTCTATGCTGCAACATAATTGAACTTTTTGTTAAGTATAGAATATCTGTTATTCATAATTCAAGAACTATCTCATTATCTTCTCACCATTTCCTAGAGCATACAAGCTCAACGAAATGAAGGCTTAGAAGATCAAAATGCAGGTCCTTATTCTTCTCTAGTAAGTTAGTAGCCAGCTGTTCTGTCAATTCAATAGCTTTAAGTGCATTCCCCTCTAAAGCAAATTGAAAAATTCCTGCACAAAATTCCAACAAAATTGTCAGCATTTCGCGACTACAAAAAGCAAGGTGACAGACAACTCCTACGGAGAAGATATAATTCATGGTGGTAAGATTGCTGCTAATTAAACAACTTGGCTGGCAAGATTTATAACTGTGTCTTCAGTGGTTCTATTATAATATTTCAAAATTTTTGTATTAGCTAATACAGCTTAGCAGTCAAGCATGCAGAAGTAAGTTCTCAGCTTTTTCAGAAATTTAGTAAGCTAAGTAAACCATCCGTTAGCCATATTTCAACTTGGATGTTAAAAACTCCAAATTCATTTAACTTTTCTTAACACATATCCACATGCATGCTAGTTCACCTTCGAAACTTAGCCGAATATACACCCTATCAATAAAAAACCTCGCATCTTTGACAATTCACACATGCCTTGGTTGCACAAATCACAAATGTGCCCCAGCATAAAATTTATCAAGTGGCAAAAACTTCACCTACTTTTTCTTTTTTCCATATCCTCAAGATAATCAGAAGGCTGCTTCATCCCGGTACAAGCACTAAAAGATTCCACGGTTTCTTTAAAGCAATTGTGCACAAGATATGACATAACAATGTTGTGGATGTCATTATCATTGACTGCCTGTAAAAGAGATGGAAGCCCAAATGTAAGAAGGTAAGGCTACGAGAGGAGCATACCTATAACATAGGTTAATCAATAATGTCAGTCTGGTGCTCCATGGTCAAAAAGTGCCTAAAAAAGGAGTCCACAAGAATGTGTACCATAAGATAGATTCAACAAATCTTATAAAACAAATTAGACAATTCATCAAAAAATGACTGAAGATGAGGACTGCTATTTTAAGTTGTTACACCACACGCTACAGGCTCGGACATGACAGGATCACCTTATATCTATATATTATAGGTACATAAAAGAGCTGAAACAATTCCATATTGCAAACAAAATCATGAAACAATGTTAAGACTTAGTTGCACGCTAGATCAAACAACCCCGAAATTACCAGCAACCAAGACCTACAGTTAGATGCAAACTAACTTTCCAAAAGTACTCAAGACTTGATGAGCACTAACCTTCCAAACGAAGTGTTGATACATAGAATCAAGGTTTCACTTGCTTCCCAATTTATCAGTCAACTACAACAATATAACACAAAGAGCTTGCATATTGATTCTATTGCAGAACCAAGAATGCATATAAAATATAACCCAACACTTACTGCAGAATTTATGAATACAAAATTGTTCTTGGAATTAGTTTCGACCCAAAACAGAGTTAAAATTCAAACCCTAAAGGACCCTTCATAACCGCAATAACTAACAAAGTCCATGATTACAATAAATCCCTATGAATAAAGTAAACTATAACGAACTGATTAAACTGCATAATTGTACAATACCCAGATTTCTTAAAATTCAATTAAGAAAAGATATCAGGCTTTTGATTATTCGAGAAAAAATAAAAATTTCAGCAACAATGCAATTAACCAAACACATTAAAAGCATAAAACTATTTTTAACATTGGCCAAAACGATCCAAATTTCAATATTTTTAGAACAGAAACAGAATGAGGGAAAAAGACTAAAAAAAACTCACAACGTGTTCGTATAGACGAGGATCAACGTCCATGATTAGGCAGATTATGGGAACTGAGGCTTTGGGGTTTAGGTGTTTGAAATAAATAATAAATAAATAAACAAGTAAAAGGCTGGGGTGGGGGTGGGGGCCTTTTTCGTGAATATTTGAGTCCGCAGGAATAAGCCGATTGTCGTCTCAGTAACTACTGACTCTCTCTTCGTGTTTTTATTACTTTTAAAAATACAATCGGATAAAATCGCCATTTCTTCGAGTACACGCGCCTTCTCCGGAGTCGCTGTGTTTAAATGGCTAATTACTATTTTTTAATTATTATTATTATTATTATCTATTTAATTTACGTAAAATTTATGTAAAATTTACCAATTATAAATATAATACATAATATTTTAATTATCTTCTTCAAAAAAAAAGTTAATATTTTAAATCTTTATCTAGAAAGAAAGGAGTATAGTATTATCTTACCTATTTAATCTCAAAATAATTACTAGTGTCTCGTTATAGTTTACATAATATTTACCAGTATTTAATCACTTATTTTAAAATCAATAATAATAACATTCAACGTCTAAAAATATTTAGTTTAATAGGCGATGCATGACTTTTGACCAGATTGAATTAGAATCTCTTTTCTCAAATAAAAAAAAGATTAATATTCATAAATTTACTAATTTGCTTACATCATCAATTGAATTACTTCCATGGCCTACATTGAGTCTATAATTCGTTAGACAATTACAATATTTATATAATTTATCATAATAATTTATTTTAATTTTTAAAAAATTGAATTATTACTTTTGCATCTATTCATTAATATAAAATATTATATATATTAATTTAAAAATATCATATTTAAAGCTAAATTTATTTTAGGGGGATTCGCTGGCCCAACTATTCTTAGCATTTTGAAGGTTGGAATGTTCCGGAGAAACTACAAGGATTGATTTAAATAATAGTTGCAACGATGTTACAATTGTGGTTTTCACTCACTTCGCCTTTAATATTCACTACTAATATTTACGACAATAAATGCAATGCATTCGTGACCATAGTTTAAATACTTTCTAACTCTGTCCATGGTATCCCTCATTTGATCCTCTCCCATACTCCGCATATTCAAGGCCAATGGTTCATCACCTCTCGGGGCATTTAACCATGTCTGCAATATCCAAGCTTCAGACACTTGAGAAAAAATCCAAAGTCGACCATCAAACACAATCCAAAACCTTATTCATCCCCTTTCCATTCCCTTGCCTCGTCAGCTTTTTTACCTTGTACCATGTCATAGACTGCCAACTCCGTGTAGATAGTGAACCTCGGATCTGTTCATTGGATGAGGTCCATTTCAAGAGACCGAATTCATCACTTCCTACTTTAACCTGTTTAAGAGTCATACTGACTTATTAAGAGCCTACCTAGCTTTTGCTGGCATTTATAAAGCATCACC
>JBBYHK010000001.1:9118829-9129334 GCA_038382065.1 Adansonia grandidieri | reverse complement strand
GAATTCGAGGTGATTTTTCAATGCTAGCTTCGATGAGAGATATAGTAACTACTTGGGAAATGTATTTAAAATTTAATGTAATTAATTTATACAATTACATATAAAAAATAATATTTAATAAGTTTAAAATTCAATTCTAATATCCTAACCCATTTCTTTATTCTTCAAGTCGAGAGCAAGGACAAAGAACTCGATGCCAAAAAGGGAGACTAACAGGTCGAGATCTTTGGGTGAGGATAAAAACAGTGTTATTACTTAATACAAGTCCATCTCATTGAACTTTCCTCTCTATTTCTCTTGAAGACTTTTAAACAGTATTTTTTCTTGGTATTTAACTTTTTTCTTTTAATTTGTTAATTCTCTCACTGACTAGCTGATGTCGATTTTGTTTTACAACTGATCTTAAACCAATTTAGAGTTAGCAATTTGATGACTAGGGTACTCAACTACTATATTTGATTAGTATCTTAGTTAAACCATAAAAAATTTTATGATTTTGTTTGATGAATTTTTTCTTAACTCAGAGGATAATTCTAACATAAATTCAAATGTAGCACGTCAAGTCAAGGGGGTAATGTGAAATGGAGTGTCACCGTAAAGAATAAAAAGGCAAAAGGTCATGCCGTTAGGGTTGAGCATTCGATCGGTTCGGTCAAAAAAAATTTTTAATTGAATTAATCGATTTAGTTAGAGGAACTGATCAAACCGATCGATATTTTTAACCATAACCGAATTAACCGAACCGACTAAATTTTGATCAGTTTGGTCGATTAGTTCGGTCAAATCAGTTTATTGGATCTTGGGCTAATGATTGTATATTTGGTTTGGGAATAGGTTTAATTGGGCTATTAATATATATAAATATATAATTATTAAATATTAAATATTAAAAGTTCGGTTAATTAGGTTAATAATTTTACTAACCAATAATCGATAGAATTAACCAAATAACCAACATAAAAAAACTGACATAACCATCGAACCGACTGAACTGAATCGAATTAACCAAATTTCATCGATTAAGTCGGTTTGAACCGACTTATGCTCACCCCTACCTGCCGTCTTTTGTTCTAATGAATAATTTAATGGGCTATCAAGACACTTCTGTTTCATTTATTTAAAGTCGTAGGTTCAAATTTATATTTGGATAATAAAATTTTTATTTGTTTTTATTCTATTTAACTCGTAAATATAAAAAATAATTTTTTTATTTAAAAATTATTAAAATATTATTTTTATATTAATATTTGTAAATATTTTAATTTTTTTAAAAAAAAAGACTAAACCCCAATGAATTCCAAAAATCAACACGTAATAATAATTGCCGAGCAAACCTTTCACATCATAAAACCTTTTCTACCCTCGTTTTCTAGAGGGTTTAGTCTTAATCCTGATTGCTTATTTCTTTTCTTAATTACATACAATATTAAATTAATTAAATATTTTTTAAAAAGAAATATTGAATTAACTAATTAGACGTTCGAAATTCAAAACGTTTATTCCGTCTTATCATTTTCATGGTTAAAGAACCCAAGACCGACGTTCAAGTTAAAGTGTAAGATCAACTTCAAAGACGGGATTCGATGATTTCCAGAGTCAAAGACGTGTGGGGGAAAAAAAAAATGAAGCTACTCAAATTCAGAAGAAGCGATGCATTCACATTTATGAGTTGGGGCCAGCTTCTAAGTTTACCAAAGGTTGTCAAGAAAATTTACTTACATCAGGGGCCCCCACCAGCTTGGAAAAAAAAAAAAAAAGGGAAAATAAAACAAAATGCCAATGAAATTGCAGTCAAATCACTCCAGAATTAATAAGATTACGGTTTTGTTTCCAATATGTTGTTTGATACTTCTAATTTGAGTTACTGTCTTTTCATGGATAATTTGATTAGAATTCTTTTAGCTTCTTTGAACTAGGGAAAAGTTATTGGAGGTATGTAGACGCCGTTAAGGTTTAAAAGAAAATTTATATAATTATTATAATATTTTTTTAAAATTAAATATAAAAATATTAACTGCACCAATATGACCCGTTGAATGAATCCTTTGAATTAAAGTATTAGACTAGCTAGTTGAGCTATTCAATTACATTCGTAACTATATTTGAAGTAATAGTATTTATAAGTTCGATCATAATTTAAATTTTTTATTTTTTAAAAATTTAAAAATTATTTTTATATTAATATTTTAATATTACATAATGAAATATAAATATAAATTTTTTTATTATTAAATAATTATTTAAATTAATTTAATTTAAATTAAAAAATTATGTTCAAAGTCAGACTCGTGAGCATGATTACTTGGAAGCAATTCTATGCCATATCAATATTAAGATTTTTAATTTTCAGAAAAAAAATAAAATTTTTTATTCAATTTCAAGGCTTACAGCCCTTTGCAAAGAAAGACTGTAAGAAATTATTGAATTATGCAATGGCTCTTTTCAATTGAAGCCTAGAGGGGATTGTATAAGAGCATGACATTTTTGTTTTTTGTTTCTTTTCTTTAATCTATTTTTAGATTTGCTTAAGTGGACAAAGAGAAGAGAAATAATGAAAGCATTGCATCTATTAAAAAAGCAAGAATGAGTTCATAGCAATCTGACTTTTGAAAGCTCAATAATAAACGAATCGAGTTCGATAAAGATTACCCCAAGTAGCTCATAAATAGCTTAACTTATTTACATCCTAATTAATTCCGAAGTTAATTAATCTTAGATGATCATTAATGGATCGAAGAGAAAAATTAGTTTAGCATTACTATTACAAAAAGCTTGAGTTTAAAAAAAATTAAGTTGAAAAAATTGTAATGAAAAATATAATTTAAAATAATAAAATATTAAACATTTGAGAATAATAAACTCATATTTTATCCAAAGTTAGCTTCCAAAGTTCAAAAACTTATTTTTTGGCTTTTTTTTTTTTTAGAAAAATTGGTTGCAAACAATGATTTTAACTGAAAAATTAAAACTTTTTAACATTTAAAATTTTATTTGACTTTAAAAATTATACCAACAATAATATTAAACAAGATCAATGATTTCGGGCATATCGGCCCATTTTCCCAATATTACAACTCCATTAGGCCATTTTCCTTACTGAACTATACAAATATCAGGCCTATCAGCCCATTTACTGGTCTAATGACTCAATTCGGATTATATCGGGGCAGAACCAAACCATCAAAGACCCTTTTTTTTTTTAAGTGTTTCGTAACTTTTGTTCTTTTATCTGTCTTGAGGAGGAAGAAAAGCCTCTTAAAATATCCACAGAGGGAGAGGAAAAAACAAGTTATTCAGTCGAAGAAAGCTAGTAATTGAAGCGGTGCCGTAGAGGAAAATGTTCAGGAACCAGTACGATACCGATGTAACTACATGGAGTCCGGCGGGGCGGTTGTTCCAAGTGGAATACGCGATGGAAGCTGTGAAGCAGGGCTCGGCGGCAATCGGACTTCGATCGAAGACCCATGTCGTTTTGGGTTGCGTCAACAAGGCTAACTCAGACTTGTCTTCCCACCAGAAGAAGATCTTCAAAGTCGACGACCACATCGGCGTCGCCATTGCTGGTCTTACCGCCGATGGCCGCGTCCTCTCTCGGTATATGAGAAACGAGTGCATTAACTACAGCTTCACGTACGAATCGCCGCTTCCTGTGGGCAGACTTGTCGTCCAACTTGCCGATAAAGCCCAGGTCTTATTCATTTCGTGAAATCCCCAATCTTTAAACTTTTGTTTTCTTCCAGGAAAAAACTAACATTATTTTTAGTTCAGCTAAACGGATGGCTAATGTTGATTTTTGGCTTTTATTGAGAAAAATTAGGAATTCATTTAAGGTTTTAAACCCTAATTGCTGGGTCTTTGCTAAAGTTTCGACAAGTATGAGGGGGTTTTAGTAATGCTTTGAAATAAATAAAACTGCAAAATTTAAGCACAAAAATAGTTATTGACTTAACCAGAAAACTGTTCTCAATGAAAATTACCTTATAGTTAAGGCTTTTGTGTAGGAAACATCGATAGATCAAGTAATGTGGAAACTATAAATTACTAGAACTGCCCATTTGCATTATTTCTGAACTGGACGATGATTAAATTAATATCCAAAAGCACTATCTGGAGTAGTAAAAAATGAAGTGGATATAATGAAGTTTAGTATGATACAAATAGAAAAAGGGTAAAGCTGGGGGGAAATCTCCTTCTTATGGTTAAAATATTCAATTGGTGAGTTAGCTTTGCTTGGAAGTTAATGATAAGAGGTTGAGTGTAGCTAGCATCAAGTAACTAGGGCAACAATCTCGTATTTGCTTTTTGTTTGTGAGCAAAAGGTTCGGGGTATAAAGCAGGCGCAATATACTATGCCATAAAAAGAATGGTTTGAAAAGATTGTTGGCGGTTATGAGTGCTTTCAGTTACTGTTTTAGTACCTTCTTAGGCTTCCATTAATTGAATGATTGAGAGTATAATAGGATAGAAGCTCAACTTAGGTTGGAATAAGCTAATGGTTTTTCTAAACCCAACTCAGGGGGCTTTGCATACCTTTGTGTGCTCAGATTTAGCTTTGCTGGTGTTATGTGATAGAGTAGCAGTTTTTCCAACTTTTTTGTCATTGCTTGATCTGGACTCTGTATATTTGTTAATGTAAGAGGTGAGGGTGTTATTGTTACCGTATTAAACGATGTCAAGTCTTTGAGGTTTGGTATAGTCAGTGGCCGGTTGTTATAGATGATGTATGTTTTCGTATGCCTCTTTGATAGTTATTTAAAAAAATGTGGAAGCCTTTGATGTTTTTGCTTCAATTATTCTATGCTTAATTCAATTCACTGCTAAATTTTGTATATTTCTCAACGGTATCAGGGGAATGATCTTAGTTCAATTACATATTTGAAGGTCTAGCATTATGTACACCATCTTGGTATTTGACATGATTTTTGACAAGCCATCTCTCATTAATGTAGTGAGTTCTTTTATTTATTTATTTATTTTATATTTTTGTTTTGTGGTGTTTAACGTTTAACCCCAATTAAATGAAACATTGTTGACGCTAAAGATAAATTTCTCTAGTGGAATGCTGGCCAAACATGCTAACATAGTAGTGTTATTTGGTTTTGCAATTGAAAAGGGGGAAATGCTTGTGTTTGGTGACAGGTCTGCACCCAACGCTCTTGGAAACGACCTTATGGTGTTGGCCTGTTGGTGGCCGGGTTGGATGAATCTGGGGCTCATCTCTACTACAACTGCCCAAGCGGAAATTACTTTGAGTACCAGGCTTTTGCCATTGGATCCCGGTCACAAGCTGCGAAGACATACTTGGAACGCAGGTTTGAGAACTTTGCAGATTCCTCACGGGAAGATCTGGTCAAAGATGCTCTTATGGCAATTAGGGAAACCCTGCAAGGAGAAACTCTAAAAAGCTCTATATGTACAGTTGCTGTGGTTGGCGTTGGGGAGCCGTTCGATATTTTGGATCAGGAAACTGTACAACAGCTGATCGATGGCTTTGAGATTGTGGGAGAGCAAGAAGGTCCTGCTGCTGAACCTGATGCTGCCGGAGGACAGGAGGCTGCTTCTGATCAGGCCGGTTCTACCAGCGAAGGTGTGGCCCCAATGGATATTTGAGTATGCTAGAAGCAGCACAGCACCCATCCTCGTCTTTAGATAAGGTTTTCTAGCATGTGATTGCAGGTTTGAGTCAGGCACCAGTAAACGTTGTTGTGTTGGATATTTCCTTGTTTCTTATGCAAATTATCTTTTACCATTGCTGAAACATGCAAAATATTAGCCTCAGTTGAAACTTAAAACTAAATTTTACAGTTATACTCAAGATACAGTCATTGAAGTTGTCCACTTAGTTAGGTGTTTGTACTTTGAGTTATGAAATTTATGCAGACATGAGGGTTTGTGATTGACATAAATTTGAATCTATGGCACCAAAAAACACCCACAAACATGAAACTACGTATATTTTGTTCAGCTAGTTCGTAGTTGTACGAACTTAAGGTATAATGGTGGGTATTTTTAGCAAAGCTGAAGTGAATGACGTCTTATTTGAGTATTGACTTTGTAGATTCAAATCTTCAACGTCGTACTGAAACAGGAATTCTGCGATCACTAAGTCTTTGTTGATTTTCCGATACAGCGAACTTCTAAGTTTGGACCTCAATTTTCTTCCTTTGAAATGCATGTTTAAGAAATTTCACAACTAGTTTGGACTTTGGTGTGATAGCTAGCTAATTTTCTCAGGCACGATGGGAAATAGAAACAGTTGACGTAGTAGAGGGATTGCAATGCAGTTGTCCATCGGCCGGGGAAAGTTCAAAAATAGTTTATTTTTTTTATTAAGCTTGATCTAAGCCGTCATCACTTATTTTATTATTTAAAAATATTAAAAAAATTTATATTTTTATTATTAATGTTAAATAAATTTTTTTTTATTAAATGAATTATAATTTGGATTGACTTGAATTACAAAAATTCGAAAGCAATTTGCTTTACGTTTGAGTTATTCAGTAATTACTGCCTGCATACTGGTGCATAGGGAGAAGGCCCATTAGTAGGTACGTTGGTCCAAAACCTGGTTCCTAGCTCACGGTCTTTATATTGTTTCATTTCCTAAAAGATTCAGTGCAAATTACCATCAAGTCACAGCCATGAAGGAAACAAGCATCTTAGTACAAGGAACATTAGACATCAAAATCTGAGTCTTTCAGTAACTATTCAAACAATAGAGCTTATGGCTAAAAGGAAGCCATGATCCTATCCTAGTAAAACACGTCTGGTGTTATTGGGGAAAGAAAATCATCCCTCTGCCATGGTTCATAACAACAAATATTCCTTAATGCCAAATCCCATGTCTTGAAGCAAACAAAATATAACTTCAGGGGAAAGAAAAGATCATTTTTGAGAAGACTTTTGCTCTTTATCTGGTAGGACATTGTCGGGAAGAATCAGTTCCGGGGGAGTTTCACGTACAACCCCCAGCATTGCGTCGTACTCTTCGTCCCTACGAGCAAACTTCTTGCGAAGAACTTTCTCAAATTCAATTTCATCAAAGGACTTTGCATTCTCAGCTGCATGCACCTGAGCCAGGTTGGTATAATTGGTGGCCGACTCGGAAATAAACGCTATCTCTTCATCAGTTAGCTTCCTCAGGAACTTCGCGGGATTGCCTCCCCAGACCTGTTAAAAACCAATGAAGATTGAATATACCATCATCTGAAGTAAAACTTCTAAGTACATTTTTTCAGCACCCTATGGCTCGAAATATGAATACAAACAGTGGAACTTTCTCTGAACTTAAGTATATGTTTTCTATTTCATTCCATGTTTTCTAACTTCTAATGCATGTTTCCAGTTTGTTTTTAATTCATACATGCTACCATAAGAAACAAAGGTGCCTTTGATAAACGGATAAATCAATAAGTTGATGAGATGTTTTTGGGAACATGGCCATAAGAACGAAGTACAAGAAATAGAGTTCACACTACCTCGCCAGCAGGGATCCTCGTATTCTGTCTCACAAGGGCTCCAGCAGCAACCATAGCATGTTTCTCCACAACTACACCATCAAGAAGTGTTGCTCCCATGCCAACAAATGCTTCATCCTCAACAGTACAGCCATGTAAAACTGCACTATGACCTGTGCATTTCAAAGTTTCAACCATACCCTATAAATGGAAGGAACTTTTATCAAGTTAATTCATACAAAATTTATGGCCGATGCCACTTTACTCACCAACAGTAACATTGTCCCCGATGGTAGTCGGTAGCACTTTCCCACTTAGATTAGACTTTGCCACATGCACAAGGGAGTTGTCTTGTATATTAGTTCCAGATCCAACACTGATGCTGTTGACATCCCCTGTTCAAATAAAACTTACAATGATTATCAGCATTCAGCAAAATCTAGTAAACATAACGTCATAGAATTAGCCCTAATATCTTGTTGAACAAATTCATATGGACAGGAAAATTATAGCTTCCTGTGCACAGGGTGATTGAAAGATAAGGGTAGGATATAATCTCAGAAACCTTCCTCTTCCGGAGATATAGTACTGAAGAGTCAAAATCTACATTCATACACTAAAAAAGTATTACGACAAAAAGGAATTTTTAAATAATTTATTCAAAAGAGATGCCCTAACCCTACATTGTAGAAAATAGGGCATTGCAATGTGGCATGAGGCCTAGGCATGTGAATCAATTTCCAACTTTCTTATCAGAATAATGAGGAGCCGCAGTCGCACAAATGGTATATACATTAAACATATCAGGGCATTCGTTTGAGGCAAGAAAATAATTGACTGAAATACCTTTTTAAGTAGAATTCAAATATTTTATCTTTGTAATATAAATGAACAGCATTTTATCGTTATTGAGATGAATGATAAATACTAGTAACAATAGGTCTGCTTTGCAGGAGAATTAAGTTTGCCATCGTATGCATTGTGGTCAAGGTTTTAAGAAGCAAGCGGAGTTGGGTAGGACATAAACCAGGTGGAGGACAAGGTACAAGTTACAAGCATCCTGCCAGTGTGAATCAATAATTGTTTAGTAAAGCTAAAAAAATAGAGGAATTATTAATGCATGTCAGGAGGGCCTTACATCATTAATAGACAATGAAATAAATATAATAACAACGATTTAAAGCTGAAACCAGTAGTTAAATTTACAAGCTACATTCCTCTATACCAATTGTTAAAGTTGAAACAAGTTATATGCCTCACTAAGCCAAGCCAATTCCTCTAGCCAAAAGTGATAAACACAGACATTTGCTAACATTCGGAATATGTGCAGAAATAATCAACTTAAATCTACTACCTTTATTCACCTAGTTTTTGAAAAAAAACACACTGAACAAAAGCCAGTAGTATTACCATTAAAAAAACCTACAGTTTCTCATGTCTCCATCTAAGAGTAAATTAGCCTAACCCTAAACCTTTCATATGCTAATTTATAGGCATGAAGTTGGATAGAATCCGTTCTTGAATAACTTTGGCGGAGACAAAAACACCAAATTGTGCGTATAAGCAAGGATCTTACCCCTTAAAACACATCCGTACCAAATAGATGATCCTCTTCCCACCTGAACATCGCCAATGACAGATGCGCTAGGGGCTACAAATGCATCCTTGTCGACCAAAGGAGATTTATCGAAAATGTTCATCAGAGTCCGATGCCTAGAAACTAAGAAAAGAAGAATACCATAAACGCAAAGAAAACTAAAGCAACATAAGCAAAATCCTAGCTGTGAACATAAACTACAATGATAACAAATAAAAAGTAAAACGCAGCTGAATTTCCAGATAAATCAGCAAAGCAAACAACTAATTAATCAGTACAATTAGCTAAACAAGGTTATTAAAGAATTTTTTAGGAGTGAAAAACAAAACCCTAAGTTTATAATCATAACTAAACTTTATATTTTCATACAGAGGCAAGCTAATAGTTTGGCAACAACATCAGAGAAAATGCAAGCTATAAAGTGAAAAAAGAATGCAAATTGTTTGGTATTTGAAATCAGCTGAAAATCCGCACAGATTAAATCCAATATTCAATCTGGAATTAGCAGATATTAGCTTAGGAATAGAAATTGAAGATGGAAAACTCACGTTGCTCTTGGAATAAGTAGTTGCCTTGAAGGCGGCAGCCGAGGCGATCGAGGGCCTGGCCTGTCTCGCGAATCCAGAATCCAACGGTGTATATGGCTTTACCGAGGCTTCCCATCTTCAAACTTTGGTTTTGGGGAAAAAAAGTTTTTGATCAGTAATTCTTGCAGTGAAGTGGGGGGGGGGGGGAGTTCCAGGTCGGGTGTGTGATTAGGAAACAAAGCTCGAAATGGTGAGAAATTGTGCTCTTTCTTACTTCAGTGGTAGGGTAGAATATTCTGGCCCACCATCAGGCCTACATTTGGTTTTCGCTACTGGGTCGGCCTGCTCATGGCCCAGTAATCTAGCCGACCCATATTAAATCAAATTTAAATAAATTTTTTTTAATATTTTGTATTAATTTAATCCAACTTTAATTATTATTTATAATAAAAATATATTTTTATTTAAAATTTACTTATAAATATTAATAAAAAAATTTTAAATTTTTTGTTATTATTTTAAAAAATTATATAAATTTTTAGAGTGATCCAATTTGAATCTAGGTGAGAAAAAATTATTACTGATTGTGACTCAGCTTGGGCAGGAATACCACTGAGTCCGAGTTCGTTAACTTGACTACTAGCCCAATGGTAATAGATGAAGTGAGAGAACTAATTACCTGTTCATGGGTCGTATAATATACCCGCTCAATTGGTTCTAATTAAATTAAATTGAATTTAAAGCGGTAAATATTTATAATGATCGTATAAGTATATTTATATTATTTAAATTTTTTATTTTTAAAGTAATTGTATTTTATATTTGTCATTCAATATGTTTTTATATCTGAATATAAAAATAATTATATATATAAATTTTAAAAAATATTAAATATATGTTAATCAAACATTTACGTATAACCTT
>JBBYHK010000001.1:9098791-9114813 GCA_038382065.1 Adansonia grandidieri | reverse complement strand
AATTTAATTCGTAAAATTATTCTTAAAAAATAATATTTAATATTTTTTATATACAAAATAGCTTAGAGAGTCAATATGCTACCAACATCTTAGCTGCCAATGCAAACAGTTCAGCAAATCACATAGTGCCACATCTACGCTGTGATAATTCAGCATGGCTCATCGATTAGCCGTGAGAAAAATTATGTAAAAATAATTATTTCACGTTAATATATAATTTTTTAATCATATTATGTAATCAAATTTTTGAAAGAACAGCCAATTATTACATTTTATCTATAATCATTAAACATAAATATGTATTTTAACAACTTATTAATAATTATTATCATAAGTAATTATATAAATAATTTAAATAAAAATTATGTATATATTAATGTAAAGAAATCATTTGATACATTCTTTCTCTGGTAGTCATTACCAAAATTGGCAGGCCATCCAACATGTTCCATGCCCAAGTTGGATACACAGCTTTATTCCTTTTTTTATTTTTCTTTTCATTTTTATTTCAGTGGCATTTTCAGACTTGCTTTATTTTTTTTATCATTTTTTTATATTCCAATTACTTCTTGTTAACAATTAGATCAAGTCATGTCACCTTCTAAATAAAATAATAATAAAAATAAAAATAAAAGCATCTTTTTAGAATTTTTTTTTAAATTTAACTTAACAATTCTAAACTTATAATACGATATAAATATAACACATTAATAAATATTACATAATACCTTTAATATGGTATCATATTTAATTTAAAATTTTAGTATGATTAATAGTTTATGTTGTATTTATACTTACACAATTAACTTTAAAAAAAAATGAAACACAGTATGCATGCAACCATATTTACTTCAAAACCTTTTGATTTACAAATCTTTTGCTTGCAATTTTATATTTTTATCTGTAATTAAACATAAACTTATTCACATGTGAACAATTTTAAATATAAATTATTAATTAATGGTTCTTACCATGTTTAATTTTTTTAATAATATATTTCAAATCTAAATCCAGTCTTATGATTGACAGCAAAGGGCTAATTTATTAATGGCCCTTGTATTATACTATTTTTTTAATTAAATAATTAAAAAAATTTTAATTAAATAAGTATTTACATTATGATTCTGTTAAATATATAAACAATTTACATTAATACTATTAAAATAAAACATTGATATAACATTTAATATTTAATTTAATTATAATATATAATATTTTTAACTTAATATTGTAAATTTTTTTATCAAATTTTATAATCATATTAAATATTAAATGTTATATTAATATTTATTTAAAAATATTAATATAACAAAATTATTATTCAAATATTTATTTAAATTAAAAAAATTTTCATTTAATTAGAAAAAATGATATAATATAAATTTGGAATTAATCCCATAAAAAATCTTGTACCATTGAAATGATGTTACAACGTGAGCTAGTGAGTGGCAAAGAAAATTATGCAAAACGCGTTGGCCGTCGGGGTCCACGTCGGAAATTGCCACGTCAATCACTACTTTATTTTTATTTATTTATTTTAAATTAAGTTTTGCTTTTCATTTCAGTCGCTGTAGGCCACTGCCACCACTTTCGTCTTGTTATTGTTGTATTGAAAGCTGCAGTTAGATTTAGACGTTTAACCATAAAAAAATTATTGTTAAACTAACAATTACATGCATAGGTGGCAAAATCAAAATCCGATTCAATTATCTAAATTTGATCTAATTATTAATCAATAAAGTAGTAAAAGAGTTAAATTTAAGTTTGAATTTATATAAAATGATTTATCATCGAACTTAATCCCACTGAAAAAAATTAAAATTTGAGTTGATTTAATATTATAATCAAAATTTGAATTGATTTAAAATCCGATATGTTTCTAATTAAATTGAAATCTTAAATAATTTTAATTTAAAATCATTTTACATTCTTATATACCTATGAATTTTAACGGATTAAGTTAAATATTTAATTCAAACTCGAAATAAAAATCGATTCATAATGATTCAAGTTCATTAAAAAAACTTAAAATATAACTTAATTCAATTTAAAACAATCTAAAATTTAAGTGGTTCGATAAATAAAATTATCTGACCCGAATATGATATAATCTAAAATCATTCGAATTATTACAAGTGGAAAGTTAACAATAGTTGATGGTGGAAAATTGGACATTTCTTTTTGCTTCCAAGTGCAATGGCATTTAAAAATTCATGTTCAACTATTCAATCTGCATGGACGAGTGAAGATAGACTATTAAATATTAATAATCTATGGTTACATCGACAAAATGAAGAAGGTAAATGTTGTTCATAATTAAGATCGGATTACGTTTTGAATTTTTTTATGTCAAACTTAATTTAAGTTGATTCGTAAATTTATTTTATAATTTAAAAATATTAAAATATTAATATTTAATATTTTATAATTTAATTTAAATAAAAATATTTTTTATTAAATAAATAATAATTCAAATCAAATTAATTTAAATTAAAAAAATTTTAATCTAAGCCCAATTCATCTCGAGTTAGTTAGATAACTCAGATATTCGAGAAGGTTTAATTGAAAGGAAAACCAATACCATTTTATCAGCAAAAAGATAAATCAAATCCTTAGAGGGAGGATGGGGGTTGTGGGGAAGAAACTTTGGAATTTGTCCTTAATCCCCAGCCTAATAGCTACTAGAACACTTTCTATTTGACTGATTATGAAATGAAACGTCAAGGGTTCCCTCTTTTTTGTATATTCCAAATTTTGTTGTTTACCCGACCGGATTTACACGACCAAGACGACCTTTTTTTTTTTTTTTCCTTCCAAGTCAATGAACCGGCCATAAAGTTTCACCGCCATTGAAGCTCTGGGTTCAAATCAATTGCTCCTCTGAGTTCAGTCAGTAATAATAATAATAATAATAATAATAATAAAGTGAAGGCGTTTTGAATCTTTGAGTTCGTTGAAATAGCTGCTCCGGTGGATGGTGAAAGTGACAGAGTATTTGCAGAAGGCTCAGGAGGTTGGGCAAAATCTCTTCTCTCATTAATGTCAACTGACCCACCCGTCCCTTAAAAGCCCGTGCCATCATTCATTCATATATATATTTTTTCTCTGGAAACAAACAAGGATAAATTCCTTTTTGGCTTGGTAGCTTAAACTTCAAGATTAATGTTGTAAATCTTACGTTTTTGTTTTGGTTTTTTTTTGGATTTAATACTTGCAGTTCAATTTAATTTTTTTTTATTGGTTAAATTATTAATTTGGGATCGGCGGTAACAAAGGAACAACATCGAATGCAGAATCAAAGCTCGTGTTTGGAGGCAAGGATTTACAAAGAACAAGAAAATTTTAAGCTTTTTTTTTTTTACAAATTAAATATATATACTTATTTCCCTGTTTTTGAGTTACATTTTTTTTTTAATTTTATTTTCCGTAATTCAAGCAAGTACTTAAAATGTACAGATTAGTAACAGGAAGACCGAAAGAGATCTCTTTGATAGTAATGGTAATGGTCAACATCAGAAACTAACAGATTTTTTTTTTTGAAGGAAGAAGATGACTCAGAGAGTTAGCCTCCATTGAAGCTTCATGAGCATCAGCTTCGCATTACCAATGGAGTTTCAAAGAAGTGCGTTGCCAATCGTCTTGTTAGCTGTAATCTTGTTCTTGATCCAGTGCGGAAGAGCTCAGAAAGTTTGGATAAGTTCTACGATCGAACGGCGGGCATTGCTGGATCTCCGTTCATCGTTAGGTCTCCGGGGCAAAGATTGGCCCATCAAGGCCGACCCTTGCACGTCGTGGCTCGGCGTCGAATGTCGAAACGGCTACGTCGTGAACATTACCGTTTCCGGTTTAAGAAGAACCAGACTTGGACGGCTCAATCCCAGGTTCAATGTTGATTCTTTGGTTAATTTGACTCGGTTAGTTTCCTTCAATGCTTCCGGGTTTCAACTTCCCGGGTCAATACCGGATTGGTTCGGAAACCAGTTGGTTAATCTCGAGGTTCTTGATCTCCGGTCATGCAATATCTCCGGTTCAATCCCTGGTACACTCGGTAACTTGATTCGACTCACTTCTTTGTATCTTTGTGATAACAACCTTGCTGGTTCAATTCCTGCTACATTGGGACGGTTAAGGAATTTAAAATTTCTTGATCTTTCGGTTAATTCACTTACTGGTTCAATTCCTCTAAGTTTTGGGTTTTTTGGAAACATTGAAAGCCTTGAACTTGCTTCAAATTACTTATCTGGGTCAATTCCACCTATTTTAGGTTCTTTACAAGGTCTTCAAGTGTTCAATGTTTCAGATAATAATCTTTCTGGTTCAATTCCTGTTCAGTTTGGTAATCTTTCAAGGCTGGTTGAGCTTGATCTTAGTAAGAATTCTTTGTATGGCTCGTTGCCTGAGGAATTAAAGATGCTAGGGAGTTTACAAAAGATGGTAATTCGGGATAATGAGCTAGAAGGACATCTGCCGGTCGATTTGTTTTCGAGTCTTGTCGAGTTGCAAGTTGTGGATTTGAGTAGGAATAAACTTGATGGTGCTCTTACTGGTACAATTTGGTCAATGCCTAAACTGCAGTTCCTTGATGGATCTAGCAACAATTTTACGGGTCCTTTACCGGGTCTTAATTTTAATAGTACTGCTGCTACTGCTGCTGCTGTGTTCAATCTGTCGAACAATTTCTTTTATGGAACTTTAAATTTTTCACTTGCGATGTTCAAATTTATTGATCTCTCTGGCAACTATTTTCAAGGCAAAGTAGTTAATGGCGGCGAAAGAAATGCTAGTTTCGACATGAATTGCCTTCAGACTGTGAAACAGAGGAGTTCGGAGGATTGTAGACTCTTTTACACGGAAAGAGGGCTTAGTTTTGATAATTTTGGAGCACCAGATACAATGCAGCCACCTCTGGCAGTATCTAGGTCAGAGAGCAGGAATCGATTGATATTTATCTCGGCAGGAGTAGTTGGTGGACTTGGCTTCATTGTAATTTTGGTACTGGTGCTAGTGCTCCTCTTGAGACGTAGTAAGGACATCGGAAATCAAAGAGGGAGCGCAGATGTAGGGCCTGTTCCAGAAGGAGATAGTCCTCAACTTCCAAAAGATCCAACAAACTTAGCTGGTTCTGGAGATCCATTTTCGTATGAGCAGTTGCTCCAAGCAACTGATAATTTTAGTGAGACAAATCTTATCAAGCACGGCCATTCAGGAGACTTATTTCGTGGTATCTTGGAAGGTGGGATCCCAGTGGTCATCAAAAAGGTCAATTTGAGTTCTTTCAAGAAAGAATCTTACACAACGGAATTGGATTTATTCAGAACGTTTTCTCACGCAAGATTTGTCCCACTCTTGGGGCACTGCTTGGAGCATGAAACCGACAAGCTTTTGGTATACAAGTATATGCCGAATGGAGATTTGGCCAATTCCTTTTACAGGGCTACCAACTCGGAGGATGACAGTCTACAATCTCTGGATTGGATTACGAGGCTAAAAGTAGCAACCGGAGCCGCCGAAGGCCTATTCTACTTGCACCATGAATGTAATCCTTCCCTTGTTCACAGGTATTTTGTAACATGCTTTTGGCTACGAATAATAGATGCTAGTAACTCGAACCATTTACTCTTGTAATAAACTATGAATCTATATACCAGTAGCCTACTCGTGTTGCCCTTTTGCTTCATTTTAACTTATGTTGCTGATTGCGTTTTTGTAACTTTTCACAAGCTTTACGATTTCCTTTTCAATAGTTACAATTTTTTGCTATATTACATTTTGGTGGTTAAAGGGATGTTCAAGCAAGCAGTATACTTCTGGATGATAAATTTGAAGTAAGACTTGGAAGCTTGAGCGAAGTTCGTGCCCAGGAAGGAGGTACACACCAAAATGTTCGCAGGAAGTTGCTCTGGAAGCCGCAGTAAGTATTTATAAAAGTTACTCGTTTTACCGTTCTCATGCTGTCCGTTTGCCAGGAAGTATTATAGTCGTTAACATATCGGCCTTTTGTCTTATAACAAAAGCACTTGCTATCTTATTGCTATGCATGCTACTTTTGACATAGTCAATTTGATTAAGTGATATCGCCTAGTGAATTAAATCAACTGGAATTGGGATATAGTGATATTGATGATCTTCTTAGATGTAAAATTGCAAACAATATAATAAAACACTAATTCTTTCCAAGATCAATGGAGTAATGAAATAGGTTAATGGATGAAAAAAAGGCTTAGCACAGGGATACAATTTTAGATTCCCACTTTTTTCCTTTGCAGCACCACTTGTATTTATAGATTATTTGAATTATTCATTGATAATATGCATGTAGGCAAGATAAATGATGGCAAGAGATAAGGGTTTTTTTTATTATTATTATTTTGGTTTTTTCGTTCCGTGCTATAATATATTTTTCTCTCGGTGATTTGTAGGACCTCCGAGCCAGGCCCTTCAGGTTCAGGTGCATAAAACTATATTGCTCTGACTTTTCATTTTTCTTAAAATATTTATATGATGCATTTTTCTGAAATATAATAAGACATACAGCATTTCATAGTTTTTTTTTTTTTTTTGCCCTGCATCAGTTGCATGTTGGAAAGAAAATCATAATTCTTATATATGTCTTTGGAAATGGACAGGCTCTTCTTCGACTAATTGTGCTCACGACGTGTACTGTTTCGGAAAGGTATTACTTGAGCTTATAACAGGCAAGCTTGGCATTAGTAAAGAAGAAGATACATCTACAAAAGAGTGGCTTGAACAAACCTTGGCTTGCATCAGTACATATGAAAAGGAATTGGTGACTAAGATCATGGACCCATCCCTGATAGTAGATGAGGATCTATTGGAGGAGGTATGGTCCATGGCAATCGTGGCGAGGTCATGCCTTAACCCGAAGCCTTCAAAACGACCCTCGATGAAACATATTATTAAGGCATTGGAAAACCCCTTAAAAGTGGTAAGGGCGGAGAGTTTCAGCTCCGCAAGGCTAAGAACAACATCATCTAGGCGATCTTGGAGTTCTGCATTCTTTGGTAGTTGGCGACAGAGTTCATCGGAGGGCGCCACCATTCCGGGCCAACCAAACAGAGAGGGTTTTAGTGGTTTTAGGCAGTCAAGTAGAGTAGGCTCTCATGGCAGCGGGGGAATTGAACACTCATCTTCACATAAAAGGTTATCAAATGAAATCTTCCCCGAACCAGTGGAAATGCAAGACATGGAGACGTTGGATGAGAACTAGCTTAAACAGTATTTGCTGTTAACCCCAACTGTTTTTTAGTGCCCTGCTCAACCATTGGGCTCTAAAGCTATTTTATAAGGAAACTAGCAGCCAGCAGGCGATCCAATCTGATGAAGATAAACTGGTTCAGCTGATGCATCTCTAGGCTCAAACGAAAATGGCCGAAGTCAGCCATGATGACCGGATCGGAAGAACCAACTGTATTCAGGGAGAGTCTTTCATACATTCAAAACTCAAAAGCTTGTTTGCAGTCAATTGTTATAACAAGCAGAAATTTTCATTGTAATAGAGTGTAAAAATTGTAAAAGATTAGGACCACTTGCAGCATTATTTCGTTTCCATTTTCTTAGTAGCAATAAAAGAAGAACACATCAACTGTACTTCAAAACAATTTTTTTCCATTGAGAACTCCAAAACTAGTGAGAAGAAAATTTTGAAATCCCAGTAAATTCTCAACATAGTTTGGCAGCTGTTCTAACAACTGCTTGCATTTCAATAACCCCAGTCCAGTAAAAGACCCCAGAAAGGTTGATGAAAAACTTCTTCATTTTACCTGCATCAAGCTCAGCCAATCAAAAAGAAAAACTACTTCCTAGCGAAAGCAGAAAAGGATTAAAATCGTAAGATAAAAGAATGAAGCCAGATTGCCAGCACAGTTTCAGAAGAGATTCCACCATTTTTTACTTAGGTTTCTTTTCAAGCTGGGACCATTTCATAGCATAATATCTTGTCCATGGCTGTAGAATACCAGTATACTAGAATCTAAAACCATGCTATGCAGTAAAGGAAAATCAAAAAGGAAAACCATGCCATGGTTATTTAAATTTCTATCACCCAAAATCCTCTCTGGGACAATTGATAGTTGAATATCCAAGAACATCCAAGCAAAAACAAACTATGAAATGCACCTTGATTGCCTAAACAAACAACAATGCTGCAAACCTTATGTGGCTGTCTTCAGCTCTCCTGAAGCAGCAGTTGCATAAAGAGGATGAAGGACATGTCCTTCCTTAGGTTCAACGTGTACCCATTTGCGTCCACTAAGCTTATGAGTCTCGAATTTCACACAACCTTCCTTGAGGGCATAAAGAGTATGATCTTTCCCAATCCCTACATAGTTTCCAGGATGGAATCGGGTTCCTCGCTGACGAACTATAATGTTTCCAGGAATCACCCTCTGCCACAACAAAGTCAAATAATCAAATCATATCATTATTATATGAAATCTAATATTACTAATATGGAAGTACTTGAATCTGGATCATCCACTGACCTCTCCACCGAACTTCTTCACCCCGAGATTCTTGGGTTTTGAGTCTCTTCCATTCTTTGTTGACCCAGCAGTTTTCTTAGAAGCCCACCGCTTAAGTATCAAGCTCAAGCCAGAAGAAGACCCGTCTAAGCCAACCAAAAAAAAAAAAAAAGGAAAATAGTGCCATGAAATTAGCTCAATAGAATTCAATAAATAAGAAAAACAAACAAAACAGCTCATTTCAATAGGTAATGAAGATTGAAGAATACCGGGGATTGTTCCGTACACATTAGCGCTGGTAACTAGGTCCTTCACGCTTACCCTTTTGCAGAATGCTGTTGCAATGTTAAACATATCTAATTGCAACAAATAAACCTGGAAGAACAATAAATAGAATTATTTTCATCAAACACTGAAAAGTTGAAAGAAAAGAAATTCCTGAGCCACTGACGACCATAACAAAACCATGAATCGATGAAAGTGAATTAAGTGGGAGAAAAAATTAGGAATTTTTGCAATAGATATAAAGGGTTGTAACCTGAATTGAAAAATGAAAACGATTGGATCTTCCAATTGATCAATAGAAGGATTAGGTAATTCTCCGATCTTTTTTCTAGGGTTTTAGTTCCCAATCTAGACGATCTTCAGCTTTTGAAGCCGGGTCTTCGAGCACGTGGCCTGAACTAGACCTATCCAACGTTGGGCTACCAGCCCAATTCAAGCTGAGTTTTGGATTCAATATTATAAATTCGATTTGTTTCGATTTAAATTAATATTTATTAATAAATTTATTTATTATTTAATTTAATTATAAAATATAAAAATATTTATATAAAAATATTTTAAAATATTTTTAAACAATAAAATAAATTTAAGATATAAAAATTATTATTTATACATTAAAATTCTGTCATTTTTATCGATTTGTTAACAATAAAAAATGGTTTATATGTTATATTACAAATTGGCCGTTGAAAGTGTTCGTTAAATTTTCCATAGGCTTGATAGTCGCTTGCAAGTACTTAACTGCATCAGCCATGCCGCCAGCTACACCCCGCCTTATCTCTAGCACCTCCCTCTCCACCGTCGCGGGCCTCCCACCAATGCTTCCCAAACCTCTCATTTCAAACCGAAACCTCTCCGTTGTCAACTCCAATCAAGCGAATCGACAGAAATTACAACGCCATCTTCAAAATCAAATCCAAATCTCTCGCAGAGACGCCGCTTTTCTATCCCTAATCTCTCTCTTTCCTTCCCTCTTCC
Organism: Adansonia grandidieri; assembly: GCA_038382065.1. NCBI lineage: Eukaryota > Viridiplantae > Streptophyta > Magnoliopsida > Malvales > Malvaceae > Adansonia > Adansonia grandidieri. The sequence continues at coordinate 9,105,070 of JBBYHK010000001.1, read as the reverse complement.
ACCCTTCTCATGCTTCCGCTTTCTCCATTGGAATTTGTGAGCAATTATTGCTTTCGCTCTTACTTTTTTGTTACTGGTTTTTCTTTTTATTAACCGCTGTTGTTGCTATGCGCAGCAGGACCAAAGGATTGGCTTAAAGAGCAAAAAAGGAAGTCTTCGAAATTCCTATTGGCCCCAATCGATGCTTCTCGACAAAGCCTTCGCTCTGCCTATCTTTTGCTCGGTAAGTTGCATTTTCTATTTCACTTCCCATTTCTTCTCAATTATGCGAATCTTTTGTTGTGTTTCTTTGATTAAATTTGGTTGATTTGATACTTTTTTTGAATAGCGGACAAGCAATCTACTAATTCGAATAAGGATTTAGAGGAAGTTCAAAAGCTCTTGAAATCTGCCGCTAGGGATTGCGTTGTTCAAGAGAGGAATTCCTTTGTTTCATTTCAAGCCAAAACCGGAGTCGAGGTTTGTTCGTTTCCTTAGAATGAAATAAAAGTTTCTTACGTACTGTCGATTGATACTGCCGTTGTTTTATTCACTAAATTTGAACTTAGAACAAAATCAGAGAGGTGGACATGAATTCGTGAACATTTGACCTAATTTTGGGTTATAATTTTGTAGCTTGAATTTCTTTAATTCACAGGTTTGCACATTCCGGTTGATTGTGAAGAATGCTTCTTCTTTGCTTGAAGATAGGAATCCTGTTAAGCTGGAAGCTGAAGCTATGCTAGATGATCTCATAAGGTATCTGCTTTATGCCCTATTAATCTTTTCACAATCATGTCATACTTATCTAGATTGCTTGAAATCTGAAAATGCAAAATATCTCTGAATAATTTTGAGTTTCAATTCTGGCTTTTGATTTGCTATAAATATAGAAGGAAATGGGTTTCTTTCTCTGCAAACATTGTAGCGTATTGCTATTGGGTGTTTATTGGAAGAACATTGATATCTAGATAATTTTAAAACATTTTTCGTCATTTTCCATAACTCTCCTTAAGATCCAATGCCTGTTAGATTCAGAATTCTCCTTCATGTGTTTTCCTGTCAAGTGCTAATTCATTTTAGTATCGTCATAATTCTTTTACCTGCATATTTTCTTAATGCTTATTGTTATTTTTCTTTCCTGTCAGCTAGTTTACCTCAGTTAATAGTCTGGCAAATGAACGATGTTTCTTTCTCTGCATGCATGGTAACATGTTTTGCTTCTGGGTGTTTGTTGGAAGAACATCGATATCTAGACAACTTTAAAGCATTTTTCGTCATTTTCATTAAGTCTCCCTGGGATCCGATGCCCGTCGGATTCAGAATTATCCTTCACGAGTTTTCATGTTAAGTGCTAATTCGTTTTAGTGTCGTCATAATTTGTTTACCTGCATGGTTTGCTGATGCTTATTGTTATTTTTCTTACTTGGCAGCTCGTTTACCTCATTGAATAGTTTGGCAAATGAAAGCGATATTCAAGTTGCTTCCAGTAGGTATGCTTTTACATTTTAAAGCCAAAGTAACCTATGCAGATGGGAGTTAGTTTCGATAAATATGAAGCAATGTTGGCTCCTTTCAGTGACAACTTTTACCTAGATTTAACAATGTGCATTTATATTATTTTCTCATATCATAATCATATTTACGTTTTATATATATATATATATATATATATATGTATATTTATTTATAAGTTTTGAGTCGTTGATAATTTGTGTTATATCATGTTTGTGTTACTTTTTTTTATACCATATTATGTTTTAGTTATTTTTCCTGTGTTGTATTCAAAACTGTGCTCTACTTTTACCGTTACTGGATAACAGTTGCTGATTGCTTATATTTGCAAGAAGGTAATAAGTTATTTATCTAATTTTTCCACAGACAAAAGGTTGCAGATGCACTCATGGATACCATAACTTCCCTTGACAAATTCGAGCAGGGGGTTAAGGACTGCCTCGAAGTATAACAATGCTGGCATCCTTTTATAGCTGAAAAAAAAAATTATGGTGTTGTTATGTGATGCTCGGAGATTTTACAGTTGCTTTTGTCGTTTGGATTTGGAGAAATGAAAGATTGTAAAAATGCAAAAGTAGGTTATTTGACTTTATCTTTATTGTAAATTTTGTTTTATTTCCCATTTCTCATGTGTTTTGTTTCATTATTCCGGCATTTATTTTTATATTCGATAGGGATACGTGTCTGACACAAGAATATTCAATTTTTTTTAAAAAAAATTTATGTATTTAAATAATTATATCTATATGCTCATATTCAGATATGCTTTGGATATGAATATTTAAAGAAAAAATGAAGAACCATTCTTTGCAGAATTTATGATATGAGCAAATTCTCCAAATTCATGTCATCAACCAAACACTAAAGTTATTGCAGTCTGTGAATAGGATAAAAATTTGACGTTGGGATTTCGTGTTATTAAAATTAGATCGATTAGTCAAACCAGTTGGATTAAAAATTATTAATCTAATCGATTTAGTATTCTATGTCAAACCACTCATTAATTAAATTGATTTAATCAGTTCAATGTGACAGATAACAGGGTTATTAACAATTTTAACAAAGAAAATGCCAACAGGGGTATCGATTATTAGGAGGGTTAGACTCAGAAAACAAATGGCTAAAATAATATTTTTTTAAAAATGTTCCCTTTTTTAATTTTAAATAATTTTTTTATTGCATCAAGAATTAAAATTTTAAAGTTATTTATATTTAATTATATTATTAATTGTTATATATCTTTAATTAAAATTTTGAAGTATTATTTTGTTTAATTAAATTCTTATTTTTTCTAAGGAATTTGAGTACTTTTTATGCAAAATAAAAGTTTAATTAAGCAAAAATATGATTTTAAATGGTTTAATTAACTAAAATACTCAATTAACCCAAGCGTATTTGTTTATTGAGCCTAGAAACTTAAAGACTACATCTCCGTCTTCTTCCTCCACTTCACCACCGCGACGAGCGCGTCTACTCCCTCACTTCCGCTAAAACCCACCGAAAACCCTAAGCAAAAAGGGGAGGGAAAAAAAAAAAAAAGAAAAGAAGAGGAAACAATAAATCCTAAACATGGCCCCATCCTCACTCTCCACGCGCCTCACCCTCCTGGCTCTTCTCTCCGCCACCACTTTTTACTTTCTCTACAAATCCCGCCGCCGCCTGAAACCCCTCAAACAGCTCCCTCTAGACCCTAACCCTAGAAAAGGCAAGGTCTTCTTCATCACGCAAACAGGAACATCCGAAGCCCTAGCCCAACGCCTCCTCGAGCTCCTCGACTCGAACAACATCCCTTTCGACCTCGTCGATCCCCAAAACTACGAGCCCGAAGATCTCCCTAAGGAATCACTAATCCTTATCATTGCTTCCACGTGGGAAGATGGAAACCCTCCTAAAAGCTCAAAATTTTTCGTCAATTGGCTCACCGAAATCAGCACTGATTTTCGCGCTGGGAATTTGTTACTTTCCGATTGTAAGTTCGCTGTCTTTGGAGTCGGTAGCCGGGCTTACGGAGAAACGTTTAATGCGGTGGCGAGGGATTTGGGAAAGAGGTTGAGAGGATTGGGAGCGACGGAGATAGTGGCAGTTGGGGAAGGTGACGTGGATGGAGGTGCATTGGAGAGTGCCTTCGAAGAGTGGAGTGAAAATGTGGTTTCTGCTTTGAAAGGGGGATCGGTGGTGGGGAATGGGAATGCCATTGCCTATGAGAGTGACGTCGAAAGCCTGGAAAGTGATGATGATAATGATGCAGGAGGAGGGGAAGACATTGTTGATCTTGAAGATATTGCAGGTAAAGGGCCATCGCGAAAGAAGCTAGTTAATGTTGCTGAAACTAATGGGAAATTGGATGGGAAAAGAGAGATGGTGACTCCAGTTATCCGAGCCAACTTGGAGAAACAGGTAACTTTGATTAAGTGGATATGAATCTTTTGTTGATAAAGGCATTTCATTGTGATGATTGCTTAATGCTAGTATCTGATCGCAATTTATTGTTGAATTGACATCCTTTAACCGTTGGGAATTTACAGGGATATAAAATTATTGGTTCACATAGTGGTGTTAAAATCTGTAGATGGACCAAGTCTCAACTTAGAGGACGAGGGGGTTGCTACAAGCACTCATTTTATGGAATAGAGAGTCATAGGTGATTGCAACTTTCTTATGCACTTATTAAGCCTTTGATGATTATTTTGTTGCTTCTGTTTTGAACGTTGTATTTATTTCGGCTTTTAGTTTTGGTTACACTTTTCATCACATATATGTCCTACCATTTTTATGGTGCTTCTTGATTTATGCTATGAGGAATCCAATATCATATTTATTCTTGCAGTGAAATTATCATGTTACTACTTTCTTTTCGCACCCTCAACTAACGTAAATGATAGTTGGAAACTAGGAAATATGAGTCACGTTTGTCTATAATTGGCTGTTAGTTGATCTCATGTACATGACTACAGTGAGATTTATCATTTTATGTAGTTCATAACAGTGAAACCTTATCTTATAATCTACTTGATACATTGTACTAGGTTTTTTTACCCCTTCTCTACTTCTTGGTTGCAACTATAGACCTGCGGTTGAAAATTGTTTAACTTCTGAATTTAACAGATGCATGGAGGCTACACCTAGTTTGGCATGTGCCAACAAATGTGTTTTCTGTTGGAGGCATCATACAAATCCAGTAGGAAAGAGTTGGCAGTGGAAGATGGATGATCCCTTAGAGATTGTCAGTACTGCCATAGACCTTCATACAAAGATGATTAAGCAAATGAAAGGAGTTCCTGGTAATTGCCATATATTTATTATATTATATTTTCCCTTTACTATGGGGTTTACTGTACTTCAATGCACCTTGTGTATGTCATAATCATCCAATAACGAGTAATATTTGGCGGAATTAAAAGTCTTAGACATAGGGTCAGAACAAAGATCTTTCCATTACATTAGCAGGAGAGTTTTACTCATCCTACTGTTGCAGGTGTTACACAAGAGCGATTGATGGACGGTCTATCCCCTCGGCACTGTGCCTTATCACTTGTTGGTGAACCAATTATGTATCCAGAAATTAATATGCTTGTGGATGAGCTGCACCGAAGGCGAATCTCTACATTTCTAGTTACTAATGCGCAGTTCCCTGAAAAAATTAAAATGCTGAAGCCTGTAACCCAGGTCTGTTGGCTGTGAATTTATGTTAGGAATGCCCATACCTCAAGAAAGTCTTTTGCTTTTGATTAACCTAGTCAATTTCTTTTAATTGTGCAGTTATATGTGAGTGTAGATGCTGCAACAAAGGATAGCTTGAAGGCTATTGATAGGCCACTCTTCGGGGACTTCTGGGAAAGATTCATTGTAAGTGTTTGATTCTAGAAAACTAAGCAATTGAGCTAAAACAGTAAGGAAAGAAATAAAATAGAAATTTCTTTAGATGAAAATAAATAATGGTTGGAGAAGAGAGATAATATAAAGCAGAAAGATGGAAGGCATCAAAATCCTTGAATCAAGAGACTAACAGGGTACATGGGGACTTTGAAACTTCCTCTGCAAACTTGAATTAATGTTGATCTTGAAAGTTATATATACGCCCTTACCATGTTATGGAGAACATATTGGCAGATTTGCTTAAATCAACCAGCTTCTGGTTGCATCACTGTGAAATACTTTTCACTTTGCAGCCATGTTAAAAATCCCAAACATGTCATGGTTTTTTTTTTTGTAAGAAAGAATTGCTTCTTCATCTTCATGGCGGCTTGTACTGTGTAGAACTTCACATATTTCTGGGCATTTTTAAGGGCTTTTAATTGGGTGGCTTGAAGTTCCTGTTTTCTTATTGGTAACATCTATTATTCAGAATTCCTTGAAAGCTCTCAAAGAGAAACACCAACGAACTGTATATCGCTTAACACTTGTGAAAGGATGGAATACGGAAGATGTAGATGCTTATTCTAAACTCTTTGGCATTGGGAAGCCTGATTTTGTTGAAATCAAAGGCGTAACATACTGTGGATCGTAAGTCTATTGGTCTTACAGTTATTTTTAGTATTATTTTTATCTGCAACATTGCCTGCCCTTGCTCAGCTATGTTGGTATTTCTCACAGTTCTGCTACATCAAAGTTGACAATGGAGAATGTGCCATGGCATTCTGACGTGAAGGCTTTCTCGGAGGCATTGGCTTTGAAAAGTGAAGGGGAATATGAGGTTGCATGCGAACATGCACACTCATGCTGTGTCCTCCTGGCAAAAACCGAAAAGTTCAAGGTCAATGGCCAATGGTATACATGGATAGACTA
>JBBYHK010000001.1:9080231-9097525 GCA_038382065.1 Adansonia grandidieri | reverse complement strand
ATATGTATTTATTTATCAGTTTCTATTGCAAATATTGGACCTGACCTTTCTGATTAATTTGTTTTGAAGATCAACGAAAAACATATAAATTAATGCAATAATCCATAAGTCAAAAGAGTTTCATATATAAAGCCAGCTACCAATCTAGAACCAGCTACCCATTCCAATGTTTTGACCATACATTTTCCTATCTCATACTTCTTCTATAATATATAATTAATTTTTGATTAAAATAAAAAAAGCTCTTAAAATTTTAGCATTTTAAATACTTAAGGTTTTAACCAAATAAATCATTAACTTTTAATATGTTTATAATAAAATTTTAATATAAAATTAATATTTTATTTGAAATAAAAATTTATTTGAATACAATTAGATTATATTATTAATTGTGTTAGGATAAGCATAGATCTGTTCATGATTTTGTTATTCGTCCGAGCACTACCAATTTAATTATGGACATGATTTTTTTTTCTTGAGTTAGTTGTCATGGCCTAACTTAAATTCTTATTTAGTAATTAAAAAAATATTTAAATTTAATTATAAAAATATATAAATATTAATATAAAATAATTTTTTATTTTATAAATAGTGATTTAAACTTTTAACGCAAGCCTAGTTTAGGTAAAAAAAAAATTCAAATATAATTTGATCCAGACCGAACTACAAATAACTTCGGTATGAATATGGTATCCCAAATCTCATTTGAATTTGTTCTGCGAATTTCAACTCAAACTCGGTTTAAGTCTTGGGTCACACAAGCCAAGATTTCATGACCATATAACCCATACTGAAAGTTCCCCAAAATATCGTCGTGTCAAGTATAATGTTGCTTGCTAAGCTTCAACTACGTCGTTCAATGAAATAAAAAATATTGGAAGAAATCAGTTAATATATATATAAATATATAAATTTCCAAGTAATCCTAACAACCTTGATCTGATAGTTTCGTTATACTCGCTCAAGGAGAAACAGAGAAGGACCAAAAGGAAGCGAAATGGGAACGAGAGAGAGGGAAAGAGATCGGGAGCTGCTAATCCCAGTTACAACAATCTCTGAAAGTGGAGTCTCCATATCGAAATCCTCGGCCGCCCCTACGGCTGCTCCTCCCATGGCCTCCTCCCTCGGCGGCCACGAGGTACCCCTTTCATTTCATTTTCTTCCCTTTCCCTTCTTTCGCCCTTTGTTTTTTTCGTCAAACTTGGATTCGTTGACATACATGCATGCATGGTGCATGCAACAATGCAAAGATGGTGATTTAATTTGTTTTATATTTTCTATTTACATCCATTTGTAAAAAGGCAGCTAACATTGTTCTTTTGTCAACATTCATTGATTCTAACGAGATTCTTGTTTGTAACTAGAGTTTTTCTTTTGCATTGTGGCATAGGCATTTTTAAAAGTAATCCGCAGCTGGGCTTGGAAAAAGTTTATGACAGGATGGTAAGTCCTTTTCATCTTGACACATACGCAGCTCTGTTATCCGGATTTTGAGTATGTGTCTAATTTGAGTATACTCTCGAAATAAGATATATTAAATTTTTCAAAACATCATATCTTATATCCATGTTTAAATATGGATTAAACAAATGTCAGATCAAGTCCAATACTCAGTTGCATGCATTTTTTTCCATTTTATGATTTCATTACCCTGAAAAAGACACATAATCATATAAAGCTTGAAGATAATGTTAGATTCAGTGGGTTGTCTTTGTGATGAAATTTAATAGTGTTTCATTAATTTGCAGTGTCATACTTCTTCCAATGGCCATTACATTCTATATTACTTGGGGTTTCATTCATTTTGTTGATGGTTTCTTCTCCCCAGTCTATAATCAGCTAGGCATCAATGTTTTTGGTGAGCATAATTTACCTGATTTTTCTTGGATCCTCTTTTACCTTAATATTTATTTATTTTGTTAGTTGAGTTCTTCAGTTTACAAGGCACTGCAGATTGCAGAAGAACATTCTTCAAGCATTGCCATTTTTATAATCTGAACCATAGGAGAATCCATGACTTAACCTTTAACAATAATCCAACCTTTTTGATGTCATATTATATTTAGTTCTTTATTTAGTGTTTGCTGATTGAATGATTTGGCCAACATAATCGTTAAACATCCAATTGATAACCAATTATCAATAAGTAGAAAGACTTAACCTGGAAATAAGATCATAGTAAATCCAAAAGATATGCAATAAGACGACTTTAACAAGAGCCCGTCGCATATAGGACAAAGAAGGCTACACAATTTCGGAGACGTGAATAGGACGGAAGTAACATGAAAGAATGATAAAATAGCACCTTGATTATGATACCATATTAAAACATCCGACCTGAATATGAGATAACCGGATATAACACCGTTTTAACAATGATGCAGGTCTAGGGTTTGCTACCTCCATCACGTTTATCTTTCTAGTAGGCGTTTTCATGTCATCATGGTGGGGAGCTTCAGTTCTTACTCTTGGTGAATGGTTTATCAAGAAGATGCCACTAGTGAGCTACATTTATTCTGCGTCAAAGCAAATAAGTGCTGCAATTTCACCAGGTAAAAAAAAAAACTAAAATATTATACATATATATATATATATATATATATATATATATATTCAGTGGCTATCGCTTCTTCCAACTTTCGTAAACTCAAAACCCATGAAGACCTACTTTTTTGCAGATCAAAATACTAATGCTTTCAAAGAAGTGGCAATCATAAGGCACCCTCGAATGGGCCAATACATGTTCGGATTCATAACGTCTACAGTTGTTCTTCAAAAAGGTGTTAGTGAAGAAGAACTTTGCTGTGTTTATGTTCCCACAAATCATCTTTACCTGGGTGATATATTTCTGATTAGTTCAAGGGACATTTTGAGGTCCAATTTATCAGTCCGAGAAGGGATCGGTAAATGAAACTCAAAACTTAAAATTAAAAATTAAAAATGAAAATTCTTTTATATATATATATTTTTGGTGATTTTGCATTTTGGGTTCCTGTCTTTTGTTGCAGAAATTGTTATTTCTGGGGGTATGTCTGTGCCTAAAATATTTACCACTGTGGATCCATCGGGCATTCCAGCAACAAGAATTGTCAATTTTGAAGCACAAGTTTGAGAATGGATTGACAATAATTAGAGTGGGGTCATTTTATTTCCTATTATGTATATATATAATATAGATTGTATTAATCGGAATTGAGTACGGGTGTTCAATACACATATTTAATTTTTAAAAATTTTTTTATATATTTTAAAATTATGTTTTTGCATATATATCGAATATAAGTGTAAAATGAAAAATGGAGTAACTTATATTATATATATACACACACACGTATGCTTTATCGTTTGAGAAATGAATCGTTTGAGAACGAAGGGAAGATGAGTTTTGATTGGAATTCTGATCTTCGCAGGGAACATGGAATCAGGGAAAGACTATAGAGTTTTCAATGGCAGAACCATGACTTCTACGTAGAGAGACCCAAATATAGTCCACAACCATATACATATATATTATGCATCTGTGCAACACATAAAATCAAGAAAAAAAAAGAATATTATGAAAGCAAATATTTAGTTAGAAATTCATTTTTATCGATTCATTGTTACCAATATTTGTTATTATTTATTTATTTATATATGAAATTCATAGTAATTAGAGAAACCATTTTCTGTTAATGCTAAGTAATTGTTTCTGAGATAAAGTAATAGCAAATCAATTAGGTAAAATTTTACATGAAATATTGAGTTTTTAATAAAAAAATAAAAATTTATATGTTTTTGCTATTTTATTTTTTATTGTACTCGAATATTTAATTTAACGATTGATATATGATATTTTTTATCCAAAGAGAAAAATTTGAATTCTTTTTTTTTTCTTAATAAAAAGTGTTTAGCTTATTTATTAATACTAAAACACGAGACGCCGTGAAAATGTAATAGAAACACAATTTATATAATATAAATTATTAACATATCAAAATTAATAAAAATATATAAATAAATTAAAAATAAATAAGATATAATAAAATGTATAAATACAACACGAATTACTTGATCAAAATAGTACATGGTTGGAGTGATTCCTGACGTGATACCGGCGAAACTTCTCCGTAGCTGAGGTTGAAATTTCGTCCGCTGAATCGTAGCAATCCAGCCAAAACAAACCCGCTTTTCGAATTCAACCTCCGGTGTCTAGCATGTCTGGCTTTTAGACAAGAGACACGACAAGTCTGAGTGACTGGGTTCAATGGTCGGCATCGGAATTAAACTCATAATTTGTGCGTACATTTTATTTTATTATATATTTTATATTAATTATATAAATATAAATATAATATAAATGATTAAATATATAATTTTTTTAATATTTTACCATATATATATATATATATATTAAAACATGTTGTGTTATTTGTTTTAATTAAGTTTAAACATGTTTTATCTTATTTGTTGTACTAGTTTTTATTTATGTTCTATTATCGTACAGTTGCTAAACTGATCTGATTGGATAAGAAATTCGGAAACATCTCTTTGCGTTTTTAACCATTTTTTTTCTCTCTCTAAAAATATTGGCTTTGGGCTTGGGCTTTGCCGCTTGGGAGAATAACAATTGAGTCAAACGCAGTCGATAAAACCGTAACATTTTTGTACTTTAGCTCGGCGGTTCCTCGGGCCCATCGGAAATCGGTAGCCCACGGAATTTAGCCCTCAAAAGTCGCAATCAAACAAAATACAAATCTCCAAAACCGTTAAACCCAGTGACCGGAAATTCCTGATCCGTATGGAATTGGGAGATGCCATTTCTACTTAAGTCCTTTTTTTTGACCTTTTTCTAGTCTCGTGAGCTTCTTTTACTTCACCATAGCTTTTGTCAGCTTCAACTTTTCTGATTCCATTGGTAATTTCTCTTTGATGTTCTCTAATATTTATTCGCATTTTTCTCTTCGGTTTGAGATCGCAAGCTAATTTTATTAATCTGTTGCAGAAGATTGTTGTTTCGTTTTTTTTTATATAGGTTGAGATGGCTTCGACCACTTTAATCTGCGACACCCAGCCATGGAAGGACTTGAAGGTAACTTTTCCGGTCACTTTCTAGCCAAGTTTATAGCTAAAATAGCAGGCAAAATCTATTTGTTCAACGCAAAATTGTTTTGGGATTTTATAGGCTTATGTCGAGGATATCAAGAAAACTCATCTTCGTGATTTGATGAACGACAATGAACGATGTCAATCGATGATGGTGTAAGATTATTCATTCAACTCTTATCATTTTTCTGATTCGATTTTTACATGAAGCCTTTTATATAATAAAAACAAAATGATGAAATATTTGATAATATATACTTATTATTGTGCAGTGAGTTTGATGGAGTGTTTTTGGACTACTCAAGACAACGCGCCACTCTTGACACCATGGATAAACTCTATAAATTAGCAGAGGTGAAATTAATTCTCGTTTCTGAAATTGTCGATTTTTAAATCATAGTTGTTTTGGGTTTTGTTTTTCTTAATATTTTCGCAATTTCAGGCTGCTTCCCTCAAACAAAAAATTGACCGAATGTACAGCGGCGAGCATGTAAGTCTAACTGTCTCTTTAGAGAAAGATATGACTAGTTTTGGGTATGACGTAAAAATTGGTGATGATATAATAATTGTTTAACAGCATTTAATGCCTTTTCAATTTTAGCGTTTATGACGTTGCATTGTGTTTTTATCTGGAAAATTACAGATAAATAGCACAGAGAATAGGTCAGTGCTTCATGTAGCTCTCCGAGCACCGAGGGATGCTGTTATTTACAGTGATGGAAAGAATGTGGTGCCAGATGTTTGGAATGTTTTGGATAAGATCAAGGATTTTTCGGAGAAAGTTCGCAGTGGTTCTTGGGTAATTTATCACTGTTTTTTCACGAATCAAATTTGAATTTGTTGTTCCTTCATTACTGAGAAAAAGTTAAATCTTGGCAGGTTGGAGCTACTGGGAAACCACTGAAGGATGTCATTGCAATCGGAATTGGTGGCAGTTTCTTGGGTCCTTTATTTGTGCATACTGCTCTCCAAACAGGTTATGCTGGTGCATTTTACTATTAGCTGTATAACCCTGTTACTTGTGACCTATGAAGAACGAAGTGTGGCTGATGTATTCATGGTTTTCACTTGATACAGACCCTGAGGCCGTTGAATTTGCAAAGGGACGCCAACTACGTTTGTAAGTAGTTGTTTATTACTGCTGCTGGTATTTTTTTGTATCTACTTCCTTTCTTTCATTGTATTATAAGACGGGTTGTAGATGCTGCTTCTTTCCTTTTTGGTGAGTAAAGGAGGTATGGCGGAAGGTGTCACAAAATATAGGTTGAGGCACCTTGCTCAGTTTATATATATATATATATATATTGAAGAAGCAGCATACTATATCATATTATGGGGAACATTTAGATGCCACATAGGACTGGTAATACTGGAAGGGACATAAGTGAGATCAAGTCTAAAGAAGCATTTTGGTCTTGGTAAATTCTCAATATGAAGTGCCTGCTATTCTAGTTGCTTGTCTGGCATTTTTCACTGTAATTTGTAACGCCTGCATACATAATACATTTTTGTTTCATTCAGTTATTCTAAAAATTCAATGTAATCTCTTGGTTGCTTTACAACAGCCTTGCAAACGTGGATCCCATTGATGTTGCTAGAAATATTGCAGGATTAAATCCTGAAACCACTCTTGGTAACTATTTTCTTGTTATTCATCTGAACATGTGTTGTTTTTTTATTGTCTAAACTCCATTTTGCATGTTAATTCTTCTGATTTAATTTGCTTGTAATTCTGTCTAGTTGTGGTGGTTTCAAAGACTTTTACAACAGCAGAAACTATGTTGAATGCTCGAACATTAAGGGAGTGGATTTCATCTGCTCTTGGGTTAGTGTCATGATAACACTACTTATTTCTTCAACAATGTGCATGCAGTGGTAGTTTGAGATTCTGATACTATTTTTATGTTAATATTTTGGAAGTATTCCCCAGTTTAACAATTTGAGTGATAAAGTATTGAGCAAATAGAGGAGGTGTTCTCAACTTTGAATGCTTTTAATAAATGTTTTATTTTCTCAATCTTGTTAGGGATCATTCTCAATATTTAAGTATTTAATGTATTTTACTATGTTAATATGTGGTATGAGCATGCTTTAATATTAAGCCACTTGTGATTCTAATATGTCAGGCCTTCTGCAGTTGCAAAACACATGGTGGCAGTCAGTACTAATCTAACGGTATTAGTTTGTTCTTTCATCTTTTGAATTTGAGTGCTTAAACATTTGCCATAAATATTGAATAGTTTATGTTGACTTTTGTGCTGCAAATCGAGCATTGCAAATTTGCTGGACCAGAGTATGGTAAATGTTTATTCTCTTTTGCTTGAAACAGATGGCCCCTTGATTATGCACTTCTCTTTTTCTGTTTGAATTTCCATACTTAATAGCTTTGTATTCATTCTCTTCCTCCTCATCGATTGCTAAAGTGCCAATAAATGTGGCTTTATATCGGATATTTTACGCTAGTATTGATCCTATGCAGTTTACAAATGTTTTCTGTGCAGCTTGTTGAAAAGTTTGGCATTGATCCTAATAATGCATTTGCATTCTGGGATTGGGTTGGTGGTCGTTACAGTGGTAAGTATAATTCTCTGCCCCTTTGCTTCCCACTAAGCATCATTTATGGTCATTTAATTTCTATTAAGGGTTGAGACTGTTTTCTAGTTGAATTGTGGAAGTTGATTAACCTTGAACTAAACTGCCATTTGCAGTTTGCAGTGCTGTTGGCGTGTTGCCTTTGTCTCTGCAGTATGGTTTCTCAATAGTAGAGAAGTATGTTTACTTCTTGTTGTTTTGAATATATTGTATTCACTTTTCAAATTTTTGTAACCTATAAATTATGATTTATAACATCCATTAGGAGTCCTTATATGATAGGTGAGACAAATTTGTGCAATTTTAAAACGGGCTTCAATGTTCTAAGGAAATGCATCACTTCAATATAAAAAACAGAAATAGGAATAAAAGGGGGTTTTCTTTTTCATTTTTCTCCATGGGGTTCATCTACCATAAAATTCAGTTTTACATGCTGCACTTGAGAAGTGGTTTATTTCTCCTTTCTTGACAAATAGTTGTAGCTGAAAACAATTTCTTAGTAAATCAAGTTGTAGCACAATAGATGATGAAAAATATTAGTTGCTAATGCACAGATCATTATTGCACAGACAAAACTATTTCAAATACCGTGAGAATCTCCGAATACTATCAAAAATATGACAACTAAGAGTGTATGATTTATAAAAGGCAGGTTCAAAGCATCAGCTGAACTCTTAATCCGTTCTCCATTTTGCCTTAGTGATTTTGATAATCTTTTGTTCATGTACTTATTTTGTTTTTCTTATGGCATGATTTTCATATATACTTGAATAAGCTTTTCATTTGTTACTTGAAGGTTCTTAAAGGGGGCTTCAAGTATTGATCAGCATTTCCATTCAGCTCCTTTCGAGAAGAATATACCTGTAAGTGCCTTAATGTAACATCTTCCACTGCAGCTGTGGTTCTTTATTACTTATTAGATTAGTGTAAATTTATCTAGCGGTGGTATTATGGGGTTAATGAATTTGGCTAGAGGCTATGTATAATGGGATGAAGGTTATGGTATTTTAAATGAGGATGGATTAATACAGTGTAAGCTACTTTGTATTTCCCAAGGTGGATATGCCAGATGCTATGGTTCATTTATTTAACCACCCAAGACTTTTTTGCCAATGTCAGTTTAGTTGATAATTCATGTTCTTTCCCATTGGTCTCATGGTCTACTTAATGGTCACATAATGACATTGTATAATAACATAGTTTGGATGCATAGGTACTTTTGGGTTTGCTCAGTGTATGGAACGTTTCATTTCTTGGATATCCTGCAAGAGTGAGCATTTCTGCTTCTAACTTCAGTTAAACTTATCATTTCTTGATCCTTCTTCTTCTCACTCTTAAATGCTTACCACCTATCATTAACACCTTATGTGCATATAGGCTATTTTACCTTACTCCCAGGCCCTCGAGAAATTCGCTCCACATATTCAACAGGCATGTTTGCTGGAACTCCTTTTTTCCTGGGTAGCTTTGTATGATGGGATTGGGGGGGGGGGGTAAATTTTTGTTTTCAAGTCTTAGTATATTGCTAAATCTACTTCAATTCAGGTCAGCATGGAGAGTAATGGCAAGGGGGTGTCAATTGATGGGGTGCTACTTCCTTACGAGACTGGTGAAATTGATTTCGGTGAGCCTGGAACAAACGGCCAGCACAGCTTTTATCAACTAATCCACCAGGTGAATTGTATGCTGTATTTTGAAGAAAGAAGGATAGTAGGTGATTCTTGCTGCATATAACATCTTAGACCACCTTAAATATTTGTGCTGCTATCGTAGTTATATGTCCGAGCTTGGTCCTGGGAGAGCTATCTATCCATAGGCAACCATAAATTTCGACGCTTTTGCATAAAATGAAGAGAGTAGAAAGCATTATGAGAGACTGGTCAATATATGGCACATTATCTTAATTAACTACCATGAAATAACAAATTGAAGTACTAAAGTGTGCTTGGAGAACTTTAGCCAGTTCAATAAAAGCTCCTTTTTGAATGTATTCACCAGAATATAGCTTCCAACTCTTGAGATTTCATTGAGTCTTAATTTCGCACATCTTTGTCCTTAGCTTTGGTGGAAGGAATGTTTCCGTTACCACATAACCTCGATGGCTTATTATCTGTGTAAATAGATTCAGTTTTGGTATTCTCATATTATTGTGATCAAGTGGTTGAGCATTTTAGTTTCTCATTTTGACACCTTAGGGACGTGTAATTCCTTGTGATTTCATCGGTATCGTGAAGAGCCAGCAACCTGTGTACCTTAAAGGTATAATCCAACTTAATATTTCATCGTTTGCTAACTTGAAGATCAAATAATTTGTTGTTTTTATTGCATTTTTAAGCATGGCATTTAGCGCAATTTTTATTATTGTTATCGGCAGGTGAAGTGGTGAGCAACCATGATGAGCTCATGTCCAATTTTTTTGCACAACCAGATGCCCTGGCATATGGGAAGGTAAGTTTTCTGCTTTCTTAAGTATCCAGTATTAGTCCTTATTATAAAAGCCAATGTCATTTTAATTTCAAGAACTAAACATTTATTTTCTTTTTTCATGAATCGTTGCCCAAAATCTGTGTCACTACTGATAAAAATTGATTCAATGCAGACAGCAGAGCAGTTGCTGAAGGAGAATGTTCCACAGCATCTTATTCCTCATAAGGTGATTTACTTTCGGCTTTTCTATGTAGCTTTAGTTCATAATGGAATCAATTTCGTAACGTGTTCTGTTTCCTTCTTTAGACTTTCTCCGGGAATCGACCTTCGCTCAGTCTTTTGCTTCCATCTCTTAATGCTTACAATATTGGGCAGGTGACTGGTTTCTTCTCTTTAAATTTTAATTAATGAAGCATTTTGCTTGTGACTGGTTATAACCGTTGAGGACTTTTGTTCGATCTTGCTCTGACTCTATTTTTCTTGAAGTACCTATGTCTGACACATATCTGGACATCGTTGTAGATATGACCTTCCTAGAACCCTCCAAATACATGGAAAAATTTATAAAAAATTGAACATACTCATTTTTGACACTCACACCCGAGTCCGATCAACTTAGCTTTTGTTTATTGATGCTGCTCTACCAACACTTGAATGCATATAATGTGTGTTTCGCCTGTCGGGTTTAACACGATGACTTCTTGGCTACCTCAGCTGTTGGCAAGCTATGAACACAGAATTGCCGTGGAAGGTTTTGTTTGGGGCATTAATTCTTTTGACCAGTGGGGAGTCGAGTTGGGGAAGGTGCGTATATCACCGAAGAACAGTCCATCCTGTTCTGTACATATAATCATACTGTTCCAACTTCTACGATGCGTGTTTTGCCAGAATGTTTCTTTGCGTTTTTTTTTACTCCTGAACTTAGAATATCTGTTTTATTTTTTTACAAATGCAGTCACTTGCTACTAAAGTCCGAAAACAGCTTCATGCATCACGTACAAAAGGAGAACCTGTTGAGGGCTTCAATTTCAGTACGACCACATTGTTAACAAGATATCTGCAGGTATGACAAATTCATCACTAACATGAAGTGACAGTAAAAATTGATTTTTCCTTTTTATGATTCTAAGATTGCATAGTCTTTAAACCTTCTGTAAGGACCAGAATATATATACATATATGTATATTGCTCCTTTTAGGAATTTTATCACTAGAAATACTGCAATATATATTAAGAAAAAAAATTTTCTTAGTATTAAATATAAATTTTTTAATGGTGGGTACATATAGTACTTGCACTTTCTCCTTATAAACCCTATGGCAATGGTACTCCGATTCTTCTTTTTTCTTGAAATATTCATATCCTACATCCCCTTTTTGACACATTTTTATGATATGAGTATAGGAATATGACCCTCAAAAGAACGGTCCAAATACATGAAAAAACTAAAAAAAATTTTAAACATACTTATGTTAGATACATATCCGTATCATTTACATCCGAATCCAAATAATATTGCCCTATGACGTTTCGCCCGTTCCAAGAGTGTAAATGCTTACTTCGAGAACCATTTTCTTCTTCTATATACTGTTTTAATCAAGCAGTTAGAAATTTCTTCCCTTCTTTTTATGACGTAATGCATTGTTTAACTGAGAAGTTATAACATTACTTGACAGGCAAGTTCCGATATCCCGGCTGACCCACCAACTCTTCTTCCTCGGATATAACTGCCTCTGATGCCGTTGGCCTTTATCGCAATACGCCTTGTACTGCATCGCTTACTCTGACTTTGTCATGCTTCAGACTTTCTTTTCCGGTGTTAAAAGAAGGTTTTGTGGGTTTTTTTTTTTTTTTTTGCTCGGTGTATTTGAGATCCATGGAACCCTTTCGGTTGCACAATGGATTTAAAATAAGTTTACAACGATAAACTTGGAATATGTACTTGGAGGCCAGCCATAGCAGCTTCAAAATGTTCTTTTGCTTCACTCAATGTACTATTGCTTGATAATTTGGCAATGTACGATATGTTCAACAAATATAAAAATAATGTAATACATAAAGATTTCATAGCTCGGATTATAAGTTATAGTTACAATACTTTTTAAAATCTCTTACTCAAGTTTGGGTTGATTTGTAAGCTTATTTTATTGTTAAAAAAATATTATAAAGTAAATAATTATTTCATATTAATATTTATTATAATTAAATTTAAATAAAAATTTATGAATTATTTAACTTGAATAAAAAAATTTCCATACTTGGCCTAATACAAATTGGGGTTACTAGGTCAAATGAGCTATCTGTCCTTTCTTTTGAACAGGCATGGGTTTAATGCATAGTAGTATTTGTTTTTTCACCTGGATATCTTTCTTTATCTAGATTTTTTTTACCTTAAGAAAAGAAAGTTTAGTATTGTTTGTTTTTTCTATAAATTTCTAATTTTTATAAACTTTAATTTATTATAAAATTGAAACACAGAAAAAGTCTTTCACATCTTCTCACATCGCAACGTTGCACGTGTGCAAGCCATTTTAAACCGTGTTCAAAAGTCGTGCTGTTCACGAACTTTCCTATACGCGTAGATGTTATCCACCGTATAATAATCTTAAGAATCGTCAATAACGTAAAGCTAAAAAAATTTATTACTAATCTTTGTATTATAAAATAAAATATTTTAATTTTTATATTATTAAATTTAATATTTTAATATTTATATTTTTAAAATTATAATAAATAAAAAAATTAATAGTATTAAAAAAGTTATTTAAATATTAATATATTATTTGATATAAAATTTTAAATTTTATCTAAAAATAAATTTAAATATTTTTTATATAAAATTTAAAATTTAAAATCATATCAATATTTTATCGATATTTAAATAAATTTTTTAATATTATTAATTATTTTTTTATTTATTAAAATTTTAAAAATATAAAAATTAAAATAATAAATTTAATAATATAAAAATTAAAATATTATTTTATTATAATGTAAGAACACTTGATGGACGTTTAACCTAGCAGAAGCCATAAACCTAAAATCCCTCCAAATAATAGTTTATTTATTTTTATCTTTTTACTACTTTTTGCTTTTAATTTGTTTTTTTTTTTTTAACCTAACTTTTATTCCCCACCCTCTCTCTCTCTCTCTCTCTCTTCATATTCTCTTGTTTTTTCTCACCTCGCTTACCGCAAGTCCGCAACCAAAGAGGGAAAAAAAGAAGAAAAACAGCAGCAAGGGTTTTCCTTTGGCTTTTCTTTTCGTCGTTCGCTTCTTCAAACTTTCACCGATCATCCATGGCTCATAGCTCTGCCTCCGATTCCCGCCGCCACCTCACCGTCAACCCTTCCCATCCGATCTCCAAAGGTTATGTTTTAGCTCGCCGATTTCATTTCCTCGTCTAACATTAAGGATTTAAACGGCTTCTTCTTTCATTCTTCTTCTGTAAAAATCCTAGCGCAGAGCGTTTCTTGTTTTTCTCATTTTCGTTGTGTTATTGAGGCATTAATGTAGATTCAGTGGTTTTACGAGATTGTTGTGGAAATTTTTTTATTTAATTTGCTGCTTCGAAGTTAGGGTTTTTTTGGTTTATGGCTTGGAAATGGCATTTTTTTTTTTTTTTGGTTTCTCTGATGCCTTTTCTTTGTGCCGTTCGGTTATCGAAATGTGAAGAACAGAAATGAGGATAGCTTTAAGCTCGGCGCACTTGAGTTACCGACTTACCGTACTGAATATATATTTATATTTATTTAATTTCAATTTGAAAAGTACGATGTGGTAGCCACGTACTGAAGTTGTTCTATTTGTTTCTAATTAATTCTACTTGAAACGAGTATTAGACATACTTTTCGATTTCTCTTCTTGCACAATTTTTCGTACATTCATTGAATTCAACTACTAGGATTTATGTTTTTAATCGTATTTTTTATTCACAAAATTAGTGAAAACTTAACGTTTTACTGGCAATTGCTTGTTTAATTTTTGTCTTGTTAGCTGCTTACTGAGACATTCCTTTGGCTTGTTATTTGTTTGAAATGCTGCATTTGATAGTCAATTGAGGGTTCGTATATGATGTCTTTCTACTCTTAATGCTGTTGCTTCTGATTGTGTTCGTGATTTTGTTTTTCTTATTCAATTATAAATCTATGTGGCAGTTTCAAGAGGCAAGTTCAGTCCTTTCTTTGAGAACTTTTTTTTTTGCTTAACAAAATTAAGGGCTTGTAACATTTTAGTGTACTTGTTGTGCACTACCATTGAATTAAGCTTTTTTATTTCAGTACTTGCTTTGAATGTGTGCCGTGTCTCTAATTGATTCTTTTTTTCTTTTTTTTTTTTTTATGTAGATGTTCAAGGATCTGACAATCCTATTCCGCTTTCACCACAGTGGCTTCTGCCAAAGCCAGGGGAGAGTAAGCCTGGTATAGGAACTATGGTATGTTATTATTGTTGTTGTGTTGGCCATAGAATTCTGTTATTTGACTCATGGTGTTCTTGTTCATTTTTAGACGGGATTTATGTTGTGTGAATGCTTTCTCCATCTTTCTATCAATATACAGTTCTCATCTCAAGAATTAGTTAATCTTCTTTTTAATATTCTTACTATCTCAGAGGTGCTTCTTGTTTCCCCTCAATTTTCAATCATCAATACAGGAAAATCATCCTGCCCCCTATCCAGCTCATGGAAGTCGCTCCACTGTCTTGAAGCCATTGGGAAATGGTGAACAGATGCATGATACCCCGAAGAAGGATGTTTTCAGGCCATCCTTACTTGATATGGAAACTGGCCGCAGAGACCGCTGGCGCGATGAAGAACGAGATACCCATTCATCTTTGCGCAAAGATCACCGCAGAGATGGAGATAAAGAGCTTGGCGACACCCGCAGGATGGAACGATGGGTAGATAACTTGCCTTCAAGACAATTTGGAGAAACACGCCGTGCATCTACCGAGCGGTGGACTGATTCAGGTAACAGGGACTCAAATTATGACCAAAAGCGTGAGAGCAAATGGAACACACGTTGGGGACCTGATGATAAAAACACTGAAAGGTCACGAGACAAGTGGGCTGACTCTGGAAGAGATGGTGATATGCCTCTTGACAAAGGGTTGTCTCGTCTTTCCAGTCACGGTAAGGATGAGAGGGAAGGGGATCACTATCGCCCATGGAGATCCGCCTCTTCTCAAAGTCGAGGAAGGGGAGAGTCTCCTCATCACCAAACAATAACTCCAAGCAAGCAGGTTCCCACAATTTCTCATGGCTGGGGACGTGGAGAAAATCAACCTTCAACATTTTCTGCTGGCCATGGAAGGGGAAGTTCTGGTGGAAACTCAGGGGCTAGCATTCCTTTTCGCCAAACTCTGGGAACCATATCTGACAAGGGTGAAGTTGACCATGGAAAGCAATCTGCTTTAAGATATAGTAGGACAAAATTACTTGACATATATAGGAGGACTGACCTGAGAATTTATCAAAAACTCGTAGAAGAGCTTTTATCAGTGCCTTCACTTACACAGAATGAACCATTGGAACCTCTAACTCTTTGTGCTCCTAATTCTGATGAAATGGTAATTTTTTTAATGTACTATGAGGGTGAACTTTGATTTAGACTCTGCTGTTGATTTTATTGCTTTTTTGACAGCTTGTTCTAGAGGGAATTGACAAAGGGGATATAACAAGTAGTGGTGCTCCTCAGATGCCTAAAGATGGGCCTGCTGGTCGGAACTCTATCGAGTTTACTCATTCGAGACGAAACAAGATTGGTATTAAATGAGTTCAAGTTATATTCTACTGTAAGTTTGTGTCTATTTTGAAGTAGCGTCTAATTTCTGCTGGAATATGTTATGCAGGAAGTAGAGAAGATCTACCTTCTGCTGTTGATGATTGTAAAGAGGAAAGTTCTGACATTCCAAACAGCAGTTATTCACCGCTTGAAAAGTATAAGGGACACCCAGAGGCTAAATTCAACTCTGAAGGTATAGTTACATAAATGATTTAACCTGTATTTGGCGATACCACTGGCAACAATATTTTAATTGTTTCATTCGATGTGAAAGGTATTCTTAACTGAAGTTTTTTGAACCATATGAGAAATTATTTCATGGCTACATCTTTTAAAGAATTATGCTACATGGGTTGGAATAAAAAAGAGGACTCAGGTAGCCAATTTGAATCGGTTTGTCTTGGGTTAAGTGCTAATTGAGTTTTGATATGGCGAAGGACATAATTACTTGCTGTGGTTTACATTTGTGTGTTGAATGGATTGGTAGTTTAGTTTAATTTGATTTGTGATTGAGATTTTGTTCGTGCTGAATGTCAGCTTTTTTGTTGTCTGAAATTTAATCCATTACACTGCATTCTGTAGATTTGACATATTACTCTCTTCTATCTTGATATGCATTTGTTTGACTTTGACAATTGATCTTCTATTCATTTATGTTATTGCAGCTATGGACGACAGGGGTCCTTATAGAAGGGACGAAGAGGTGCCCATAAGTAGGGAATCATATATACAAGTGACTGACTCTGTTAGTCCTGGCACCATGTGGCGAGCCTCTTTATTGGGAGAACGATCACATATGGTCACAAGTGATTGGAAGGAGATTCCAAATGATGTCAGATCAAGAACCCCTGACATGAGCTGGTCACAACCACAGAAAGATAAGATTAACCAACAAGAAAGTAATGTGATGAATTCATCCTATTCTAGAGAGGAAACAAATTGGCAATCTAGTGAGGACGGTATTCTTAAGAAGCAACTGTCTGGAGTTTTGGAGAGGGAACCTGAACCTAGGAAGCTGCCTGCTCCGGAGGACCTTCTCCTTCACTACAAAGACCCACAAGGTGAAATTCAAGGCCCTTTTTCAGGGATTGATATCATAGGCTGGTTTGAGGCGGGATATTTTGGGATAGATTTGGAAGTTCGGCTTGCAAGTGCCCCCAAGGACTCTCCATTTTCCTTACTTGGTGATGTAATGCCCCACTTACGGGCTAAAGCACGACCACCACCTGGATTTGGTGTGCCAAAACAGGGTGAACTCTCAGATTTGTCAGCCAGACCAAATTTTAGTGGCCTTGGGAATGTTCATGCTGGTGCAAGTGAGGTTGATATGATCAGAAATGAGCCAAGGTCGACAACAGAAGCTGAAAATAGGTTTTTGGAATCACTCATGTCTGGTGGCATGAGCA
>JBBYHK010000001.1:8997949-9009420 GCA_038382065.1 Adansonia grandidieri | reverse complement strand
CTGCAGGGTCTTCATGCTATCAACTTGGGGGACAGTGGTTTTATGGTGATTCGAGATGGATGCACTATAGTTAGATCCCCTGTTCAGCAGCATGATTTTAACTTCACATATCAACTTGAGAGTGGAAATAATGGTGATTTACCTAGTTCTGGTCAGGTGGTTACACATGTTCCTCTTGTGCTTGTATTCCTGGAAAAGCTCTCTTATTTTGACTTCATGAATAATGAAATTTTGATTGTGTAATCTTATGAGAAAAATGTCCGTTTTCCTATTTATGTTTGCTTGTGCTGAATGTTTTCTGCGGCTAATAACTTAAATTTTTAAATGGGGGACGATACGCATTTATATTTCTTGATAACTGATATGTCAATCATATTATTTTTTAAGCATTAATTTACATGTTTTGATACCCATTGCAACTTTTGAACCTTTTATTTTCCTCTCTCGTTGTCTTAAACAAGAATTTTCCAGCTTGCTTATTGTATGCGAGGCTTTAGTTGATTTGATTCATAACGAAATATCCAAATGATCTGAATCTTCTACTCAAATCAGGTCTTTTCAGTTCCTGTCGCTTTAGGAGATGTTATCATTGCTGGCACAGACGGACTGTTTGATAATTTGTACAATAACGAAATTACTGCGGTGGTGGTTCATGCAGTGAGAGCTGGTTTGGGGCCTCAAGTGACTGCTCAGAAAATAGCAGCATTTGCACGACAACGAGCACAGGATAGAAACCGACAAACACCTTTCTCAACTGCCGCTCAGGACGCCGGGTTCCGTTATTATGGTGGAAAGCTTGATGACATCACTGTTGTTGTGTCATATGTTGCTAGCTCCGAGGAAGTATGCTTCTGTCTCTCTTCCGTTTGCTCTTAATTCTTTTAATCCCTTTTAAGGAACCAAAAATGAGTAAATAAAGAGGAATGAATAAAGTTCATTTATGTTACTTTTCAGAGTCCATTCAAATGAGTTGTGATAAATAATCTTGATTATTTTTTAATCTGTTAATGATCATTTCATCACATCCTTGAAGGATGCTAATATCTTTTAATTCTTATTCATGCAGGAGAACAAGTCTTCATGACTCATGAGGCTGTTGATTTATTAAGAAGTTAATGAACCCGGTTTAACTAATTTGAATTTTTGGTTAAAAAAAAAAGCCGGGAGATAAGAAAAAAGGTTGAAAATGTTCGGATTTAAATTTTAAATTTATTAAATATTATCTTTTAAGAATGATTATATAAATTAACTAAATTAAAGTTTGACAATCCAATTTTACAGTACTTTATGGTTAACAGTTCAACTCTGGTGGATCCCTCGTTTTTGAGCAAGCAACGAAGTGCCATCTCTTGTTGATGTATTTTTCATATCTTCTGGTCACATTCTTCCTTAATGTTCGTAAGTGAGTAAGATGATGCTCTCCATGTTCAAACCACAATCATTGTTGTAAATATTAGTATTTCGTTAGTATAATATTAATATATATGAAATGAAAGTAACAAAAAAATAAGGTATAGATCGTCGATCCACTTGTGTTTTGCGACCGGGAAAGTCTTTGTTTATTGTTTTATTAATGAAAAAGTACAACTAGCCATAGGCATTTGGCCTCGCTGGCAATTATTGTATAATAAGTACTAAAAATTTACCCAAAAATAAAAAATTAAAGAAAGGCTGCCAACTTGGATCCAGATACTTCGATACGCTCGTTACAGTAGGGAAGTCAATGGCTCTTAATAAACCGTCCGATCTGTTTCCTTTATCAAATCAATTTGAAGTCTTATTAAAACCTAGGATCTGATTCCATCTTTCTCAATAAATCATTATAATGGTTGCGAAGCACCAAATCTGACCTCCTTAATGTTCCTTGCTGAAAGACCAAAAACAAGAGCTTCTCAGCGACGACTAATCTCTCTCCATATCAGTCTAAGGTTAGGAGTTATAGACCAAAAGCCAAAAGAGGGTAGCTTAGAATTGCCAAACCTAAAGGAGAAGCCTTTTTCACTTCTTCGTATCTCTCTCTTTGTTGTTCTCTTTTGTTGCTTTGTTTTCATTGTTGGACTGAGTAGGAAGGAGGATGGCGGGTCGTAGGGACAAAGGGCAGTCCCTTCGTGGATCTCGAATTGCTATAGCCATTGTGATCGGAGTTCTTCTTGGATGTGTCATCGCTTTCTTTTTCCCTCACGGCCTCATCAATCCCACTGCCTCTGTGCAAAATCGTCGAATCGGCAAGTCGAATTTCCAGGTTCACCTCTTATTTTTCTATAAACCCCAAAATTAGTTTTAGTTTTTCTTTCGTTAAATTTCATTGGTTAATGTTTCTTTTAATGCTTATTAATCTTAATATTTTCTTATTAACGAGTAAAGTCTGAATGGGTTGAGTTGACTTTGGGATTAATGAGTCTTTCTAGAGCCGGAGCGGATTTGTTTAGAAGATCTGGGTCTTCAAGAACAACAAATGATTTAAATTAACTTGATCTCTTAGTAGGAAATTTACGTCTAAACCTTCTGTTTTAGGATACAAGGGAAAGGAATTTGAAGCAATTACGAAACAAAAACAGACTTGTATGGTACTATTTTATTTAGAGACCCAACAAAGCCTTATCAGATCTTTGGTCGAGCGAAATTGATTTAATTAGCTCTGTTTCTACACATTGGCACAAAATACTAATAGAATCTTGAGACAGAGTTGGTTTGGGGGACGTTTTCTAACCCATATTATAGACATTTACTTGCAATAGTTGGCTTCCAGTTTTCTTGGCAATGGTTCATCCCCTTTAGGCTTTATTCTCCTATCTATTGTTTGATATTTTGCCTTGATGGAGCTTAGGTTGATCAATCTTTTCTTGCGTAAAATGGCTAATTCAAATTGTTAGTTTTGTAATATAATTTTATGACATGCACTTGATAATTCAAATTGCTAGTTTTGTGATATAATTTTATGACATGCACTTGATAATGATTTGTAAGGGACTACGAACTTGCTTAGCATCGTGGGATATCCAAACATTATTGCAGAGTTTGTACGTGTATTCTTGTTTTCCATTGTTATTAGTTGTTTGATGTGTATACTGTTGCTTTTTTCTGTTATTTTTTAGATTGGTTCTTCGTCATGTGAATCTTCAGAGCGGATTAAGATGCTGAAATCTGATATTGTATCACTGTCAGAGAAGAACTCTGAATTAAAGAAGCAAGTCAGGGATTTGAGAGAAAAGCTGCAACTGGCTGAACAAGGAAAAGATCATGCACAGAAGCAGTTTTTGGTGTTGGGTGAACAGCACAAAGCTGGACCTTTTGGTACTGTCAAAGCTTTGCGAACTAACCCAACTGTTGTTCCTGATGAATCTGTGAACCCAAGATTGGCTAAGATCTTGGAGGAAGTTGCTGTTCGGAAAGAGCTTATAGTTGCAGTTGCCAATTCAAATGTGAAAGAGATGTTGGAGGTTTGGTTTTCTAGCATCAAGAGAGTTGGTATACCTAATTACTTAGTTGTGGCTTTAGATGACCAGATTGTGGAGTTCTGCAAATCAAACGATGTTCCTGTGTACAAGAGGGATCCGGATGCAGGTATTGATGCTGTTGGGAGAAGAGGAGGCAATCATGCTGTCTCTGGATTGAAGTTCCGCATTTTAAGGGAGTTTTTGCAGCTAGGTTACAGCGTCCTTCTCTCAGATGTTGATATAGTATACTTACAAAATCCATTCAACCATCTTTATCGCGATTCTGATGTAGAGTCTATGACTGATGGTCACAATAATATGACTGCATACGGATACAATGACGTCTTTGATGAACCTGCCATGGGTTGGGCACGTTATGCTCATACAATGAGAATATGGGTTTACAACTCTGGTTTCTTTTATATAAGACCTACAATTCCTTCAATTGAGCTTTTGGACCGTGTGGCCGATCGGCTAGCTCGACAACAAAACGCGTGGGATCAAGCTGTTTTTAATGAGGAACTCTTTTTCCCATCACATCCTGGGTATGATGGACTTCATGCTGCCAAAAGGACTATGGATTTCTACATGTTCATGAACAGTAAGGTACTCTTTAAAACAGTGAGGAAAGATGGTAAACTGAAGAAGTTAAAGCCTGTAATTGTTCACGTCAACTACCACCCTGATAAACTTCGAAGAATGAAAGCAGTGGTAGAATTCTATGTTAACGGCAAGCAAGACGCTTTGGATCCTTTCCCAGATGGTTCTGATTAGTAGGAATAACACTGCTGAGGAGCACATCTTGACACATGAATGTGCTCACCGGTTCACTTGTTGCAAAAGTTACGTGATATGGGTAGGTTATTCTGATATTATCTTCTGGGAAAAGCGTCAAATTCGAATTTGATTTTTGCTTTGTATTACTTCTGTAACCTTTCTTCAAAACTTTAAAAGCACTTTAACTAATACGCGTGTTCTGTATTATGCATATTGAACAAATTTTTTTAAAGGTTTTTGCTGTTTTACGTGATAAAGATTTGCTGCACTGTCTACATTGTGTTTTGTGTGATTATCCCTCCTCAAAATTGGCTTTTTGTTGTCTGACTTTACTGAGAAATTGCAAATATAATGTAAAGTATAATAAGGATGCAGCCGCCTGTTTATTGTCAACTTGTGGAAAGGGGTCGTAACCGAGCTGTTGGTTTTGAGCACAGTGAAAATCCGTCTCCCATGGCTTGAGTGGGAGCATGAGATTTCAAGTGGAAAATCACAATTGCCAATATAAGACATCGTGGGGTTAGCCAACCGTAACAAATTTGTTTGATGTATTTTTTTTTTACTCGAATAAATCTTGTGAATGCCAGTTCCGGTTTTCATTTTCACGGAATTTCATATCTATGCTAATATTAAAGTCTCCGATAACTGGTCATTTTTCTCTATCTGGATTTGGCATTTCTCTTTACCGTAAGTCCTATCGTCACTTATCCAACAAAGCATCTCAGAAGGACCCTTTTCCCGCTCTGATGCGGATATAATCGGGAAACCGATTTTGGATTGGGAGATGGATATACTTACTATGCTAAATCACCATTATTTTCCTTGAAGAAAAAAGAAAGTGGGCAGATTCGAAGAGGAAAATCATGATAACTGGCTGTGGATCTGACATGGCTTTGCGGAAAACGAAATCAGAATCAAACTTGTATCACAAAAAATCATGAATAACGGTCGCCATATGAATTCTTGAAAATTGTTCACTCAAAGACAAAAAATAAAACAGACCCTTATCCATTTACAAATAGACAATCACTTAAGTTTTTGTGGCTTCAAATCTTTGACAAAACCTATCGAACACCAAATTGTTAACTCCGCCGTGTCTTGTTTTGAACTTTCTCTATCAAATCATTTTTTCTTTTCCGTGAGACTTCGTCTGGCTCATCTACGGAAAAACATGCTCAGTTGCCTCTGCAATTTGATTCATTTAATTACTGTGACCCCTGTTGACTGTTTATAAACGTTATCCTAGTTCCCGCCAATTTTCTTTGCTTTTCTTTTCTGCTGACATTGAAGATGCAGAGAATTTCCCAGAGAGAAAGTGTTCTTTTAGGCTATAGTCCTGAAAAGACATTGATGGACTCAAGTTCTGCTCCCAAAAGTCCAGACAGCAACTCAGGTATAGACTTTAACGATGTCTTTGGTGGTCCGCCACGGAGTTCATCAATTCAAAGGACACGATATAGTTTTGGTGAAAACCCAGATTCATATTCATTATCATCTGCATTCAGAAGAAGTGATGAAACGTTTGCTGCGTCAATGAATCCATGGTCTGGTTTAAGTGAAAAACCTGTGTTCGGTGAAGAAGGAATGAGCCATGGAAGATACCCGAAAAATGATTTCTTTGATGATATTTTTAGAGGGAATGAGTCTTCGAGCTCTTCTCCAAGGAAGTATGCGATGAAGGACCCTTTTGCACCAGGCCCGCTGCTATCGAGTCCAGCTAGGTTGCCACCAATGGCTGAACCTTTCGGTAGTTCATTGCCTTCTCGATTCAGGTTCTGCTTTCACCCTTTTCTTTGGCCTTCATTTTTAGAAAAAGTCAAGAGCTTAGAAATGCAAGAATAAGTAATTGCAGTTCAGAAACTGCCATAACTCACTTCTTACCCACATGCTGTACTTATATCTGCTATAGAGCAAATAAAAAGGAAAAAATTTGTGGGTTCTTGCGGATTTTCTTTTCTTGTTTCTTAGTTATGTTTAATCTTCTACTCTCTGATGTATTATGATCTTTCGTGTTTTCAGTTGCATCTATACATCCTGACATGTATTCTATGTTAAAAAACCCCATCATTAAGACAGGCAAAACTTCGTATTTTATATTGTCTCTGAATTGTTGTTATTCATGTCCTTTCGATTCTTATCATGTGTTGTTGATTCATGAGTCATGAGTCAAGTTAAATCTCTTTGAGTGTTGAAGGATTGTTCAGTTTATTTTGTTTACCTTTTTACCAAGTTTGAGGTCAGTCTGGTTCCATGTTCCAATGGCTTACTTTTGCTGCTTTTAACTTCCTAGCCTTCCTGCCAAATTGAACAAAGGAATGGACCTCCCAACATTTGGCTCCCTTACTTGTACCACATCTAAAAGCAAGGATGGTTCTTCAAATGGTTTAAGTTACTATGCCTGTTCTCCTATGTCCAGATTCTCAGGCCAAGCAAATCAAGATAAAGAGGGAGTGAAAAATGATTTTCAATCATCATTTCGCTTTAGTGCTTTGTCTCAGGAGTTATCCACCGGCAGTGAGGAGTTAATAAGCTTAGGTATGTTTGATGAAACAGAAACAAAAGGCAATTCAGTGGAAGATTTCAATGGTGCAGAAATCTTGAAAAATGGCAGCCGCTTTCACTTCTCAATATACAAATGGGACAACAAAGGAGGCGGACCATTAGCCACTCCTCTAAGGGGGAGTGATAAACTCAAAGAGAAGGATAAACTGCAGAGGTGCTCAAGTGCTAATGGATGGATAGCCTGTGAAAGTATGGCAATGGAATCAAAAGCAGAATTGCATAATAATAGTTTCAGCGCTACTGATAGAATGTCAGCAAATGATAAATCTTTTAGAGTAGAACGAGACAAAAATGAAACTTTAGGCTCTTTTATTGATTCAGGAAATGAAGACGGAGAATCAGGTCGAACTATTAAGGAAGACAACATTCCCAACTCTGTATCAGAAATCGGAAGCAGGTTTAAAACTACTGATAAGAATGTTTCTGCTGATAAACGAGAGAAACAAGTTTCTGCAGTTGGTAAAGAAACTAAAAAGCCTCAGCCTAAAACTCTGAAATTGCTTTTCCATGATGATGATGATTGTGAACAAGGTAAGTTCATATTCCATTTGATATGTTTTGGTGCTGATGGTCTGTTTCTTATACTGTTTTCTTATACATATGCAGGCAATGATAGGATGACTAGAAATGTTGCAACAAAAGGCGTTTCTGAAAAGAGTGCCAAGAAGTTATCCGAAATTGTAGACGGTGAACATATCAAGAAACAGGAAGTGAAGAAAAGGGCTACTTCCAACAATACGGAAGCCGGTACAACAAGAGTAAAAGGTTCCCCTAGGAACTCAGGGGATAATGGAAAAGGAAGAGTTATAGGAAAGGTCAAAGAGTTCATTAAAATTTTCAACCAGGATGCTTCACCGAAACCTAGAGCGGACACAGTCTGTGAGGGTCATAGCTCTAGACGGATGGAAAGACATGCTATTGAGCCGGAGAATGAACCTAGTATGACTGAAAGGGAGGAGAAAATTCACATGCCTAAGTTGCAAAAGAAGAAATCATCTCCTGATGTTCGTGTTGCCAATCATCTGTATAACAATGCATCCGAAAAGAACACTAATAGCTCAGCTACAGATTCTGGTTAGTTTATCTATTCTTCTACTACTTGTCTCTAAGTAGTTAACAAATAATATTAAATACATAAGAAATAATTTATCGTGTTGGTTTTGGAGATGTCTCAGTTGGATGAACAATTTTCCTTGTTCACTGTAAATGAGCATTTTTTTTTCCATATTATTATGTTCATAGAATTCTGCATAATCTGCCTCTGGTACTTTCTAACCAAATACAAAGGTGTAATCGTTCGTTTCTTAACATTAACTGATACAATATCCTTTTCCAACCTGTTTAATTGATGCTACTTGTCTCGGCTTTGCCTTAAATGGATCACATATTTTCGATGTTTACATCATTTGATCTTTCTTTCGATTTGTACGCTACAGAATTCAAATCTTCGATACTAATTATTCACTTACACTGTTGGCGTCAGTTTCTGATGGCTCCAAGACTATTATTGAAGATCCAGCAGATTCATTTGAGGACAACTTTTCGGTATGTGACCTGTCCATTTCGAAAGGAATGGTTGAGTCATATGCTTTTGCCTTCATACCAATTTGTACACTTCCTGTGGAATGTTTGATATCCAAAGTTAATTACTCTATCCTAATTATGAATCAGCACGCTTTAATGATATTAAGAATCTGCAAATTAAACTAAATATCTGTTCATATAACAGTTAAAGCATATAGGATTTTTTGTTACTTGTTGGTAGGGAAGCCATAATTTTGGCTGAACCCCTAATGAGCTGGTCCACTTTGGCTTATGAACAGATAGAAGACCTGACACCAGAAGAGAAAATTTTGCCAGAATTTGGCATTGATCCTGAAGAAATCATGGTAATATTAGACTATAATAAATACGGTTATACCCATATGCACAAACACCCATTTGCTTCACATTTTTCAGCCCGTTACTTCATTTAATGCAGGCCATTGATGCTAAAATACAGCAATGGTCAAATGGAAAACAAGGAAATATCCGTTCACTGTTGTCAACCTTACAATATGTAAGTAGCAATGGATCTAACTTCAGTCATTATCTTTTTTTTTTTTATCTCGAGTGAAGCCGTCTCCCGTATTAATCTCCAAGAGCATGTAGGCCAGCGCTGATATATTTCCACTGAATTACTCCCCTAATTTAACTTTCAAGTGAAAAGTTTTCATACTAAAGTCAAGCTTCTAATTAAACATGCTGGTCAGTTGATAAACCAGTATTTTCATTCTTTCTAACTGTAATATATTTGCTGTTGCTCTCAAAATTCTTACAACTCATAGTTGCCTCTTGCCGACGGAAGCTTATTGATCATGGTTTCCAATAAAGGGAAATGCCTTAAAATATTCGGAAGCTTTAGGCATAACCACATTGGACAAAAACTACACTGGTTATTTGGAATTTATCAGTTCATTCTTCCAATTTACTAAGGATATTACATTTTTATAGTGCTTCAACTGTATTCAAGTACAATAACTGAGGGTGTTACCTCCATCTTTAAGAGGGGAAGACTAGCTCTCACCGTTGATAAAGGCTGTAAAGGATCCTCTTTTGGTCCGGCTTAACGGAATGCTATCGCTAAACAAAGGAAACAAATTAAAAGAAATATGCCCTTTGTGATTTTGAGGCAAATGTAAAGAACTTCTCTTTATCTCTGAAGGACTAAGCGTCGGTTGCATACTTAGGTTCTTTGGCCCAATAGTGGTTGGAAGCCGGTGCCTCTTGTCGACATAATCGAAGGACCAGCTGTGAAAAGATCGTACCAAAAAGCTCTACTGTGTCTACATCCAGATAAGCTACAGCAGAAGGGTGCCGCCTCAGATAAAAAATACACTGCTGAAAAAGTCTTCGATGTTCTGCAGGTGATGTATGATTTCGTGTATAAACATTTCTCTGCATATTGATTCGTACCAGTACTTTTCTTCCACTGCTGTCATTTTTGATAGAGAAATTACTTCAACAATTCTTACTGAATAGTCTTTCTTATCTGTTTTCTCAGTGAATATTTTCATCATGTGTAAATAGTAAAAAGAACCTAAAAGCTTAGAAATTTTCCGATCTTGCTGTTGCTAGACTACCAAATCTATTTCATATGATCAATTATTGCAGTTCAAACAATCTGCAAGTTAAGACAACTGGATGAACACTCCCAGAGACAGATCCCATTTAGAGTTTCACAAGCTGACATTTCATACAGATGGAATGACTGGTTGGTTGCCCACAACCTGTTTGGCCTACCAACATCTCTTCTTATTAAGACAATAGCATTTAGATTTGTCGATTCTTAGCTTTTTTTAGCTTATTAGGTCAGCCTTACATCTCACCTCAAAGAACCCTTAGGCCCTTAGGCTGCGACAGTGCTACTCACCAAAACATGGCATGTCTAATACTATTTTCCATGTGCTTATGTTTTAACATCTATAAGTTGTAAGATAAATTTGGTTCAGGCTTTCAGCACATTCAAACTGCTATACCTATTTATGTTACTTGGACTCGAGTTTGAATGTTGGAAATAGATATGTGTTTGACACGAGTATGCTCAATTTCTTGTAAGTTTTCCATGTAATTAGAGAATAATTGGACGGTCATATCTATGTTCAAGTAAGTGTTAGATATAGATACTCTAAAAAAAACAGAAGAGTGTGAGCAACGTAGACACCTAGAGTAGCAAGAATGAGACAATAGAGTTTCTGATTACCCCTCTTGCAATCTCAGGATGCGTGGACTCATTTCAACTCACTTGGTTCGATGTGATTTACCTCCATACTCGACTGTGACGTTTCATCTGCCGACAAAAGGATGCAAAATTAGGTGCTTAGCATAAGGAGAATGCACAGGATAAATTCATCTTGCTTTTTTCGAGACATCATTTTTGATTCTTTATAGGTTGTGTAAGTATGTAACAGTTTGCAAACGCTTTTAAGTCTTATCCCACAGCTATGTTCGGAAATACCCTGAAGATTAAGTTAGACAAAAGTCCAAGTTTTTCCACGAAGTTGTTTAATGTTACTTTCAAAGAATAAGCAAAAAGAGGGAGATGATCAGTATTTTCTTTGTGGTGGAGGGGGGTGGGGAAGAAAAATCTACTTTTTGTGTAGATATCATTCGTGTAATTTTATAGTGTGTTTTTTAATCATAATTATGTTTGATGTGTAATATAATCTTGTCATTTTCAAAATTACCTATTTATCTTTTGGTCTGGATTTATTTTTGAATTCAAAATATAGTAATCATTTGAGCCATGCCACAAGATTCAAGAGCAAGGCTTAATGCATTTTTACTTCTTTTGGAGCTATTGGTTTTGCGGTTTTGCACAAAAAAAAAAACTGCGAAGGGGCTGGTGGTGCAGTGGCACAGTCACAGGCACGTTGGTCTTTTTTTTGTTTGTAAAATTGTCGCCTAAAAAGAATATAAAGGTGAAAGCACGGTTTGGTCAATTCTTCATGTTGATTTACCTGTCTGTTTGTCTGTCTGTCCGTCAAATTGACATTGCCAAGCAAAAAAGCTGCTGTTTTTTTTTTTTAACAATGATTAAAAGTTCTACAAAATTAGGCTTTGTTTTTTTTTATTATTTTGGATTGATCATTGAATTCTGAAAATTGGGAATTTTTCATTTTGGCAAATTTGAAATGAAATAGTTCTATTTACTTC
>JBBYHK010000001.1:8972853-8984698 GCA_038382065.1 Adansonia grandidieri | reverse complement strand
AATATTTGTCGGACATAGATATTTAAAGGAAAATGAAGAGTCAAAGTGACATAAGTAGAAAAGATAAGTAATAGTCTTCGTTATAGCATTTTAAGGCAGCAGTTCATGAGGAGAAAAGAGGGAAGGAGAATAATGTTTTATGGAATTCATAATATGAAGCAATTCACTTAAATTAAATATGCAAAATATGGACTTGACAATTATGCTATTGCAATCTGGTTTTTAAGTCTCAAGTGTAGCTTTTTGATAACCTAACCTGAACGCTGTATAGTTCATGGTGTTGAATATGCATTTGGAGCTCATGACTACCCGACCAGTGGTGTTTTTGAGGTTGAACCACGACAATGCCCGGGTTTCAAGTTTAAGAAATCGATATTTGTTGGGACAACTTCACTGGACCATCTCCAAGTAAGGGAATTCATGGAGTGCTATTCGGCTATGTACAATGGAGATACATATCACTTGATCACCAAGAACTGCAACCATTTCTGCGAGGATATTTGTCACAAGCTGACTGGGAAACGCATTCCTAAATGGGTAAATCGACTGGCAAGAATAGGTAAACTCTTAAATCTGGAACTTGCAAGATCATAAAGCATTTTCCAATATGTCAACATGCTTATTATTTTGTTGTGTTGTTTGTTACGAATAACTTACCTTGCCCTCGTGTTAGGCTCAAAGTTCAACTGCATTCTTCCCGAAGGCCTTAAAACATCTGTCGTGCAGCATGATCCGAATTATGAACCGTATGATATTGAGAAGAAGAGGCTAAGATCTGCCTTCAGTTGCCCATCTTCAGTGTCGATGCAAGAGAAGTCTTCACTACTTCTTGAATCGATTGAATCACCCTTAAGAGTCTGCCTACCACCATGGGAATCGAAAAAATCAAACAATGTTTTATATTGAAGGGGGGAAAGGCAGGGCAAACTGGGATGGGGTTTTTCTTTGGCATTTTGAGTGCAATTTTCAGCACCCAAACAAAACTTCCGTGAGCTTAGTAATGGTTGAAGATTTCTTTTGGTGTTGTGTTCTTTGTTTCTGGAGTGTTGTTGTTCATGTCATGTCTGAAACACAACACTAATGTCCGGTTAAGATCTTTATTTTAAGATGTTGATTATTCCTTTCCAAAAAAGAGCCCATGAATTAACGCAAGTTTCTCAATTAATGTAATTTGTTTGGAAAGGGATGATTTTTTTATGTTTTTGAAAATTAACTTCTTTCATTAAAAACCGATAGCATCTGATATTACAACTTGATGAATTTTAGGCGGATATTCTTCTAACCAAAACATATCCTCTGTAAGAGCTAGACTGTATTTTGCAAGGCTTGAGCTGTTTGATTCCCATTTCTTCTAATATATTGTACCTTGCAGTTTGAGAATTTTTCTATAATCTTCTTCCCTTCTGCTATGATAGGTCCTAGTATTGATAGGTCATCCTCGTCTAGCTGCAACTTCTTAACAACTTGTGGAGCATCTCCTTCCAAGATGATGTTTTGAAATCGCAGCTGTTGCGCCACTTCTATTGCCTTTGTTGCTGTCAACGCTTCGATCACAAAAGATTCGTTTACCATTGGATTTTGACTGCTGCTGCCCCCGTGCCAAATCCTTCAAAATCCCTTATAATTACTCCAGTCCCTCCTTTTTTTAAGCTGACCATCAAACTAACCAAAATTGACCTTCATTATCTGTTCAAGGGGTGGTTGCCAATGAACATTGACACTTCTCTGTTTTTTTGCGGATGCTGCTCTTGTGCACTTTTGAATTCTGTGTCTTGTTCGCATATGCTGCTCTTGTTCAGGTGGTGTTTGTCAATGTCCTTTATTCATGAAGCTAGATTTTTCCCGGTTGGCAGGATATTATGGCACATTCAACGCCCAAATAGTTTCGCCTTGCTTGGCACATTAGCATTCCATATCGATCTCCATATTGATCTATGTGGACCGATTCCAGTTTGTAGCCGAAGCAAGCATCTGTAACTACTTTGAACAGTGTATTTCCCGTCCTTAGCATAATGCCAAATCAGCTTATCTGGTGGTTGTGATATGTATAGCGGTATGTAACATATTATACTGGCTTCTTCCTCCATAAATTCATTCTTAATCAGCTCCTCCTTCCATCTTATGTTCTCTTTGTCAATGAGAGCTTCAACCTTCTAGTCTTTATGAAGTATGCTAGCTGGTGAGACGACGTAAATTTCGCCATTTACTGGTAGCCATCTGTCCTCGCGTATTCTTGCTGTTTTGCCATCTCCGATTCTCCACCTAGTTCCGTGATATAAAACTTCCTTTACTTGCCGCATACTTCGCCAGATTAGGGAAGGTTTTCGACCCAAGTGCGATTCCATAGAGCTACCTTGTGGAAAATATTTAGATTTTAATACTTTTAACACATAAAGAGTCTGTGTCGTGTACATGGCGCTACTCTTGTTCAGCTAGTAGAGCCTTATTGAAAATGTGAAGATCTCGAAAGCCAAAGCCTTCTTTAGACTTTGGTTGGCAAATCAAATCCCAATTCAACCAACATATTCCTTTACCTCCCATTGCACTAGCCAACCAATAATAACGTATTATGCTGGTCAATTCATCACAAAGAGATTTTGGCAACAAGAAGCAATCCATTGCATAGGGTGGAAAGGACTGTAAAATAGCTTTGATGAAGACCTCTTTACCTCCGAAAGATAACTTCCCACTCCAGCTTTGTATTCTAGCATTCATCTTACTAGTGATCTCCTTGAAGGCTTGTTTCTTTCCTCTTCCAATCATCGTCGGCAAGCTGAGCTATTTCTCTGGAATGTTTGCTACGTGCATGCCAAATAAACTTTGTAAATCGGTTCTTTGATCTTTTGTAGTATTTGGGCTGAAAAATAGAACCGTTTTGTCATAATTAATTTTCTGTCCCGAGCTATGTTCATACATCGTTAGCATGTCCTTCAGCTTTTCTCCATTGCTTTTACTTGCCATCACAAATAGTAAGCTATTGTCCACGAAGAAAAAGGTGATTAACTCGAGGGCCAGATCTGTTTGCTTGAACACCTAGTAGCTCTCCAGTATGTTGTACTTTAGAAAGTACTGCTGATAGACCCCCTACACAAAACAAGAACAGAAAAGTTGATAGGGGGATGGGGGATCTCCGTCCTCGACTTGGCCCGAAGGAGTCAGTAACTTGGCCATTAAAAATAACAGAATAGGAAACCATTGACACACAGTTCATCACCAAAGCTATCCAATTCCTTGCAAATCCCATTGTGTTCATCATAGCTCCTAAGAAAGCCCATCCTATTCTGTATGCACCAGTTCGTACGCCACCATGATGTTGTAATCTTAAATATTTATATTTTTGAGATAAAAAAAATTATTGTGATAAAATAATAATCATATTAGACAAAAAAAATTAATCTGAGTGTGTTTGGAATTAAAACGAATCATTTCAAAAAAAAATTATATTGTTTAGCTTTCTATTTAGATTATTATTTTCACAATTCAAATTTAAGTTACTTAAATAACATCATCATATCATAATAAAGTCCTAAAATCTAATGAATTTATCTTTTATAGAAGAACAACATAAGTTAACTAATTAAATATATTTCAATTCTTTATTATATATTTATTTACACATTATTAATTACAATTTATTTAGTAATACTAATGAAAGCTAAATACTAAATAAATTTCAATGATGGGAGGCCAAGAAAAATAAATTTCAGTGAAAACTGGCCAAAATTAAAAATTTTTTTTCTTTAAATGTAAAAATTACATTAATATTACTCAAAATAAAAAAGAATTAGCATTTCAGTTGGGGCAATTGAACCCCCCCACCCGCACCCAACTAGCATATATTGTAAATCCATCCCCGCCTTGCCTGACTTGAGAAAATGCAAGTTCAGCTCCAGGTAAACTGTATTTCCAACTGATGATTGATAAAATCTCGGTTCTGCCTTATGATCCCCCGCCCCCCAACCCAAAAAAATAAATAAATAAATAAAGAATAGAATCAAACAATGACTATACAGATGGCGAATCCCAAGTTAGCTTTGGCCATTAAAACCTGCAGGAACATGAAAGAGATCGTTCAGATTTACAAATGCAGCAGTTCTATGTGCAAGCCTTTTTAAGGGTACTCAACAGTCAACTTATTGTTAATGTTTACTTTTAATACTATGTTACTTGGACTCGAATGAGTGCTGGATATGGATCATCTGTTATAGTATACTACATACCTATATCCGAACATGTGTCAGACACAAATGTTTGACACGGATACTCTAAGAAAAAAATAAGAATCCCGTGGCATAGCTTTAAGAAGGGAAAAAAAGAAAAAAAAAGCCCATGAGTTGTTTATAGCAGATGATCTGACTAAATCCCTTCCATGCATATTAAATCTTGGATCTAATGGTTACACTTTCCATGCATAAAGAAGTTTACAATATAATTAAACATGGCGTCACTATGAGTTAAGTGGGGGAAGCGAAACCACCCCTTTGATTTGTCTGTGTATTGATGAAAATACCGGTGCAAATTAAGAAACTCAACTGAGATTAGATAACATTTAGGAGCAAGGCCAAGAAATTATGCAAAACACTAGGCAGGCCATTATTACCGTTGAGAGCAGCAAGATATATTCGCTTCTCAGCCAATCCGATATCTGACATTATCAAATTACCCTGCAAGCAAGAAAAACAAACAGAAAGTAGACCTAAGGTTAACATGATGGACAATTCAAGTAATAGTTTCATATTTACTGCATATCAAAAGACTTCTGGGCACAAGAAAAATATGATGGTGTTTTAAACCAGTGCTTCAGAAGTCTCGTACAATCAAGTATAGTATTTGATAAGTGTCAATGGAGCTACCATTTATCTTTAAACAATTAGGGCCCTAGTTTAGCATTTATTCTAACCGTGGAGAGTGATGTAAGAGACATATATAAGAGCACCCACAAATAACATTACGAAATTTTCTCTCTTTAAGTAAAAAAAGCTGATAGTATATACATACCTCGCTGGCCATCAATCTTCGAACATTATTAGCATATAGTTTTGGATCATCCTTCTCTTGCTGTGAGGGGTAGTAGACAGGTAACCATGTTACCTCCATGTGATTTACAAATTGACACAAAAGAAAAAACACATGACGCACCTACAAGGAACAATATAGAACAGCATTGAAACCAGCAACAAAAAATGTTATAAAACAAATATACTTATCATAAATTATTCGCAACATTTCAATGTCTTCTAGCAGGGACAAATATAATCATACATGTTTTCCAAATAATCATCCATCTTATTAAATTTTTTTTTCCAATATTCTCCATTTTGATTTATATAGGCAGATTGCTGTCTTCACTCTTTAGCAGTTCTTCTGAAACTTCTTCAATAAACCAAGAAAAATTACAGGAACAACTGACGGTAATTCTTATCAGTTTTTATACAAATTTACTAGGCAAACGGCAAACTATTAGTCTAACTAACAAAAATCAGAATTACTGTAACCATACAGCACATACAATTTGTAATAAAACACCTAATAATGAGAGCACCATCTCATAACTAACAGAAGCAAACCCAAATCTCTCATATGCATTAAATCTTTGATATCCAGTAATCAGTTACAGCCTTACAGGTATTAAACAGCTACTTAATTAAGGACAAAGTACGATTTATTATCAAAAATCATAAATCCATTTTGAAATTTGCTTATGACATACTCACCCCTGCTATTGAGTCCCAGGCTGGACTAAATCTTTGGTATGAGTACCGTAATATAACAGGCACTACTGGCGTTCTTGCCAAAAAAGCACCAGTCTTGAATGGAAGGAGGAAATCACCATTTGTTGTTGTTCCTTCTGTTGTCAAGATAAATATGAATCAAGCTGTTAGTAGTTGGGATAGGCATAAGAAATACAAAAGCTTAGGATACTATGAGACATCAGCTAGAGACATACATATATACTGATAAAGTACAGCTAGCACCATTAATTGAACCATGTGATAAATGCATATAGTGGATTAAGACGATGATTAACCTGGAAAGAGCATCATCATAGGAGCAGATTTATTTTGATGCGCTTCACGAACTCTGTCAGTCACAATGCCTGAAAGACAGACCAGTTAAGCATTGTAGCTTTGATCAATAGTAAGTGGTGAAGAACAAGGTTAACATCAACAGTTTTTATACCTGCAACACCTTTGAAGTCTGATGATTTTGACTCTCGCTGAACATAGATACAACCAAGACATTTGCTGTAAGAAACAAGCCAAATATCATTCACCACTCCTATTCAAACTAATTTATTTATGCAAGGAACACAACATACAACCTAGAGAAAATATAGAAGTGGTAGGATACATAACACAAACAAAACATATAACCACCAAAAACACATGCATGCACACAACCATCTTTCCAAAAATAAAGATTTCTATTCAGATATAAACGGGTCACTTGCTAGACATTGATGCAACCTAAGATACAAAGTTCGTATGCTAAGAGCTTAAGGGTGAAGTAAAATACAAAACTTTTACCAAAACTATAACACGATGATAAAGGGCAAAAAAGAAAAGAACTTATCAAATTGATAACAAAGAAAAATCAATAATG
Source organism: Adansonia grandidieri (assembly GCA_038382065.1). Classification (NCBI taxonomy): domain Eukaryota; kingdom Viridiplantae; phylum Streptophyta; class Magnoliopsida; order Malvales; family Malvaceae; genus Adansonia; species Adansonia grandidieri. The sequence continues at coordinate 8,978,095 of JBBYHK010000001.1, read as the reverse complement.
ACAACCAACATGCACATTGTTTTGCACCAAACAGCGGTAGAAGTTTAGGAGGATAAAATAAACTCACCTGATGAGACCAACTAAAGGAATTGAACCCACTGATCTCTTCAGCAATAAAATCCACGGATTCCAATTGACAAAAACCAAACAAGAAACATGTCAGTTAAACCAGCAAAGATCTACCTTTTATACCATAATCAATAATCAAAACTAGAAGACTGGCTAAGTTAACAGACCTTGGCAACAAAACTTGGAAAGGAATAGGACATGTGATATAAGATATCCAAATACGAAACGTGATTAGATACAATTGCCCCAGGTCTTTCTTGCTCTTCTGATTGATTGGTACCCTGTAGAAAAATCAAACACCCAAAATAGAAAATTCAGGAAAATGTTGATCAAACAATTACATTTTATGTTAATGTCACCATTGACTTTGTAAGTTTGCGTAATTAAATGCATATGAATTCTCTTTAAAGCTGCCAAATTGAACTACTAAGCAACGCTCAACAAGTAAAACCGTACCTCAGTGTTTGAGTTCTCCGGGGTATTTGCTGAATCCTTATGAGTTTCGTTAATCCAATAAAATCCTACCAGAAAAAGCAGCGTCCTAGACAAAAACCGGCCCGACCGGACAATCACGGTTCGCCTCCACTCACCCAAGTGTGCGTAATCCTCCTCCTCTTCCTCCAGATTCGGGGCCGAGAAGAGCGTACAAATTTTACAAATCAACCAATGCACGACCAAAATAGTCATTACGAAAATTATACGTAGAGGAAGCAGCGTGACGACAGCGACGCCCAGCAGTAGTTTCTCTTTCAATGGGAGCTTGCCGCACCCCATGCTACCGTACACGTCGTGGCGAACAAAGGCGGCGAATTTCTTCTCGAGCTCCTGGATGTTCTCGGCGGATGTTGCATCAGATTCCAGAAGAGGACGGTCGTCTTTGGTGGAGGCATCGTCGTGGGTCGGGTCGGGTTGTTGGGTCTTGGCCGGTTTTGAATTAAGGTCCTTGAGCTCGGATTCCATGTCGCTTCTGCAAACCTAATGATTTAGAAAAACAGGGTCGCCTTAATAATTTTTATTTTTATTATAAAAAAATTTGATGGCTCTATTCCAAGATAATAACTGGATTGGATGGGGAATTAGGGTTTGATTGTAAATGTTTGGTGAAGCAAGCTTTTGTTAGATCTGGGAACAACGACATCGTTTGTTTCTTCTGCTATCTTCCATCATTACCTCTCGTGGAGGGCACGCTTACCACAGGGAATCAGATTCGCGAAAATTGAAAAAAAAAAAAAAATTATAATTGAAGAGAAAGTTGTTCTTATTATTATTGTTATTATTATTATTATATTGTTCAGATAAAGATGCAAGCCAGCAGCGGTTTGATGGTTGTATCTTGAGCGTTCGATTTGATTCCCATATTGGTGGGACGGCCTGCTCTTTTAGATTATAGATAATCATACTCCTAAAGTCGATGACAGTGCGACAAGTGTTGTTAACTGGTGGGCTTGACATTTTGATGGGGCTGTTCCATGATTCCATCAACGGCCCACTGGTCCAAATAAAGATTTTATTGCCGGAGTTGGAGCCGCCGGCGTATCGATTCGGCTTCCATTCTCCACCATTTTTTATTTGTGCTATGTTTTGATTATGATTGTTGATTTGCATATTTATTTTTATTTTTTTTCCTATTATAAGTTTAGTAAACTTAATTGAAGTCAGAGATATGGACCCAATTAAGGATAAAATTGAGCAAAGTCAATGTCAAGCAGTAAGCAATTTAAGTTTTAAGTCGAAGTTTAGGTCGGGTTTGATTGAATTTTTATTTTTAAATTTAAATAAAAATTAAATTATTTAAATTTATTTATTTTTTAAATTTAATTATTTATAATTAAATTAAAATTAAAATTTTTTTATTATTAATTAAAAAATTTTAAATATAAAAAATTTTGATTAAACTTGCAAACTAATCAAATTAGATATTAAAACAATCGAATTTAATTGATTCAATAACTCAAATTGCTTGAGCTCAAACTTATTTTAATAATAACCAAATCAAATTTAAAATATGTTTAATATTAAATTCAAATAACCTACGAACATAATTATATACCATTTACACATTAAATGCAAAGAGTTCCTTCTACGTACGAGCAACATACGTTCTTGTCTCTTTTAACTTCAAGAATCAAAATCAGGGCTTGACTTGCAAAGACTTAGAAGGTTTTTCTTTCTTACCCAGAAAGAAAAAAAGGTTGAAAGGTAGCATTACCAAGAAAGATTTAAAGTAACATTTCATGAATTACTTCTCATAGGATTTGGTTGTTAACCCAAAGTTGAGCAAGATGGAATATTTAAGCTAAAGGCCCAATCATGAGTAAATCTTGGGCTAAGGACATCTTAATGCCCAGATTGAATAATTGAGGATACTGACATGGCCCGAACAACGCCCCAGTTCTAACACTTATCTCCGTTAACATCGGAACCTTTAAAACGATGTGATTGGATCACTCCGTTTTCTGGTGAGTTTAAAGAACTTTTATTACGTTACGTAGTGCTTCGACGATGACACCAAAGTGTCAAATTATGAGATTCTCATAAGTCTCATCATCATATTTAAATAAGTATCAAATATAGAAATCGGATAAGTTAGATAAAGAAAACAATACATTAACATTGTTGTTCCTAGATGGCGCTGCCAACCAGGCTGCCACGTTGAGAAATGTTAATAACCAACTTTCTTTGTTTGGAAAATTGCCCCCAGAGCTTTTTGTTATTGAATTAGCCTATTTTACTTGAACTCAATTCAGATGTGAGTGTCAGATATGATTAAAAATTTGATCTTGTTTAGTGATTAGGAAACGAGATGCAAGCCTTTTTCGGTTTTTAGAAAGAGTTGAAGGCTTGGAATGGTCATAGGACAATGCTAGTGATTACTTATAGAACCAATTGTTGCTTAGAGCATCTTGGAGGACTGCAGAGTAGCATCAGCAATGCTTGCCAAAAATCAATGATTACTAACTGAACTATATTATAGCCTTTTCTATTATATTTGATGCTGTTTTATGATTAATTTTCGTCGTACGTAATGCGACAGCTTTGATTCCATTAACTTTCCAAGGTTTTTGAAGTTTTTAACAATTGACAGTTGGTGCATATGTGTTTCATTCTCACTTCGATTCATCATTGGCCCGACTTCGATCTTGTCGTTAGCTAAAATTAAATTTACAATTTCATCTTTTGGGAAGGCTCTCTGTATTCTTCTTTCCATAACGAAGAGTGGGGTGTTCCAGTTCACGATGACCGGAAGCTGTTCGAGCTACTTGTCCTTTCATGAGCCTTAGCTCAGCTGTCAACAATTCTCAGTAAGAGACACATTCAGGTATTGTCTCATTGATTCAAAAGCAATCAACTATAAATGATATCGTAAAAATGAAGAAGAAGAATGCACTTGATGAGTGTACAGTTCGCCGAGGAGAACATGTTGTCGATTAAAGTTAATGGTAGCCTACAGCTTTCCGAAACGAAGCTCCGCGTGGTACCAGAGAATGCTAAACAGTTGATTAAGGTAATTTATATGGTTATCTGAGCCAGGGAAAAAGAGGGGAAAATTTAAGCAATCCTTTAGGTCATCGCATCAAGTCTTTCATCCTTCGTTGTTTTGGTGTATGCCAGTGTCGTAGTCGTACGATAAAGACTTGAAAAAGCAATTTAAAGCATTTTGAATGCTTATTATACATCTTGTATACGTTCAAAAAATAAAAATATATTACCCTTAAACCGTAGTTTCATCTGATATTACAGCGAGTATCGATATCGATGATGGTGCTAATTTGCTGCATCTGCGAACTTAAAGCGCGTAACGTTGCCTATGGCAGCTAAAGACAATACATCCTTGTATGCTAAAAGCCCTGTGATTTGTTAAAACATTGCAGGTTCAGTAGGAATTTGGTTCTTTCAGCAGCTACTGCTAGGGGATTTGTAAACCACAAACAATTAAGAAATGGGTTCCGTGATGCACGTCAAGTACCAGTTAAGACTCCGAAAGCTGTAACTCATGAGCAAGGATATGATGCTGAGAGGCTTCCATTGCGTGGGACCTACGGTTGTTTATTCATTCATGCAGCCGACCGGAATAATTAACGATCATCTTGTCACGTGCTTCAGATACGAAGAATGAAATGCCAATGTCAAAAAACGGAAAGGGTGAATAAAGATCCGGACAACTCGTGCTTAACTCGCTACTGAATGCCTCAGCCACGTTCCTTTTTCTCGACTATTCAACAATCAGACAGATCATGGTAATGAGAAGATTGTAGCCGGTGAACGAAGGCAAGATGTTTCGAAACATCGGTCAGTATTTCCCTCGCCTTATCATCGAACTTGCCAGTAAGTCTTTGTACAATCAAAGAATTCTTGTCGGATGCTTCCTGGTTCGAGATGCTAATAATGCTTCCTTGTATTTTCCATACTCTTTGTATATCATTTGTAAACATAACCTTAAACCCTGCTGTTTTTCATCATCCGGTTATTGTTATAATTGAAGTTCGATCGTTATAGAAATTCTTTGTATTTTTTTTTACTTATTTTCTTGCCACTTATCTTGTTCACTATTTTTTAGACTTATTCACAGATGAATAGCTCATTTGACTTGTATTATATTGGACTTTGATAAGGGATTTAGTAATTCAATTCGATTTAAATTATTATTTATATGATAATAAAATTTTTATTTAAATTTAATTATAAATATTAATAATATTTTTAATATATTCAATAATGAAATGAACATTTAAACTTATCTAGACCTAAATATCAATCCGATCTACCTATAACTTAACTAGTCTTTAAAACTTAAAGATGCTCCTATAATTGATTAAATTAAATTTAAAAATATATCGTCATCATCATCAATGAAACGCGTTTTGTACCACAAAATTTGGGCCTACTATTGAGAGTGGCATGCAAGTAAAAGTATTCATGAATTAAGCTGTATCAGGTCTAAGTATAATATTAATATTAAATATATTTGCTTAAATTTAGCTCAGAATATGTATTTTAAATTTTGTTGAAGCCTACCTTTATTATAAATGGACAGTCTAAACTCATTTAAATTTGTCTTTATTATATTTTTTATAACTTTTTTTAAAATATTTATTTTTTAAAATTTAATTTTTATTAATTTAATATTTTTTATTAAGTTTAAAGCTATAACTAATTTAACTTAGTTTTTTAT
>JBBYHK010000001.1:8776507-8788061 GCA_038382065.1 Adansonia grandidieri | reverse complement strand
TTTGGTGCAGTAGAAAGTCAGACTTTCAGTCATGGCGGTCCCACTACAAGGTTGGCTGCCTATGGTCGACTAATGACTCCAAGGTCCCCTGGTGGCAATGCTTTAGAGAGTGCTGGGGATTCTGACGAGGAAGGAACGACAGAGCCTGCAGATGAGGATGAGATTCTTTTTGTCGAAAAGAATATTGATGTTTCTGCTGATTTATTAAATGTGCGTGTGTTTCTAGTTCTGGTGGCTCCTTCAGTTTCATGCAGATATCATTGCTTATAATATATAAAAGCAAAAGCAGTTTCAATAGCATTAATTTTTGGGCACATAAGATTTGCTTTGTTTTTAGGTTTAAGGGCTTACCATTTGTAGAGAAACTAAGGCTAATTTTTGGATTACTAATAACAAATCAAAAATAACTGATCTTTTGTTAATCTATTATTGTTGAATGCACAGGATGTTGCTACAAAAGTTCAAAATTCATTTTCTGTTCCATTTAGGGGTGATGGTGTGAACTGTATTCAAGACAAGATTTATAAAGGTACTGGGAATGAAGCAAAATCTTGTGCAGATCTACCTGGCAAGAAAAACGTGGATTCAGCTTCAGTTTGCATAGTTGAGAATGATCCTGTTTTTGCAAAGACTAGTTTGCCTCTCAGAAACACAATCCATGGTATCATAACTTTTCTAAATCTGAATACTTTTACTATGTATCTTTGTTGGTATTTAATAAATTGATTTTTGTCATTGCCTTATTTGTGAATTGGGATTTGGTTCTATTAACTCATTTTACCTCGCTATTGATATTGATTAACTAAGATTGACGTGCCAAGTCAGAACTAGTCTTCTTTGCTTGCTTAAGGTGCTTGAGTGAAACACATCAAAGTTGATTTTTGTTATGCTTTTAACAATCTCTATTCAGACTCAACAAATGTAGAAGAGGAAGAAGTAAGAAAGATGGTGCGGGAGTGTTTGGAATTGCGAGACAAATATGTTTACAGGGAGGAGATTGCTCCATGGACAAAGGAACCAGTAACAGAAGTTAGCACTCCAAAGGCGAGTTGTGACCCATTTCACTTTGAACCTGTTGAAAAATCAGCAGTGAGTTTCTTTTTGTTTATTAATATTGTTTAGAATCAAATTACAACATTTTCTGTTGCAGTCATTGACGCAGCAGTGATAGATATTTTCTGTATGTTAAGCTGCTTTCTTCCTTGTCATGCAGCATCACTATAGGATGGAAGATGGAGTTATACATGTTTATGCAAGTGAAAGTGGTATGTACGATTTGTTTAAACTATATTGCTGTGTCAATAGTGAATTTTGTTCACTTAAGCTCCTTTTTCTAGAACCTGACAAATATTGAAGCAGTTTTACCGTGCTGAGATCTTAGTATCTGCTTGAAAAAATTAGATGTCCCGTTTTTAGTCTGCGGGTGAAGGCATAGGAGTCCTTTTATTGTAACAATGTAAAATGGCTTGTCTCTAAAACATAATCTATTGGAAATGGTGCGACAATTTACTTCAACTATTGTTGTATGTTTGATCCGTGTGTTTACATTACTTCGGTCATTCGCTTTGATGAACCCTATAACAGTAAATCTGTCTGTGAATTTTCAGACACTGTTGAGCTTTTTCCTGTTGCGAATTCAACAACATTTTTCACTGATATGCATCACCTCCTAAAAGTCATGTCAGCCGGAAATGTTCGCTCTGCTTGCCATCACCGACTAAGATTTCTTGAAGAGGTAGTGTTTTTCAACTCCTTTGAATTGTTTTTTTTTCTTTAATCCACTTTGGCCTTTTTATATAACTGAGAACTGGATGCTGCACAGAAATTCCGGCTTCATCTGCTAGTAAATGCAGATAGGGAGTTTTTGGCACAGAAGAGTGCACCGCACCGGGATTTCTACAATATCCGGAAGGTTGATACACATGTGCATCATTCTGCTTGCATGAACCAGAAACATCTACTTAGCTTCATCAAATCAAAACTACGAAAAGAACCTGATGAGGTTGTTCTGAATTCCTTTTATCATTTCATCATCATGTGTTTTGTTTGTAGGCAGATAACATGAATCATAATAAGGGCAATCCTACATGAAACTGTGCAGGTTGTTATATTTAGGGATGGAAAGTATATGACATTGAAAGAGGTTTTTGAGAGTTTGGATTTGACTGGGTAGGCAAAACCTTTGTTCCACTCTCTTCTATGTTTCAGAGATTAGTGCTTTGATTTATTTTAGCTTCACCTCTCCTATACTTCAGATATGATCTCAATGTTGATTTGTTGGATGTTCATGCTGATAAGAGTACCTTTCATCGATTTGACAAATTCAATCTTAAATATAACCCTTGTGGACAAAGCAGACTTAGAGAGATCTTCTTAAAGCAGGACAATCTTATACAAGGTTTGACAAATAAGTCATCTCAGAGCAAATTTAAACTTTTTTTCATTGCGTCTGGTCAGATAGCTTGTCCTTTTCTTTTATTGGTAACTAATATTATTTCTCCTTTCTTATAAATTTTCTTCCTTTAATTCCCACCGTATTTTGAATTCCCGTTGATATCAGGGTCATAACTCTGTTTATTAGTAATATATGTTTGTCAAAATTCACAAATTAGTAGCTGACTGTTTTAATTCTCACTTTGTAGATCAGAACTTTTAAAAAATTTTTTTTTTTTTTTTGGATATTTCAATAACTCTTAACTTATTAATAAAAATTTGGCAAGCATTGACAAATTTAGTGGTGCTGACTGTACAGGGCGTTTTCTGGCAGAAGTTACGAAGCAAGTTCTATCAGATCTTGAAGCCAGCAAATATCAGGTTGATGTTTATAGATAATTAAAGGCCAGAGAAGTCCTAATGCTGCTTTAGTTAATTACTTTTGCACCCTCCATTTCAGCTTGTCTCAAATACCAATATTAATTAAATTCATACTCTAAAAGATAGTTCTTTCAGTCTTGCAAAGTATTTATGGAAGACTTTCTCTAAATGTCTGCATGCTACTTGAAGTTTAGGCCCTTGATTTAATCTTGTGTCTTTTGTTGGTGCTGAAATGGCCTTAAGCCTTAGGCATTCGGCATTCTAGGCATTTGGTTTAGTTAGTATTTCAAATTATGATGGATCTGAAACTCTGATATGATTACGCATCATGAGTTTTCACCTTGTAAAACCCAATGCAGCTGCAGAGTAAACTCAATGGTAAATTGTTGTCATTATTTCTACTAATTGACACTAAGGCAAAAATACTAAAATGCCGATGAACTATCCCACTTTTCGTAAGCCTCCACTTTTATTATATCCAGATAACCTCTTATTTCAAACAAAAGGTTGACTTCTGTTGCGGTGAATGCCACCTAGATTTTCTTTGTCCATGTCGAAGCTGACCTGACTTGATGACATGGCTGCAAAATGAAAAAAAATTCTTGAAAAATAAAACATAAAATATTTTTCTTTCTTTTCACCTCCTGATTCTCACCCCGATACCTTAACCCAAATCCATTCGGACTATTATTTGGCTGGCATTGATCATAACAGAAGTCGACTTCCTATTTGAATTAAGGACGAATTTGGGTACAAATTAAATGGTAAGGGATTTTCTGGTTACAATTAAAGCATATGGGCTAACTTAAGAAAAGTGACAAAGTTAAGGGGCTTTTTTATTATTTTAGCCTCACGCTAACTTTATCTAAGTAACATAGGTGTTGTTAAGGCGTGTGCCTTAGCGCCAGACAATAAAAAGGCCTCAAACCTTTTCAACGTGGTGCATGCATGGTGTGCCAAGGTTTTTTTTGATAAGGCGATAGCCGAAGACAGGTCCGCTTGATTGAAACTATCTTTAATTTCTTTAATTTTTAATTTTTCTTTAATTGCATCTTTAATGGTAAGGGGGATCATATCAAAATATCTACTTTTCAATAATTGAATATTCAACGACAGAGAGGGGACCATAAGGAAATCATGCATATTGGCAAACAAAAGAAAAAGAAAATTTTGCATGTTTTGTTGGATAAACTGGAACACTCTTTAGAGTTTATTATCATAATTATATATCTTAAGCTTATATATGTATATACACAGAGACAAATACAAAAAAACACGCTATACATATTGTGCCTTCACTTAGGCGAGCACTTTTTTGCACCTTGCGCCTTATGCAATATAAGGCTCTAGCACCTAGAGTGCTCCTTGCACGCTAAGAACACTGAGTAATATATCATTTCTTTTCTAGATGGCAGAGTACAGGGTGTCCATATATGGAAGGAAACAAAGCGAATGGGACCAGTTAGCAAGTTGGTTTATTAACAATGAAATTTATAGTGAAACTGCCGTTTGGTTAATCCAGGTATAATGCCAATAACCCATTACTATTTCCCTTATATCTAGCCATTGCAGTAGGATTCCTTTTTCTTTACATATCTGTTTGAACATGTTAATGTGTCAAAATGATCATATCTTGTTTGAACATGTTTAATTTAAGTATAGTTTCTGAATTATCTAAAAATTGGAAAAACTATTGTCTTATGTAACTCCTCTACTGAGAAGCATTTGAAGGTATGCACAAGTTATTTACATTTTAGAAATTAAAATTTAAGATTGGTTTTTTGCGGTATCATGTCCATATCAAGCATCATCTTTCTAAATAACTGCTGCTGTTCTCTCTCTCCCCATGAGTATCTATTTTTTCTCAAGATAAAGCTAACTTTCTTCGCATGATTTTGACTTAATTGTGCAGCTACCACGATTGTATAATGTGTACAAGGAAATGGGAATTGTAAAATCCTTTCAGAATATTCTGGACAATGTTTTCATTCCACTATTTGAAGTTACAGTTGATCCGAACTCTCATCCTCAACTACATGTGTTCCTAATGATGGTGAGTTTTACGTTCTGTCAAGAACATTCTTGACATACCATGCAATAATCAGAGATTTCATGGTTATAGGACAAATGGATCAATACAGTTCAAACATGCATCTTTATTGAAGTGACCTGCATTATAACTGGCTGACCGTGCTTTAACTTTAGTCATAGTGCTCACCTCATAATTCTATTTAACTATTACAAAGCTATCTTGAGCCGTATTGTATGATCAATTTTTTGGTCTCTGCTACATATTGAACATGGGCATACCCATGCTATTTTAAATAGGGATGTGATGATTAGTAAAAAATTGGATATCCAGTGTTATTGTTTTCTAATATTTGGGTACTAGAGTTTCAAAGAATTTTAGATTCGGATGTTAGATTTAATATGTCCAACAGATTCGGATATGAACCCTTGGATACTAGTTATCTGAATTCAATTTAGTTTTGATGTGGATGGTGTTGGATATCTGCATCCATTATCTGAATTCACTTTATTTAGACAGATAACAGATTCAGATATCCGAATCTGATATCTGTTTATATATTTAATTTTTTTTTTATTTTTATATTTTTTTTTATCTTTAGAAATGTTGATTTAATAAATTTGGATATTTAGCGGATCCAGATATCCGACGATATCGTTATCTAAATCAGATATGGACTTGAAAGTAATATTTGGATAATAAACGGATGCCAATATGGGATAATTTAAGTGAATTCAGATATTTCATAGATTGCAGATATCTGATCCTTTGCCACCCTAATATTAGTTGGTTTGTTTATTGATCCACAGTTTCTTTACTCTTGTTTATAATGCATTGTTTTACAAAATTTTATTTTAATAATCAAGTTTGAATCCAGCTTTTACTAGAGAATGCCAAAATGATATGCTAATATGTCTATTAGCACAGGTGGTTGGTTTTGATTTAGTTGATGATGAAAGTAAACCAGAGAGGCGTCCTACTAAGCACATGCCAACTCCTGCTGAATGGACCAATGATTTTAATCCTGCATATTCTTATTATGCCTATTACTTCTATGCAAACCTGTATACGCTCAACAAGGTTCGTTTCATGTTCTGATCTTATCATAGCTATGTTACATACCGATCTTGCTCTTTATACAGCAGATGGTCTTTTGAATGATGTTAGGGGAAGGCATAGTTGGCTTTAATAATTGTTATGCAATAATCATTGCTTGATTCAGTAATATATGGAACAAAATTAGTTAATGAAAGTAACTGTTATTGCTGAATGTAAAAGTTTATCAGAAGAAGGATATGGGGGAATGGAACAGCATGTCATCTCCACAATGCTTGAACTAAAACTGGGTTAAAGGGGAAAAATATTTTATCCTGGATCATTTCGTTATTAATATTATGTTGAACCATTTCATAATTTTTCTATTTTCCTTTTTCAGCTTCGTGAGTCAAAAGGAATGCCAACAATAAAACTTCGGCCTCACTGTGGGGAGGTTAAAGTCAATTTCTTTGTCTCTATTTCAATGTTTCTGTAGTTATTTAAATGGTTTCGATATTTGCAAATTTATGCAGGCTGGTGATATTGACCATTTAGCTGCTGCTTTCCTTCTGTGCAACAATATATCTCACGGGATTAATCTCCGGAAATCCCCTGTTTTGCAGTACTTGTATTATCTTGCTCAGGTTGGTTTGCAGGATTTGCGATAAACATGTTCTTTTCAAGCAGTTGGTTTAGCCTATTTTATGTTGTAAAAATAGAGTACAAAAAATGTCTTGTGCATGGGCAGTGTTTCAGTTATATCATGCACTTATATGAAGTGGGGATGTTATCACTGTAGATCTTGCTCCCCTTTGTCGGAATGTGCAGAATATGCGTCTGCAGTCCCTACATTATTCAGCAAAACGGTTTATGAGTGACTTTTGGAATGGCATTTCCTCTTTAAAATAGTAAATTGATTCAATTACTATAGTTGATTACCTTGCTTTTCTTTTATCAGATTGGATTGGCCATGTCTCCTCTGAGCAATAACTCCCTTTTCCTGGACTATCATCGCAACCCATTTCCTGCATTCTTTCAGCGTGGGCTAAATGTTTCACTTTCATCTGATGATCCTTTGCAAATTCATTTGACGAAAGAAGCTCTTGTGGAAGAATATAGTGTTGCAGCACAGGTTTGTTAGTCGTGTTATGCATCTCCCTGGTATTATATCTGTAGTACTGTAGAAAACCAAAAAGCCAGTTTTTTTTTTTTTTTTCCCCAATATTCCTTAAGGTATCATAATGTCTGAGGTAGATGCTCATCCAACTCATCAACCTTCCCCCAACACTAAAACTGTCTACAGGGACTAATAAATGAAAAGACAGCTGTGGTAATGTGCCTAACATAATGCTTGATGTCTGTGTCACCATTTAAATTATTACTTTGCAGGTTTGGAAGCTCAGTGCTTGTGACTTATGTGAGATTGCTAGAAATTCTGTATACCAGTCTGGATTTTCACATATGTCAAAGGTGAGAGATATCTCCGTAAATCTTAGTTTTTCAGCTTTTCTCAGCCATTTGAATTTTCTGTTGAAGTATGGAAACCACTTGCTGAATTCACTCTCTCAAGTTAAGTACCAAACTGATTTCCCATTCTATCTTTTTACATAAACATTCCTTTTTAATGAAGTGTTCTCTATTGGGGGTGGTACTCTTTCATTTATTCTCTGCATGGAAACTTCATTGAAAGGGGATGTTTGTGTAGAAGACTTGTTGCCCATTCGAAGTGTAATCTCGCTTAAGGCTGCAGATATTAAAGGATATAGAATTAGAAAATGCTTCTCTCACATGTCATTGTCTGCTTTTATGTTATATAGGGATTGTTGTTTTGCTTTATAAGTACGTTTCAAATTTGTAGACCAAAACAGGCAACTATTTGATATCTAAATGAGGAAAAATTGCTTCTAATTTGGGTAACAGACATTGCAAATAAAGGAATGAGAGAGGAAAAAGTTGCTTATATTTTGAATGACAGGTATAGACTGAATTTGTTTCTCTTCTCTTGTTTCATAGGGCATCTTCATTAACTTAAATCCATATTAAGCAGGAACAAATGGCCAATAGGAAGGCAATATAACCCATAATTGTTCTTTTTTTTTTCCTGGTACTATTGCAGCAGATTGTGAACAAAGCCTCCTGTCTAAAAATCTGTCGAGTTAAAAAATTGTTTAAAGATGAAAATGAAGGTTGCTTGAGACGGAAAAATATTTTGTTGCTTTTTCTCGGAAACTCATAATGTGGTACTGTAATATATGGTTGAGATTTGGAGATATGCCAATTCATCCCGGGGGGGGGGGGGGAGGAGGGAGGGTTTTCTGGCATTGACTGACTTTCATTTATGGTGTTTCTTCCCATACTTGTCTGTTCTCACCAGCTCTTTTGCGTAGTAAATCTATGGAATAAGTCATGGTAAATTTTTTCTACGTATGAATTCATTCCCATTTTGATAATTTGCTGCAGTTGCATTGGCTTGGCAACAAATATTTTCTTAGAGGTCCAGAAGGGAATGACATTCAGAAGACAAATGTTCCAAGTATGAGGATTGCCTTTCGACATGAGGTACATTTACATTATTTGTCGTGAAATTGTTTATTATAGAAGAATTATGTCTTGTGGTGGTTGCTAATGGTCTAGAATTGCCAGACATGGATAGATGAGATGCAGTATGTTTACTCGGGAAGGGCAAGAATTCCGGAAGAAATAGATCCTGCAATGTAATCGAAATCTACGCTAACTATGAACCAAATTTCAAATAGTAAGATTAGATTCCAAAGAGCAATGGTTTCACAACTCATCACTCCATTCCATTTGAAGAGAGGATTCCAATATTTTTGCTTTGCTGAGGCGGAAGGGGATTTTAACCATTTGTTAGGTATTTTGGGAAATTTGGTGTTGCTTCCAAATTGCGAAGCATTCATGCTGGTGCTAATATTATTACTACTACTGTTACTATTATTGTTATTATAGTTTTTAAACTAAAGATATTAGCCAATAACTAACTCCTTGTTATATTCCTTGTTTTAATATAATTTATTGGGCAATCAAATGAAATGCATCTTTAACTAGTTTTAGTCTTGGTAGCTTTAATTAATAATACTAAAGAAAATATACAGCTTTTGATTTGATTGATGTGAATGGTCTTTTTCTTCTTGGAATTTATATTTCCTGTCCTTTTCCTATAATCAATTGAAAAATTGACCCCTAGACCGTAAGTTGATAATTCTATTTTATACACTTACATTATATACGTTATGGTCCATTACAATTACATTGCAACCTCAACTGAAAGAAGGTATTTTCCCTCCCTCCGCCTTGTCATATATTTTCAAGAGTTTCTCACTCGACTGACTGATAATAATATAAAGCAAAAACACACATCAGCAGCACCTTTCTTTCGAAAAATCCCGCCGCCGCTCGTTCTACCAAACCCTCTCCTCTCCCCTACTACAACCACCTCCCCGGTGGTGCTTTTCGGTTACCCCACCATCATCAACAACAACAACCACCCCGCAAATGGCAGCTTCCGCTGCAGCAACTGTTTTTTCCGACGCAACAGCTACTACTTCGGATGGCCCTGTCCTTAGCATCATTAACAAACGCCTCCGTACCCTACGCAAGAAGTATAACCGCATCTTCCAGATGGAAGAATCCGTCTCCCAAGGCAAAGTCCTTAAAAAAAGAACACGACGTCGTCCTCCGTTCCAAGAGAAGCTTCGCCAGCCTCTCTCTTCGGCAATCTCCGAGGAAATCTCACTCGCCTTACAGAGCCAAACCTTTTCTCCTGAAGAAACTAGCTCTCAACCCCAACGTGAAAAGTCTGAAGTCCAAGAACAACAGCCAAATGAGCCCCATCGTGCCGTTGAGGATCTACTCAATCTGCTCTATCTCGGGTCGTTGTTCGATGTCAAGTATCAGAACGATTTTACGTCGACCATGTTGACTAGGGCTCACGAGAGAGGCTGTTGCTTGACTTATGATTACGTGAACGATGACCCTGCCAATCTGCTTAGCGAAAGAGATTTGGATTTGATTTCGATGCTGAGTGGACTGTTGACTTCACGCCCTGCTGATTCCAGTTTGTCTCACAGGAACGCTTTGCACTGTCGCATCCACCGTGCCAAGCTTTGGCTTTCAAACTCTGACCAACTTATGGACCCCAATGCCGATGTTTCCTGTAATATGTACGGGGGCTGTCATTTATTTCCATTGTTAAAATTTTGTGTTCCCTGACATGTTGGTTTCTTTTTTAATTTATTTTTGTTGCAGACGCTGGGCTGAGAGAGAGGCTTAACAAGATTATAAATTTGGATTACTTTACAACAATGCCAGAGGCTCCTGTTGAAGTGGCGGCTGCTGCTTCTGGGGCATATACCTCTTTCCAGGTTCCCGTGCACGGTGTGCCCATTTCTATGCCTGTTCAGGTGGAGATTTAGTCGGGCAGGACCAGCAGAAGGTATTAACTTTGTTTCAGTTTAAAAAAGGGTGTGGGGAGTTTGTTTATTGAATTTACTGCATTTTATGCATATAAAAATTCTGGCTTCCCTTTTATTCCTATACTATCATTATAGAAATTATTGTTATTTGCTTCTTTCTGTATATTTTTCAGTCATGGTTACAGCTTTCGCATGAGATTAAGGAGATTCATCTGTGCGTGTTAGAGTAATAGGGCCTTGCTTTGAGGATTTACTCGTGGTCTGTCATTGTAGCTATTTGTTATTTCTATTGATTTTATCTATCCCTGTATTTAAATGCAAATTGGACTGTCTATCTATATTCCAGAATGCAGCAAAGGTTGTTTAAACACAATAAGCACTTTAGAAATTGACTTCATGCGGTAAAAGTTGAAATTTCCTATATGTCCTTTACTAGACTTAACCAATATTTTAGAAAGAAAACTTGTACCAATGTAGTATAGTAGATAAAAGTTGTTGCAACAGTGAGTGTTCGTGTTCCAGTCTTCAGGAATAAAATTTAATACCTGTGTGCTATAGCAGATACAAGGTGAAACATTAAATGATTTTTTTTGTTAGCTTTTTTATCGTGGATATCATTAGTAATTTGTAGTCTGAAACTATAGATCATTTGTACTTTTTCCAATTCAGAGAAAATATTTATCATTCACTGCGCTTGCAAGATTCTTTGGATATCTGCATTGTTGAACTCTATCAAGTCTTTTTTTTTTTTTTAATATGCATAAACTTGCAACACAAATGAGAATTGCTAGCTGTGGTACCAAATCCACCGCATATAATGTCTTCCTTTTGCTTGGAAGGGAAATAGATGTTTAAGCAAGGTTTTTGGTATTCTTAACGATGAAACCTGATGTAAGACAACTAGATAGGAACTGTTTGGAGACTGAGGTACAAGGTTAAGTAAAAAGAAAATATGATAGGAAAAGGTTGGTATAGAAGACTGGATGAATTATTTGAAATTCATCCAAGGTGTCTGTACTTGTTTGTCTCATATGTAGGCATGGATGTAACTCTTGATAAAAAATCTGACGTAACGGGCAATTGGTGCATGCTAGGATAGGATTATAAGAATGATTTTTCATTTATGTGGATGATTCAAGTTTGATTAATGGCCTTAGTGCTGAAGTTAATTAAATAAGAGAATGCATGTAAGGTGGTTCTAGACATTATTTCTAGTTTCCTTGGACATGATGCCTATGATTGA
>JBBYHK010000001.1:8751823-8764422 GCA_038382065.1 Adansonia grandidieri | reverse complement strand
AATGAACTTTAACTCTAAAAAATGGTGAAAAGAGAATAATTTCTTATGAAACCAAAGCATCAATGCCATTTATCCCAATGAGTAGAACAAGTTTACAATGCCCAATCATGAAAAGAAAGGAGATTATTATGTGATTTCGTCTTTGTCCTAATTGACTGATGAACTTTGACTCTATAAAATGGTGGAAAGAGAAGCATATTAAATGAAACCAAAGCATCAGTGTCACTTACTCTAATGAGGATAAAGAGTTTATGGTGCCCAACCATGAAAAGAAAAGAGATTACTATATGAATTCGTGTTTGTTCTAATTGACAAACAAACTTTAATTCTAGAAAATAGTGAAAAGAGAAGCTTTTCTTATAAAACCAAAGCATTAGTGTCATTTATCCCTATAAGTAAAACAAGTTTATGGTTCCCAATCATGCAAAGAAAGAAGATTATTATGCGAATCCATCTTTTCCTAATTGACAAACGAATTTTGATTCAAAAAAATGATGGAAGAAAAGCTTTTCTTGTAAAACCAAAGCATCAATGTCATTTATCCCAATAAGGAGAATAAGTTTACGTTTCCCAATCAATAAAAGAAAAGTGATTATTATGAAAATCTATGTTTGTCGCTATTGACGAACGAACTTTAATTCGAAGGAAATTTATGGAAAGAAAAACCTTTCAAATAAAGCCAAAGCATCAATGTTATTTATCCCAATAAGGAGAATGAGTTTATGGTGCCTAATCATGAAAGCAAAAGAGATTATTATGTGAATCCGTATTTTTTCTAATTGACAGATGAACTTTGATTCTCAAAAAATGGTGAGAAGAAAAGCATTTTAAATTAAACCAAGCATCAATATCATGTATCCCAATGAGGAGAATGAGTTTATGATGCCTAATCATTAAAAAAAGGAGATTACTATGTGAATCTGTATTTGTCCCAATTGAGAAACGAACTTTAACTCTAAAAAATGGTGGAAAGAGAGGCCCTTCTTATGAAAGCAAAGCATCAATGTCATTTATCCTAATGAGTAGAACAAGTTTACGATGCCTAATCATGAAAAGAAATGAGATTATTATGTGAATTTGTCTTTTTCCTAATTGACGGACAAATTTTGACTTTAAAAAAGGTAGAAATAGAAGCATTTTAAATGAAACCAAAGCATCGATGTCACTTACCCCGATAAGGATAATGAGTTTATGGTGCCTAACCATGAAAAGAAAGGACATTACTATGTGAATCTGTGTTTGTTCCAATTGACAAACGAACTTTAATTCTAGAAAACAATGGAAAGATAAGCTTTTCTTATGAAACCAAAGCAGCAATGTCATTTATCCCCATGAGTAGACAGAGTTTATGGTACCCAATCATGAAAAGAAAAAAGATTATTATGTGAATCCATCTTTGTCCGAATTGAAAAATGAACTTTGATTCTAAAAATGGTGGGAAAAAAGCTTTTCTTATAAAACCAAAGCATCAATGTCATTTATCCTAAAAAGGAGAATGAGTTTACGGTTCCCAATCAAGAAAAGAAAATATATTGTTATGAAAATCCATGTTTCTCGCCATTGACGAACAAACTTTAATTCAAAGGAAATTTATGGAAAGAAAAGCCTTTCAAATGAAGCCAAAGCATCAATGTCATTTATCCCAATGAAGAGAGTGAGTTTATGGTGCCTAATCATGAAAAGAAAGGAGATTATTATGTGAATCTGTTTTTCTTAATTGACAGATGAACTTTGATTCTCAAAAAATAGTGGGAAGAAAAGCATTTTAAATGAAACCAAAGCATCAATGTCATTTATCCCAACAAGAAGCTTGAGTTTATGGTGCCCAATCATGAAAAGAAAGGAGATTACTATATGAATCTGTATTTGTCCCAATTGACAAACGAACTTTAATTCTAAAAAATGGTAGAAGAAGAAGCTTTTCTTATGAAACCAAAGTATTAATGTCATTTATTCCAGTAATCACATAAATATAAAACAACAAGGGAAATAAGAATTAGAAGTAAAATAGTGATATTGTTTATAACCATCATGATTACTCCGTTGGACATGTATAGCTTCAGTCAAATTTGAGGGGTCTGATGAGATTAAAATGCTTAACCGTGTTGTGATGATGTTTGCCAAGCCTCTTATCTTTGTGCTATTAGATAGCATAATCATGTTGTGTTGTTGCTCCGATAGAATCCGTATAAATCCGATTAGATTAAAAAAAAAGTAGCTTAAAATGTTTAACATGGTTGATGATCAATTGTTGGGTGAGAAAATGACTGTAATCTAGAAAACTTGACATATGGCCTTATTTAATTTTCAAAACTCAGCCACATTTAATTTGACCGGCCAATAAACACTTTGGATCAAACCTATGGGTACTTATATATGAGACAGCTTGAAAAAATTATCACTAGTCCATCACAATAATCTAAATAATATCTCGAACATTATGAATTAGTAATTCAGTTAGGTTTTATTAGGAAGAGCGTCCAGTTATCTTGTTGTTTCAATTTCTTGTCACCTAACTGACACGACTGATGTTCTTAGCAAATCAAACCATAAAAACATACAACTAAAAGAATGATTTACAACCAATAAATTGAAAAACAAGTTTGATGAGAACAAATGGGGAAAAACTGAGCAGTAAAGTGTAGATCCACTTACATGCTTCAATGTCAATCATATTTTTTCTTGAATGATCTAAAAAAAATCGCTCACTTATAAGATTTAAAACACAAGAATCATCTTTGCTTGATCAAGGAAAATAAAAATGAAAATACTCGACAATTTTATATATGCATAATATATTTGTATATTTTATCATATTATAATAATATTTAAAAAATATATTTTAAAACATTAATAATTCCTATTATATAGTTTATATGTTAATTTGCATTATATAAATTTAGAAACATGCATTCATTTCACGTTGTTTTAATTATTTTATTCGCTTTATATTTATATAATCATAGCTAATATTATCAAGTATATTTATATATTTTCTTATATTATAATAATATTTAAAGAAATACTTTTTAACATATTAATAATTTATATTATATAGTTGCTACGCTCATAATTTGTATTATATAAATTTTAAAATATGTATTTTTTTCATGTCGTTTTAATTACTTTCTCCGATTGATATTTATATAATCATATATAATATTATCAAATATATCAAAGTGCCACCTACAACCATCAGAAATAAAAATAAAATTAATAATACTACTACACCGATAGTATAAACAGACGACACCTCAAAGCGTCAAATGTCTATTCTGTTAGTAACCGTAACAGTTTCCGTTGGCAGGCACATTACGTGAGCTCACAATACCAGTTTTATGGGCTATCAGACATACATGGTTCGGTTGAACACTAACTTCTAGCTAATTTATGCGCTGAAGCAATACCTCAATTCTCATATCCAGCAAAGCATGCTACCAAAAATAGGTGCTCATTTGTAGGGGAAATCTTATCAAACGAATACAATACTACACATAAAATACTTATCGCAATGCAGCTTCTCCTCTCTTAAGAATTCTTTCAAATACTACTATTTATAGCAAATTTGTTTGAAGTAGAATATCCTGCTCAATTTCTTCGAGATGCTTCCCAAAGTCTATGTTCAATTCCCAATTTTCGAAGCTCCATCAGTCCTTCCTCAACTAAACAAGTCGAAACACGAAATAAGTGGTTACTTGCAAGAAGGTTGGGCTCAGTGCAAGACAATAACATACGTAAGTTCAAAGTTTAGTTAAACCAGCAGAGAAGGAGAAGGGTTAGAATAGTGCAACAAATGACAACACCTCCGTGTGAAGAAATTATTGCTGAAAGTAAAAAAAATTAGAATTACCATCAACAGCATCATGTGAACTTGGCGAATGCCCAGAACGGCTGATCCAAAATTTAAGTCGCTCTTTTGCTGTTTTCTCTTCTATGCCATGGGCTTTGGCTCTTCTCCAAAAATATGTAAGCCATGCCTATACAGTATGTCGTTTACAAGGTCAGCAGCATACTATTATATTCCTCTTTCCATGCGTCAAACAGGACATACAAAAAATTAAAGGACAAATATTACTGTACATTGTACAGTGACCACTGCTTAACCAGGAATCATGTAACTGAGTCGCTAATTCATTTAAAGGAAAACAAATTGAGAATCCAATATTTTAGCTCAGCATTATGCCAACAGGTATTGCCCAAGGAGTCATCTTATCCCTTATTTTTCAGGCAAGGAAAACAAAAGAGACAAGAATAAGGGAACTGCAAAGCTTGAAGCGGATGCAATTTCCATTAAAAGGTTACATGTTATTAATTGGTTTTCATAAACATAGACAGAAATTAGTATCTAGGTGGTTCAGGTTAAAGTTAGTGCCACAGCAGCAAAATCTTTTAACAGGAAGACCAAGAAATCCATTAACCTTTTAAAGATTAATTGCATTAACCTTTTAAAGATTAATTGCAGAATGTAATGCCAACAAACATAGTTGAGATAAAACGGCAGATAACAAAGAGAGACAGACATACCTCCTTGAATAGAACATCCTCAGACTCCTCTGGACTCAATTCTGCAATAAAGCATACTGGTCATTCTTGTAATCACAAGTAATTCATAGATCTATCAATTGTCAAAATCAAAGACAAACAAAACTGGTTATATCAAGATGATACGAAACGATGAGAAAATGAGGGACATTTACTTGAATCCTTTATATCAATGGTTCTAAGTCTCTCTCTATCACTCCCTTAGGGCACCCTAAAGTGCAAAGTTTAAGCTTGTTGGATCATTAAAAGCCATTTTAATCCAGCAAGGAAAAGGGAATAAATAAATACTCAATATCGGCCAGGATATCTACAGCACAAAAGCATATAATATTTGATAGACCATGGATATAACTGCCCCACTGGTAGAGAAAGATAACCTTTGCACAAGGAGATAGGCCCTCCAAGAGCTCACCTACTATTTGCAGGAAATCAACAGAATCAGACTATATCTAATCAACTGTTCCTATTTTCTAAGCAGAACAGCCTACCAAGCACCATCTTTGACTCCTTTATTTGGGCACATGGTAACAAAAACAAATGCAACAGCAACTAAATAAATAAATAAGACTTACCAAAGGCCTCCATAAACTTTGGATCACGTGGTGACTTGATATCTGAAAAATGTGCAAGTAAGATTTTAATCAGATCAAAGGAGACAGCTCTAGAAGCAGTTATCAGAGGCTTAAACATGCATTCAATTAGCAAAAAGCAATGAAATCAGCCTGTAAACAGTGAGATTAAAAAAATTTACCATTTTGAATAGCCATCAGATGACTAAGCAAAGATGTTACAAAGTAATACAGACCATACCTGACAATGAAAGTCTAACAGAATTTGCTCTTCTCTGTTGGGCCAATGCATTCACGATGGCTTCTTCAACCTTGGAAGCCACAGTCAGATTATTAAACTAGTGGAATGCACATAGAATCTTCATTTCGAAGGTGTACCAATTTTTTTTCTTTTTTTTGGTGGGTTGGGAATGGGAGAGGTACCTTCAGAGATGCAAGCTCCTTCAAACCCATTTCAACTGAAAGCATACTTTCAATATTTCCTTCTCCAGTCAGATCATTCAAGTCCTCAACAAGTTTGCTCCTCCTTTCATTATCCTCATCACCTGCTCAACATTGTATATAGCCTTAAAACATGAGAAATGTGTATGATACGACATGACAAAGCTGCTGCTATCTAGCTAACAGGAACGACATCTTGCTAAGGCGAAAAAAAAAAAAAAGAGCTATTAACCGCAAAGCATAAACTATTTATGATTACTAGCCTTTTTCAGAAAACTCCTCCTTAGCTTTTTGGCCGGCAGAAACAACCACCTCAAAAGGAAGAGGCGCTAATGATGACCAGTACTCATGCTTGGACACTGCAATATCTGCACAGATACCTATAAAGCACAAGAAATTATGTGAAACAGTATGGCCTCAGTTTGAATATATTACCACACTCAACCTTTCAACAGCTTGACATGGGAAGGATGAAGTTAAATAAAAATAATAATAATAACAACAACAGTAGTTCATCCATGGCCTTCAAAATAACTGCCACATTATTCAACAAGATTTAGTCAAAAGAACAAAAATTTGAAAAGTGTATGACACATTTCACTCTCTATGATAAATTTCAAACATGAGATATCCAGTAACTACCATATCTTGCAGCTAAGCCCCAGTAACGAGCAAGCCAACACCTCTTAAGGACTACTTCTTCCTGAAATTCAAATACATAAAGTAATTTATCTTCTAATAAGAAGTGAATGACTTGTTGCATTTTGCAACAGTATAAGCACATACCATCTCTTTCTGAGTCAATATCATTCTTTGAGTCATTGAACGAAGGGCTTTTACTTCAGATTCAGCTCCATGAAGCTGCCTTACAATGGCTGTCGCCTCATCTTTAGCATTCTAATTCAAGCAAGGGATACACAGCAACAGCAAAGTTATTAGTTTGATTTAGAAATTGAAAAAATTCTAATATAGGATTATATACACCCAATGACAACATGCTGATACTTACCTCAACTTCAGATCTAAGAGACAAAATCTCCTTGTCTACAACACCCTTAGTTTGCTTTGCATCCTTAAGTGCAGCCTGTGAAGATAAAAGAAACGGAAATGAATGATTTTTCTTTTGCATTATCTTGAAGCTAAAAATAAAAGAAAAAAATTTGGCATGTCCTTATTTTCAGATGGAAACCATCAAGTTTATCACAACAGATGAAACCATAAATCAACTCATTTCGCAGTCTGACAGTTTGAGCTAGGCAGAGTTTGCCTAAGCTCAAATCAACATTAAATAAGGAAAACAAAAACCGAAGTATATCCAGCAAGCCTAGAATTCGTTAGTTAATATTGCAAATAAAGTAGAATTCAAATTTCCAATTACCTCTCTTTGACGCAATGAAGCCTCTTTTCTGTAGAAGGTACCACAAGATGTTAGTAAGAGGTAGATAAAACTAAAGGGCATTGACAAAGGTTACATTGTTAGAACCACAACCTACCTGCTTAACAATTTGGCTTCCAAAGATACCCCTTCTCCAAGAGAAGCAACCTTAAAAAAAGGACAAAGTCAAATCACATTTGATATGATTATGGTCTTTATGGTTACTATTGCTGGTATATTCTCTAGAGATGGATTGGATAGGGATGTATAACAATTTATGCATAACAATCACTGATAAAATAAGTGATAAAGCTCTTCATCATTGGTAAACAAATAAAGAGTTATTTTATACTAATAGAATGAAGCCCATGGAACATAAAGGGCCTTGCAAAAAATTACAAAATGGTTAAAATTATAAGATCCTTATGCATCGAGGACATGTTATTAAACTTGTTCCTAGTCATTGCATTATCTAGATAGTACAACAACAATGCTCTAAGACTAGCATATTTTAAGCCTCAATACCTATGAAGTCCGCAACCAATCTCATAGGTATAAGCATATAGATACTTATGGATAACATGTGGGTACTTGTTATGCAAACAAGTCTACTGATCATAGCTTGCTATGATAATTCCATTTTGTAGCTCACTTAAGTGTTTATGGAAACAGCCTCAATAGTATCTTGTATGCAAATTGTAATACTTTGATTTCATCTGAATAGGTCCAAATCAAGAATGCTTAGGTAGTTTGTTTTTGTATAGAATTAAAGCATGCAAAGGTAAATAAGTAGTCCAAAGAGGATTTACCACTCAAGACAAAGGTATTAAGCAATTGTTGCTGTGTGGATACTATTAGAGGCCAAACACTTAGGTGGCTCCATTTTGGGATTTCCTTGTTTTTATGTTCTAAGCTACTTGGGCTGTTTTGATTGCTTGGGATTACAATATCTCAAGTATGTATGATTTCCATCCTATGATTGTTTAATTTAATGCTTAAGCACTAGAATACGTGAGTAAAAAGCACACACACACACACACAAAAGAGGAGCAGAAAAAACAAAAACCTAAAGTTCATTGTGGAAATAAAAGCCTAAAAAGAGCTTATAAAAATCCTCATGGTCTCTGAACAAAACCATGTAGTTTCCTCCAACACCTTGCCTTATGGGATATTACTTAATTGGTCAATTAACCTTTTAGGAGTTTGAGTTTCTATTTTAATCACCAAATTTTAAAAATCACATTTTGATCACCAACAATTATAAGTGATTTTATTTTAGTGACTTAGTCTTTAAAAGATAATGGACTTGTCACCTAGCATTCCATGTCAGCATATCTTGGGAAGGTGGCATATGCATGTTAGAAGTGATTAAAACAGTATCTTTCATAGTTGGGTGATCAACAAAAAAAATCTTAGAAGATTAGAACTACTCTAAACTATACCATTAACAATAAATTCCTTTCAATTAGCGTATTGGAATTATTCAAAAGTAACATTTACATGTATATAGCTCCCCACTTGAAATTCTAAATATGTTAATGTTGACTTTAAATTTTGATTATTACTATACTTTGAAGAAAGATTCTTTGAAGAATTTAAACTTTGTTTACATGTCAACCTACATATTCTTCAAGCAGTCACTAATTTTTTAATTGAAATGATTTTCTAAATAGATATAAATTTCAACTTAGTTTTACCGATTTAAGAAATTACCAAGATAACATATATATTAGCATCTCTAAACTGTCTCTGAAATACTCCGGCTATTAGAGTTCAAAGTTGAAGGTATTAAGTTTTAACTTTTAGGATTACAAAGTGATGTTGAGGACATAGGAGAGAATTATCATACATGGTATGATCCAACACTTTGAGAGGATTTATATGGTATATTTATAGGCCATTAAAATTATCAATGACACTCTAGATTATTAATTTTTAGATAAGATTTTATGCAAAAGAAATTTGTACAACTTGGTTTATAATTTCTACTAAATATATGATTAAGTATTTTTTTTTTTTTAAGAAATAAAAAGTTATTTTAAAAAATAAGGATTATCAAGATTCCAAATTTGATGAAAATCTTAACTATTAGTTTAATTAATAGCATATTATATTTACTGATACAATATAGAATAAATTACATTTTGGTCAATCAACTTTTTGAGATTTTATGCTTTGATCCTCCAACCATGAAATTTTGGTCACCTAACATAAATATGCCATCTAGGCAAAGGTATCATGACATGAAATGCCAAATGGCAAGTCCATTACTTTTTAACCAAGTGTCAAGTGATCAAAACAATAACATTTATAAATGTTGGTGAGCAAAATGTGATTTTCAAAGTTGAGTGACCAAAACAATACCTCCCAAAAGTTAAGTGACTAAATGGGTAATTTACCCTTGCCTTGTACTACCAGGAAAAAAAAGTCAATTACCGATTTACCTGTTTCTCAAGCTCTCTAACTCTAGCCTCCACTTCCTTGCATCTTTCTTCCTCTAATCTGAGCTGTACAGTTCATTCAAGAATCATTAAACTACAATCAAACGATATAAGAGCCCATTGTAGCTACCTAGTAAATTGACAAAGAACAAGAATTGCACACCTTATCTAGGGCATTCTCATTTTCTTCTTGCAGCATGTCTAGCTGCATGATGAATAATTATCAGTTTAACAGATTGCACGTTAAGAATGCAGTTACTTCTCTGAATAACAGAAACGAACATGTACGTCAAAAAAGTGTGATTAGCATACTTCATCACGAAGTGCAGAAGCCTCACGGTTATCTCCGGTGTCTTTTGAGTTAAACCCAATGTCAGAAGCGAATCTGCATTCATAGATATTTGCACTGTTTATTTGCTACATAAATAACCAAAAAAGAAAGAGCTAGTATTTTCTATACAAACTTACAGACATGAAACAAACTTTCCTATTCGTCTTAATTGCGTAAGAAATAACAGATTTTTTTTTTTTAAAAAAAAGGTGATTGCTTTTAAAAAAAAAAAAAAAGGCTTGACCAAGATGGTATAAACTCCTCTTGTCAGAATATGATGCTCTATACATGCCAGCCAAACGACCATAAAAAATGAAACAAGTATACATCTAAAAAATACACGATGAACAAGTTGGTGTTTAGATTTTATTGATCATCCAGACAGTCCTATGACAGAAATTCTTGGCTTTGCTTTTCTTAGAGTATGAGCGCATGCCTCTATGTCCATTACTGCAGTTTATACCTTTTCTCCGGTTGCCGGTTTTTCGGAGGCTCAGAAGGTAGAGATACAGCAGTCCTCAGTGATGTTTTACTGGGTGGCGGTACAGGTAGTGTTGTACGAAGAGACATTGAGGACCTTCCAGCTGATGTTGATCGAACTGTCGGTGCTTCCTCTACCAAGTTCCTTGCCAACTAGCCTCGAAGTGTCATCAGATATTCTGGTAAGCCCTCCATATAAACTACCAAATTGAAGATAAATTGTACATACATCTAGTTTGGAGCTTATTCTTAGCAATCAAAGCATAAAACATTCTCAGATTAACCATAAAAAACGCTATTATTTTGCATTTATTAACATTCTCCTAACACAAATTCTTAACCGACAAAATTTTCGATCAAACACAAAAACCGAATTCAGAAGAAATTACTAAACATTTCATAGCAACAGAATTTAAGACACAATGCAACTAAAATCAAACAAAAAAAGATCAAGTCCGATCTCAAAGAAAAAGAAAACGAGTAAAAAAAACAAGAAGAAGAAGACAGTAAAGTTTAGCAAATGGAGTAAATTTACCGCGGGCGAAGGAGATCTCCCGATCCTCGTAGAGTGAAGAACAACCTTATTTCCGGCGCCGCCAGCCGTTGCCAGGGCGCTAACGTTTCTAGACAGCGCGAGAGGAGGTGGAGCACTATACCGGAAACCTAGATCGTCGCCGTCATCCTCTTCATCGTCGTCGTCAGTGGTTTGCGAAGCCATGACCTGAGCAAGTCGCTGAGCCGCAGCTTTGGCGGCGAAGTTCTGCGTGCGCTTGATGCTGGAAATGCCAGTGGCCGAGGAAGAACGAGCGTGGTGGGGTTGGTGATGCGCCGGCGACAATGCGGGTGACTCAACACCTCCGGCGGTGCTCCCCGTGCCCGGTTGACTACTCCAACGGCGCGTGTAAACCGGGCTCTCGGTTCGCTTCCGGTCCATGAAACCGAAGTTACTAAAACTGGAGTTTATTTAGTTTCTTTTAATAATAAAGTGAGTGAAAGGCCTAGATCTTGGAGAAAGAGAAAGTAGTAAGACAGAAGATAAATATGTCTGAGAGTTTCACGGAGAATTTTTTGCTTATTTTATTTTTCTGTATTTTTAAAAACATAAAAGTTTTATCCCTTCGGTCGTTGAAACTTGTATAAAGTGTGTAAACTGTGTGGACACATTTATGATTTCTATAACATAACAAACATAGAGAAATTATCAAATTAATCGACATTTAATTTTTCAAATTTGATTAGCATTGGTTATCAGCCATGATATATGTGAATATTTGTTTTTATATTTTCTTTTTTATTTATGTTAACATATATAAAGTTGTATATTTTATAAATAATTAAAATTAATAAAAATATTAATATGTAAAATTTGTTTTTTATTTTTCTTAAATAAATTTATTTGCATTTTAGATTACTAAAAAATAAAGATTATGAAAATAAAATAATTTAATGTAAAATTTAATTTTTTTATGTATCATCAAATAAATATATTAAATGAAAGACTTTTTAATAAAACTAAAATTCTTATTAAATAAATGTTATTAATAATAAAAAAATATTTACACTGGTAATTTAAAAATATAATGAATACTTTTGACTATTTTATTAGTTTCAAAAGATTTTTGAAATTCATACTTTTATATAAACTAGATTTTAATATCACAATTGTTGCAAATAATTTTACAGGTTCAATTTTAAATTTATTAAAAATGAATTTATTAAATAACATATTAGATAATAATCTTCATCGATAACAATAGATAACATGTAATTATTATATAGTAAACATTATTCAAATTGTTGAAATCATTAAAATACATATAAAATTTTGGTAATTCAAATACTATAATGATAAAAGAAAGTTCAAATCATAATTAAAACACTTGTGCAATGTTAAAAATATGGATTTATTATAGATTAATTCTTTCCACTAGGGTTTTCATCAAAATTATGTTCAAGTAATTGGCCTTTGTTTTACATAAGATTTGTCCCATAAAGTTAATGGAATATACACCATTTTATATTCAAAGATTATATAAAATTTAAAATTAAAAAATATATTGTAAAAATTAATGTTTAAACATATTAAGTAAAATAAAAACATACTTATAATGGACAATGATAATTAATCTTTTTGCCCATCCTACTTTTATTTCCTTTTTTTTAATTGGAGAATGTTGGTTTGGCACTAACAACGACAATGATAATATTTGGCAAAAGAATAAAATATATTATCGCATTTGTCATTCATATTAGTATTATATTATACAAAGATTTTATTTTACAATGAAAACATGCTATTTGCTTGTCATTTTGTTTTCTCAAATCATCAATGGAAATAAAATTATAGAATAAAATATTTTAGTAGATCGAAGAAATTCCTTCATTGACAATGATATATTTTGTTAGTAACAATTTAAGTT
>JBBYHK010000001.1:8709384-8730139 GCA_038382065.1 Adansonia grandidieri | reverse complement strand
TTCTCAGATTAAAAATATATTTTAGGGAAGGTTTTAAAAGTGAAAAGAAAATAAATTTTAAATGTGTTTGATAAGAAATAAAAGGAGAGAAAAGAAAGAGGAAAAATTTATCATTTTTTTTACTATTAATAAATGCAAATTATTTTAAATTAAAAAAAAGAAAAAAGAAAATAAGTTCACCTTAAATTGAAAAGAAAAAATAAAAAAAAAAAAGTGGTATGAATAAATGCGTATATTTATAAAAATATATTGTATTTTTAAAATTTTATTTTTTATCTTAACTTATACGGGGTATTATAGTAAAACATTATATATTCATTTTATTTTTTTAATTTTTCAATCATATTAAGTAATAAATAGAAAGAAAATATTTTTTTCACTTTTTTATTTTTCCTATCAAAACACATTAGTAAAAAGAGAAAATAACGTTTTTATCTTTTCACTTTTCACCTTCAAAATTTTAATCTGTTCACTTGTGTTTTTATCTTATTAAACAAACCCTTAGGATAATGTATAAAATAATATGATTATGAATTATATATAATTTTATATTTAATTATCTAAAATAATATTTTGATAATAATTATATAACTTCATATTCAATTACTCGTAAAATGGAAACAAAATAGGGAGGGAGATATATAGAAAGTTAAAATTGTTGATTAGAGGCTAACAAAGAGTAAAGATAAATGTTGGTAGAGTGTCATGCCATGAATTGAGGAGGATTGCAATTTACAGACTAGGCAAATTGCCTCAAGAAAACCTTGAAAACAAGAGAAAAATGTGATTTCTCATTGAAGCGACAAAATTGACATAAAAATGTCACTCACTGCCCCCTTTCCAATATCTCATTCTCAATGTATGTTAAAAGCTCCCGTAATTAAGCATATATTTAAGAAGATAGACCACAAAGCAAAGAAAAAGAAAAGCAAGTAGAAAATATAGAAAGTAGTGTTTAGAAGAAATTACTCAAAACCAGACTATAATATGATCAATAATGTAATTGTAGTTATAGAAGAAAATGTAAGCTAAGTAAGGCCTTAAAAAGAAAAAAGAAGTTATATGTCCAAATCAATTTGTATAAACTTAATATTATGTTTAGAAAGTTAAATTAATTTCACGTTTTGTACAAATTGATAGATTTTGAAAAAGACCGTTGTCATTGTCATTATATAAATTTCAATTTCAACAATAATGTCTCCATTAATCGAAATTATTTCATTTTATTTTAAATAAATAAACTTCTATTTTCTGTCTTGTATTCGCATTCACGTACAAGAATAAATCAAATCAAACGATCATCCCTTAGTAATAGTATCTACGTTTAGTGTAATTAAAGAAATATTAATCCCGTTCCCAATGCAATTTATAAAATAAAATATTGATCTTGTCTTCTCTAACTCTTCTTCACCAACGACAAATAAGAATAGTGAAAGTGTAAGTAAGGTCGAAGGTGCAGCTGAGTTGAGGTCTGGGTAGCCGCATATGGCATGGCATCCCCCGTTAACTAACTCTAAAAGCCCAAGGCTTTAAGTTTTAAGGATGAAAACTAGAAAACTCACACCTTCTTCTTCTTCTTCTTCTTCTTCTTCACTTTCTCTTCCTTTATTTTCCAATATGCCTCGAAAATCGTCTCTTTTAAAACACACCCTTATCGCTACCGTCTTCTTCCTCCTCGCTTTCTACGCCTTATTCACCGCTTTCTTCCACGCCCCTCTCCCTACCTCTGACGACCTCGACATTCCTTCCCGGGAAACGGAAAACCTCAATTTTCCCCTTAAACAGCTGGACGCCGCCCCCCAAGTTTCCAACAAAGTTAAAGTTTTTATGTATGATCTCCCTCACAAGTTCACCTACGGCATCATCCAACAGCACGGCCTCGCGCGTGGCGGATCCCCCGCTGCTGATGTCACCACCCTCGGCTACCCGGGTCACCAGCACATGCACGAGTGGTTCCTCTTCTCCGACCTTGCCCGACCGGAATCCGAACGCCTCGGATCCCCTATCGTTAAAGTCATTGACCCGGAGGAAGCCGACCTTTTCTACGTTCCCGTCTTTTCTTCTTTGAGCTTGATTGTCAACGCGGGTCGCCCTCCTGGATCGGGGTCGGGTTACAGCGATGAGGAGATGCAGGAAGAGCTGGTGGAGTGGCTTAGTGGGCAAGAATATTGGAAGAGGAATAACGGGTGGGACCACGTCATAATAGCGGGGGATCCAAATGCGCTTTATCGGGTCGTGGATCGGATCAAGAATGCTGTTCTTTTAGTTGCTGATTTTGGGCGTTTGAGGCTGGATCAAGGGTCTTTGGTGAAGGATGTGATAATTCCTTATTCGCATCGGATCAGCGCTTACACTGGAGATTTTGGGGTGAAAGACAGGAAAACCTTGCTCTTTTTCATGGGCAATCGATATCGAAAAGAGGTAATCAATAGTCCATTACAATTACTTTTTTTTTTTTTTTTTTGCCATTTCAACTATTAGGGTTATCTAGATTATTATGGTGATGATGATGAGATCAATTTCAGACTTAGATTAGGAAATCAAGGGGAAGAAGAAATCGCCCAACTGATTTATCTGTCATAATTGCTGTGTTGCCTTAACCAAAAGTTTTTATTTTTGCTCTGAAACAACTGCTTGCTTGCTTAAATGCCTGCTCTTGACTTATTTATTAAGAATTATACTAGAGCACAGCTCCTCATAGTTGCCGATATTGGTCTGAAATCAAACACTATACCGAAGCAGATCTCACATGGAGTAGCATACCGTGAGATGTTGGTAGTAACACTTGCAGGATAGTCATCTTAGATTGACTTATATTTCTCGTTTTTTTTCCCAGGGAGGCAAAATTCGTGATTTGCTTTTCCAAATACTTGAAAATGAAGAGGATGTCATAATAAAACATGGAACACAATCCAGAGAGAATCGAAGAGCAGCCTCACATGGGATGCACATGTCAAAGTTCTGTTTGAATCCTGCGGGCGATACTCCATCTGCTTGCAGACTATTTGATTCAATTGTTAGCTTGTGTGTCCCTGTGATAGTCAGTGATAGCATCGAGTTGCCTTTCGAAGACATTATAGATTACAAAAAGTTTTCAGTATTTGTGGAAACTGCAGCCACACTAAAACCAGGATATCTTGTTTCTTTGCTGAGAAAAGTACCAGCAGAGAAAATAATTGAATATCAGAAAGCCATGAAAGAGGTTTGTACTATTTTCATTTTCCCTTGCTTTTTTAATCATTCTCAATTAAATTACTTCATTGATGAGAAGTAATAACATTGATTTTGATGTATAAAATTGACAACCAAACTATAATCCAACTACATATGCTCGATATATATTAGCTAATATCACGTATGTTATCCAGATTCTTCATTTTCCCCAAAGTATCTGTATCCGACACATATTCTGACATGGATAGGGGATATGATCCTCCAAATATGTAGAAAAACTTAGAAAAAGTTGAGTATACTCATGGTGGACAGATACTCTTATTTGAGACTCATATTGAGATCGGGTAACATAGATAGGAATTGTGTTTAGTTCGAGTCAGTTGCATATGCCAAATATGGAAATCTGTGTCCTGACTTGCTAATGATGTTTGTCTTTGAGCAATTTTCCCGATTAAGAGGTATTGCTATTAGAATTTTTGGTTGGTTTTCTTTTTTATTTGTTGTCATGCATCGTTAAATAGTTAAAAGGAATCACAAAATCACAATTTTATCTAAATGTCTGTTACCTGAGCTTTGTTCTCAATTTAAATTTTGTGGATTCAGGTAAGGCGGTACTACGACTATAGTCATCCAAATGGAACGGTTAATGAAATATGGCGGCAAGTCTCACAAAAGCTACCTCTTATCAAACTTATGATTAATCGAGACAAGCGGCTTGTCAAGAAAGACTCGAATGAACCGAATTGCTCTTGTCTATGTTCAAACCAGACAGGAATTATCAGCTCCCTATGATAAAACATCTCTTTTTGTTGATCCTTGAAGTTGAAAAGTTCATATGTCAAACGGCTGTCTCTGAGTCTGAATATCAACATGAGAAGATACACACTACTGGGACTCCGGCAGGTTAGAGGAATAATTTATGATTGATTACCCGCATTTGCCTTTGGGGTGGTGGGTTTTTCTCTCACTACTGAACTGGAAGTTGATTTGCCTTTGTTTAAGCCTTTCTTGCATACTTTGTTGTAGAGTAGATTGAGATTTTGAGTATAGTTGTAACAGTAATTGATATATGTAAATGTCAGAAATAAAAAGATCAATGATGCTCGATTCATTTACTAGCAGTCTTTTGATTAAAAATCAAATTAAGGCAGTTGAATGAAGTTTTTTTCATTACACAAGGAAGTGATCTTCGGTATTATACTCTTGGAAGAAAACTTCAAACGAGGTTTATAAATATAATATGCAAATAATTTTCTTTATGGGTTCATCTGTCTCATTGACCCATGGTTTAATTGCAGGCAAAAGTTAAAAGGTTAATCAAATAGAACTGCAAAATTCACACCTTACATGCAGGTGGTCCACCCAGTTCATGCAACAAATAGTGCAACAAATTAGATGGATAGAGCTACATGGAGCTGATATGTATATTATATCACTTCTGTTTCCCTCAAGTCAGATTAATTCGGTGCATGTTCTAAGTGAACTGCGGTGATTTCTAATGATGGCCATTGTCTGATCGGATCTGGGCCGTTGAAATTTGTGGGCCATTCCAATCTTTCGGCTTTTGTACCTTATAGTCCTTCAAGTCTGATTAAGTCGGTGTGGCTCAGATTAAAATCACGTTTATCAAGGCGAATTGACGTTATCACATCAGAATAAAACCCTCATACCATAATTTGGTTCATAAAAAACAAGTCTTTCGAAAGATTGAATGTTTTGGA
Organism: Adansonia grandidieri; assembly: GCA_038382065.1. Lineage (NCBI taxonomy): Eukaryota > Viridiplantae > Streptophyta > Magnoliopsida > Malvales > Malvaceae > Adansonia > Adansonia grandidieri. The sequence continues at coordinate 8,725,244 of JBBYHK010000001.1, read as the reverse complement.
TTAAAAGAATATACAGGACAGAGGCTGAAGGAAAGTGAAAACATGGTGAACTTTGTTCTGCAACTGCAACTGCCAACCAGCAACTTGAGAAGCTTCTCTATTTACGCTTCATCTAACGGAAGTACTTTCCCTATTTCTGTTGTCTATGCTTTCTGGGTTTTTCTTTTTTTTTCCTAATGTTTCTGGTGAGATTTTATCTGCTCAAAGCAAAGGAATAACCTTTGGATTACTGAACTGTAATTGGCATAAAAGAACAAGTACTCGTAGTGGTATTTGATTGGATTTTCTTTTGGGTGAATCGAATTGAATGAATGATAATATATATATATATATATATATATATATATATATAGGGGCTCCTCCGGGCAGTGGTTCACAAAGCGGGGGACCAGTGATTTTGGAGCTTCCACTGGATAAGATTAGAAGACCCCTAATGCGCACCAGAGCAAATGATTCAAAAAAAGTTCGGGAACTCATGGACAGTATTCGACAAATTGGACTTCAAGTACCAGTAAGCCCTCTTCATTTTCTTTATATATATATAAGAAGAATTACCTTGACAATTCTATCTATTTTAAGTATCTATGCACACCGGAATTAGTTTTTTTTTTTTTTTTTTTTTTGTGGGGGTGGTGGGGGAGGGAGGGGGGAAGTGATTTTGTATCTGATTTTGAGTATAAGAGCTCAAATCCTAGCAAAATGCTCTGCAAAAGACTATATACAAATTGATAACTGTCTGGAACACTACTATTTGTTGAATTCCAACTACTTTTTTCCTGATAATTAATGCAAATTGCAGATTGATGTGCTTGAAGTTGATGGAGTTTATTATGGTGCGTACTCATGTACTTAAAATATTAAACCACTCGATCGGTTCTAGCCTTTGGCTACTTCTCAAACTGCGTAGTTTTCAAAATAAAACAAAGATAAAAGAATAATAAAGGATCATATATATATATATATATATATATATATATCGCACAAAACCTAATAACTTGGAGATATAGAACTTTGAATGAATTGGTATTGTACAGGTTTCTCCGGTTGTCATCGTTATGAGGCTCACCAGCGCCTTGGCCTCCCAACAATCCGTTGCAAGGTTCGACGAGGAACAAAAGAAACTCTCAGGTTTTGTTTTGCTCATCATAAATCACTCTGTTATCACCATGAATCTTTTTTTTTAACAAAAAAAAAATTATCTTTGTTTTGCAGGCATCATCTTCGCTGATCGGTGTTAGTATTAGTATATTATGCACTTTGTTGGCTTGTATATGTATATTCTCGAACCTATTTCGCCTATACCTGCTTTTTTAACTTTGTATATTAAATGTTTAAACAACTTCACACCGTAAGTTTCATTGTGACAACTGATAATCAGTCCCAAATGATATAAATAGAAGAATCGTACCTGCAATTCTGCCAGGTAAATATATTCATTTAAGCCCATTACCTTGGATTTACGGGTTTCTGCTAGTAATTATGTAAATATATTCATTTAAGCCCAGAGCCTGTTAGTCGTCCTCCTTTGGATTCCAAAATCTGGAATCCTGTTCTTCCTTTCAATTTTGAAATCAGTATCGGATGAATTTTGTTAACAAATATCTTTACATTTTTCTTAAAAATTAATTAATATTTTTACTTTTAGTGATATTTGTTTCATTGCTAATGATTTTTAACAATTATTGAACTGATTTTCAAAGACATTACTTTATTTAGTAAGTAGTTAGCCAATGGCATAGAAAATTAACAATACTTGCACTTTATTATTGTTATTAATAATTTATCTGTGAATCTTATGCAATAAAAATATGGAAAATAAATTAATTGAACGTAAATTATTGGTTCAAAAAGTATGGAAAGAAGATACAAATTTATGTTATCGGAGTACGAGTATATATCTTTATACATGCATACTCAAATTTTGTAAAGTTTTTGTTTTTCACGTATTTAAAAAAAATTATATCTTTATATTATGTACAAATATGTGTTGAATATGTATTGAACAAAAGTATTTTAAGAAAAATGAAAAAAGAAGTAATACAAATGTAAACATGAAAATTAGGACTACTTTCAATCTTGAAAAGAAAATTTACCTAATTTACAGGAAAAAAAAGTGCAGTGCAATAAAAGCTGTTGAGTAGATTTACATACACATTTTGGGGGGAAAATTTGTGTGAGCTAAACCTAATTATATGACCTAATTCCAACATAATCACTGACAAGAGGTAGATAATTTAGCATGGCAATAATTCCTTTCTTGATAAGGACCATATTCTTACTTGTATGAGATCGGACCAGACCTTGATACCGCAAACCTCGGCAGCGGACTGGGACCCGTGCTTCCTGAAGCCGATCCTTCAGGGTACTTGACTTTACGGCTTGAACTGTAATCCAAAGGCCCAGACCGGCGGACGTTCCGATGTTTGTTTTCGACGCCTCGAAGACTTCTACTTTCAGCATCATAAAGGTGCTCTTGGGTGTGTGATGATGATCCTTTGAAGTAACCTGAATCATTAGCACTATACTGCGGAGTCAAATCTCCTCGGGGTTGCCTCATTATAGGGGATGCATGGGCCAATGAGACGGCAGGCGAATGGCGCGGCGAAGCACTTAATAGTGCCACTGGCATCAAAGGTGAGTTCGCATAGTACTGGCTATATATCGAACGGAGAATAGCGTAAGGAACGTGGGTCTCCAGAGAGCTTCTGGGAAGGTATGGTGATATGTCACAGAGTTGGTCCAGAAAAATAAGCTTGGCAACGAGATGAGATCTGCACAATATCAAAGGATAAACATCAACGCTTTGTATTAGCATTATATCAATAGAATATGCATAGAACTGAGAATCATGAGACGTCAATATTGGCTTGTCATGGTCTGTTTCAAGTCCCACATGTAATATAAGCTTGTAAAATTTATCAAATAAAAAGAAACTCAATATATCAACTCTATGACAGTGACCTTTTCTTCTTTGCTGACATGTTAAAATGCTTAGATTAGATCTGTCAAGAAGATGTGAAATTAACATGAGATTAGATTGGATTAGATTAATCTTAAAACACATGCTAAGAGGAATTGAAGCAGGCTTCGGAAGCATCAGCATGCGCTTTTGCATCAGTTATTGTTAGGATACGTCTCTAGTAAAAGCTCTACGATTAAAGGGGGAAAAAAAGGGTGAAGGGACTGCACGGACATCAATATCAGTTACCTGTTAGATTCGTTCCACGAATCTAGTACAATTCCTGCCGAGAATTTAACAAAAAGCTGCATTGCCGATTTGATACTAGCTTCTGCTGACACACGCATATCAGGATCCAAACTGTCGGCATTACCAGCATGACCATTTGACAGTAACTGTCGCTGGTGATGTTCACGTGCCAATCTAACATACTCGCTTCCAGCTATAACAGCACTAATGCACCTGCCAAGTTAAAACAAAACAATTACCACTCAGTCAAACATCATATTGCAACCCCCTCTCTTTACAACAATACGCATACAGAAACAAAGCTTGAGCAGTAATGATAGTGTTATTGAAAGTTGTCTCCTGAATGACTTCATCGAGAAGCCACAATTTTGACAAAAACAAACAAAGGTGGTATGCAGGTCAGGATATATTACTTGCAAAAAAAAAATTGTAGCACCTACATGAGGCACATCAATCCTCATTTAAAATTCTAAGATAGATTTTGAAATATTAAATGACAGATAAACTAACCAGTCAATATTTGTTGGGTTAGACATACTAGCTACAAGGCATTCAGTTAGTAATGTAACATCCCACCATCTCTAGAACTCATAGTCAACCCAAAAGTTCTTTTTTAAAAGAAAATCAGAAAGGAGAACACCTTGCCAAACAATGAATATTGTTGTTGAAACCCCCCGTGTCAACATTGAAGCCAGTTGTGTTCCAGATATTTGATGTCATGAACGTGGCAAATAAATAAGGCAACAAGCTCCAGGACCCATCATTTGCGCCTCCAACTTCCTCTAAAATTGATCTAACCCAGTCCGAGTCATGATCACCACCAAGAGCAACACTATTTGCTACCGCCCTCATTCTTCTGATTTCCCTCTTTTCAGGTATTTCTTCAGGTATATGCTTAACTACCCCAGCAAGCAATGAATAAATTAAGGGTGCACCTTCTTCAAGCACAGCTCCAGCAGCTTCAGCTAAAAGTTTATCAAAAGCCAATGCCTGTCCTGCCTCGATACAAAAACCAATTATTGTGTCCAAATCCACAATTTGCTTCAAACAAGCTTCTCTTTCTATTCTATCACCAGAATGCAAGCTGCCAGCAACTGCTTCTAACAACTCACGATTTGACCGTAACGACGTGTCTATGCAGTTCAACAGGGCAGCAGTGTGTTCTTTCATCATTCTATCTAGTCTGTCAACTCCATAACCACCAAAAATACGAACAAATGCCTGCAATTCTCTAAGATCAGTGACAGACTCGGCAAAATATCCGCCAACTGGTCTTGTGCTTTTGAAGCATTTGTGCATAGGTGTAAACAGAATTCCAGCACCGGACACATCCTTCACAATGTTTTCTATGTACCAGTTGCAGACAACTTCAGTGGCTGATCCAGTATGTTGCTCTGCTGGTCTGTCAAATAAATGCAGAGAAGAAACTGGTCCAGAGAAGGTCTCCGAGAGTAAAACTTCTCGGATTCCTTGTGTTAAATCCATGCTAATGTGCTGTTCTGCCAGATGGACTATATTCATGTGTCTGCGGATCAGTGATTCTAGAATAGAAGGCCTTTGAAGATCATTATCGGTTTTCAGTACTGCAAGTAATCTCCTTCTGAAGTTCCCAAGAATGCATTCCCTCATGTACTGCAAATATGATGAGAATATTATAATTAAAACACGTGAATACTTAATGGCCTGCTTGGAGTATTTGACCAGACTAAATCAAGAATTGCTTTCAACTAATACGTTAAATAGTGGCTTCGAAAAACCACCTAATAAGTTAAACACCAATTTGCCAGGCAAGTTGACAGAATATAAATAGCCAACTTGGAGCGTATCAGTGGAATTCTAAATGAAAACGAAACATGTTCCAGGAAACCAACAGGCCAGGCTCATATCTCAACATAAAAGGGCCAGATGCAGATTTAGCATGACTCACCTCCCTCAGAACAAAGACATGGTTCAGAACACATATAGGCTCCATATCATTCAAAACTGAGCACAAATTGGTCAACCTCTGCATTGCAGCCTCCAACCTAGAACAAACAAAAGTTATGACACTATTAATTTATTGATTCAGATGATCTAAGCAAAGGAAAGAAAAGTTCAGGCAAGCGCCTTACATTTTGATTGAATTGTTATTCTCTGGGTAACTCTCATGGCCTGGCAAAGGATAAGCAACTGGTCCTTTTGGGGATTTTGCTAAAGGAATTGAAACTCGGGATGCATTATTCAAATAAAATGCTGCTTGCTCTGGAAGAAGCTGAGATTACTTGAAAGTTAGGTTTACAAATCATCTTCAAGTAATTTACACTGGAACAAGAATTAAACACCAACCTGCATCTCCAAAGCCCCAAAGCCACCTTCAGAATCAAGGATGTTAATCAGACCTTCCAATCCTCCCATAATTGATTCAATGAGAGACTCAACATATAGGACTGCATCTCGCCCAATTTTTGTCACCTGATAATTGTGGTAAATATAAAGCAGCCATAAACTTTCCCACTCTAAAATTTCCTTCTAGTGGGAGGACAAAAACAAAAGATACTACAGATTGAGCATTAAAACTCTCCAAGCAATATGGGGTCATGAGTTATAACTTGTCGGAATGATAAGTGTACCAACGTGTAGAGTTCATGTAATCACTTGAACAATAGACAACAAAGACTATGAAATGTGGGGAAGGGTGGGATATTTCATGCTGCTGGTTTAATTAAATCATTACCTCCTCTGGAACAATTGGAGATGCACACTCGGGGAAACTACTAGCAACACCAAGCCATGCACAGCAATGCTGTGGACGCCCCTCTGGTCCAAACATAGTGTTTCTAAAGACCTATTACAGAAGGTACATAGAAGTCAGAATTGAATGCAAGATATTTCAGAAGAAAGAAAAGGAAAAGAGTTTCAAAGCATACTGCGGTCAGGTGCTGGTGGTAGAAATATAGCTTTTTGAGACTGCCATGCTTTGATAATTGAGACTCAAGTTGATCAACACATCTGCATTGAAACAGATCCATATATTTTATCACACTGTTTTTTACATAACAAAACAAAACTGTATGAGTTTATTTAGCAAGTGTTAGTTTTGTAGGCATTTAATTTCAAAAGAAAATATGAAATATAGTTTACTTAACAGAATTTCCAAATCAGACAAAATGGTGAGTGAGACTTTGAACATAAGAATATTTTGGAAGGAATGAGAAAACAGTGACATGCAGATTCATCTTGAACTCTATCAATTGAACTATTCAGGGAGGCCTTCAAATATGAATTATTGGAGATAACATTATATGTGAAAATTTTTCTTTCATAACAGCTGCAATGCTGGAGTATCATCATTCTCAGCATCTGTTAACAGATGCCACACCAGCTACGCAACAAAATAATGTTCCCAATATGCAAAAACACATGAAAAACTACTGTATAATTCCACTTTTCGAAGTAAAAATGTTTTCTAAAAATGAAATGAAAATTTATTTTCTCATATTGATAGCAGTTAATGTATTTGGGTCAGTTATCAAATAAGCCTCAGTAATCATGTGAATCAAAGTCAGCGCACCTGGACCAGTTGTATGCTGCATTTCCTTCTGATAGTAACCCTTCCTTTCCAGTGGAGACAGTAGCTTTCTCCAAATGTCTTATGTTTATAGATGATCGAGCAGATGTAACAATCATCAATATAGACAACCAATCTTTACGGAAGTCCTGGTTAAGAATAACATATGATTCCAGATTAGGCATACAATCCTAAACAAGCATAAAGAGTACTTCTAGATGCATTTTGTTAATTTGTAAAGTGATAACAGCAGCATAAAGAATATTTCAAAAACAACTTTAATAAAAAGGATGAAAAGATCTCAAGCGCACATATATCAAAGGCACCTATATGAGAGAGAATAAGTTAAATGTTCAGGGTTCCTAACATCAGAGAGGAAACACTGTAATCATGGAGCACATATTTCTGCACCAAGCAGATGCACAAGCTAGAATCATAAGACAAATATAATATACATACACACACATATGTACATATGTATGTATATTATCTATATAAACTGTTCCCTGTGGCTTCACATGTCATTAGGTATGACCAAAAAGCTATGCAGCTAAAGAGACCATGTCAGCTAATACTAGTATAATTTCAAGGGAAAAATGGTTTTATAAGGTTTCTTACAGATAGGTCACAAGTGATTGCAGAAATATTTTCACCCTGTGGCTTGGGTATATTTTCAAGTTGCTGGACAATCTGCTGAAAGAGTGTTTTTAAGGTTGCATCAAGATCAAGAGCCACCATTCCAGGAGTCCCCAGCAAAAAACGGATTCTACCAGCACAGGATGAGAGATATGATAATGCATAACCCCGAATTGCTGCATTGAAAGACGTAAAATCTTTAAATACATTTAATGTATGTGTGAAGTTTTTCTTGTAGTAATATAACATCATACTGTAATATCTGCACTTAAAAGCATATAACTAATATTATAGCAGTGACTGAAATAGAGACATATGTATAACTGCATCATTAGCCATGGCATCAGTGTTTACAGACACTATTTTTGGAAGAATTTATCCCAGTAACAGGAAGTAGACCTGCTTTGGCCTAGATTTTTGCTTACTAAGTTTTTTATTTGAAAGAGATTTATTTTGATGAGGAAATGAAAAACAGATGTTTCTTGCTTAACAAAAGCAGATATACCAGAAGCTATTCGTCACATTTAGCCTCCTTGATGGATTTATTATGCCATGGAGTGGTCTGCAGCCTTCTTTTCCATGTTCCCAGTTTTTAAGGGAATGCTTTTGCATTCTCTCCTTAAAATATGCCTTTACTTTAGCCTTTGACACAAGAAATGCCAGCATCTTGAAAGTTACACATTCACATCGACACAAACTGATAGATCTTTGTATTTGTCGATCTATAACATGCATCTTGTAGATGGAAAGTAAACTTCATTTATTCAATTTTATCAAATAGTACGTTTACATCAACAAAGAGACTACCTGCAATATACTTGCGCACTAGACAGCATAAATGGTCCATTCCATCCAGCAAGAACCCAATAGTTGGATCATTTGGATCCTGCAACAACATCATTTCTATCCAAGTTAAACACCAGATTATGTTATCTTAAACACAAAGATAGATTTAGTGATAGCATAATTCAATTTATTCATTCATTCACAAGAAGCAGGAAAAAAAATCAATAAAAGACCACCAACATTAAATATTAAGACGAGCAAAACCAAGGGCAAGAAAAGGACACAAACTAGAAGGCCAAAATATCTTCAAGGAAAAGGTTTATTGATATAAGGACCAAAAAATTTACTTACTATGTCAACTGGAACCATTCGAGCACCTTTTGATTTTGATGATGCAATTCCTACATGTTGAAAATACCAGATAACCTCACATTGAGCCAATGCCAAGGCAGAAAAAACCATCTGTGAGGAAGCAGAATATTATTAGACAAAACATAAAGAATAATTCTCACTCTATAATTAATACAAGTAAATTTGTTAGTTTTAGGCCAATAGTTAAGATGGCCGTGACTTGTAAGAGAGAGGTGTTATATGTCGTCTTTATGAAGTATATGAATAAAACAATATCAAGAAAAGTAGCAATTGCCCCACTGATGAAACACTTTGGATTAACAGCATTACTATCCCAACCAGTCAGAAATTAAGATACAAGGAACATTATTTTTTTCTCCAGAGCTTAGTTGAAATTGGAACAATTTAAGCATATGCAAATGAAGAAGGCTTTAGGAGGCAAGAAGCACACTAGTAGAAAACTTTAAATAGGAAGGAGTTCTTAAAAGAGTCTGGCACCAACCATACCTGAATGTTTGGAGCCAACAAACTTGGTTGATCAGTGAAAAAGAGCACCATCCTACCAATTTCTTGCTTTAGTAGTATCCTCCTCTCATGGTGTATAGCATCACATGATATCAATGCTTGCTCATGCACTTCACTGAAACCATAAACAAATTTACCATTTATTATTAAAGCTGAAGGTGACATCTAGATAAGAAACACAGGAAACAACAGCTTTAAGAAAACTATGGTAATTTTATAAAATATTTATTAATGCATAAAGACAAAGAACGACTGAAAGTTTTCATGCCTTGAAATTCTTTGAATTGCTTTTTTTTTTATATTAATTAGCACAACTCACAGTCTTCTCAGTAAACACACACACACACACACATATATATATATAGGTTTATATATTGGATTTTAAGTCGAGTCTTCTGTACTTCTCTGTTCTCTTTTTTTCTTTTCTTTTTCCTGATTCATACTAGTCACCATGTCCAATGACTAGCAGCAATAGTTAATGGTTAGAACTATGAACTGTAATCTAAAACAACATGACTGGACACAGGCACCTTTCTATTTCCCATCCCCCCCCCCTTTAGCTGTACGTTTCATCGCTCCTTGCACTTCTACTGTATATTAACCTTATTTGAACTTTCAATGTGATTTTAAGCATGGAATTACCATGAAGTTGATTTTCGGTTTCCCTAAGAACTTGACCTTCAACCATGTACACATTTACATGACAATGACATTCCTAAGAACTTGACTTCTGAGTCACTCTCACTTCCAGATTCAAGAGTGCTGCTATAATGGAAAATTTCGGGACCCATTAGTCATAGTTGCCCATAGATTCAATAACAATTTAACCAAATTATCCAGCATATTTATACATACTGGAAGTTAGAACATGCCAATTAAACAAATCTAGCTACAAAATGATATCACTGGGAATAAAGGAAAACCGTCAGAATGATAAGTTCTCCATCTGCAATTTCTAATCACAGCTCATAAAAATACTATGAAAATATATAGTTCAGATCCTGGCACTAATCTTACCCTATCATTCTCTCAACTTGTTTGGCCACACTATATTCCAAATCTGCTTCTTTTTGTTTAGTCCGCCCCGATTTTGCCATCTTCTTTGACTCCAGTATCCGAGGCAATACATATAACTGATAATCCTCATGCAATAGTACATACTGCATGCCCAAAATTACATGAGTCGGCCATTAGAAATGAGAAAAAAATAGTTTCAACATCAGAAAGTAAAACTTACCTCATCCCTGAATAATGTAAGAACTAAATTTTCCTTCAGTACAACCTGAAAGCCATTAGGGAAAAATAAGTAAACAGAAGGACAGAACAGACAATAACGAAATAAAAAATAGGAGCTTATAAAATGACAACCAATCACTTTCCAGCAGAATAATCCAAAACCCAAAAGGGGTGCAAATTGCTTACTAAGATTTCAAGAACTCAAGATTCAGCCCTCTTAGCTATATGATAGGCATAAATTATTTGCTAGTATTTGCCCAGAAAAATTATATTCAACACTCAAAGAAAGAAGCCAAATTACATGAGTCATAAACAAGTGTCCAGAGAGCCCCAGTTGGCTGCCCTTATACTACTTGCATAATGAAAAATAGTCATGTTATTCGGTTTAATGAAGAGAGGTAGAGTAAACCACTGATTAAAGGGGTTAAGGTACAATTTCTAGGGAAATAGTTTGTGGCCTATTTCACAGAACAGACTGTTAATCCTGTATGTAGATAAAGGCAATTTTCAGAAGATTTTGATTTTAGAAAAAAAAAAAAAAGCTTAAAAAAGGATCATTTGTATCAATATTTGCGATTTTGCCCATTGGCATGTATACCAATCTGAACCACAAAATTGTTAATACATCCAGAGAAGAAATAACCAAAAGAATTATCAGAGAGTTACCAAAGCAATATCAATGCTAGTGACACGAAGCAGCTCATCAGGACAAACTAGATATCCAAGCAATACCCACTCCCTGTAGGCAGTAACATTTGCCAGATCTTGGGCTCTCTGCAGTATAGAAAATGATGCCACAAATGCAGTTGCAATAAACTTTGTATTCGATAGGAAAAAAAAAGTTTAAACTTGCTAAAATAATATAGAACAGAAATCATGAGGAAAGTACAAAAATCTTAAAATATCTGAAAATCTTTCCAATGAACATTATTTACCATTGGATGGGCAGAATTTGTAAGAATGTCTGGATATCGAGGATGATATGGACTTAAAAATCCCTCATTTCGCAGCTTCCTTGTGTCTGTGGATAGGAAAATAATTGGACCCACAGCCTCTAAAACCTGGCAATACAGATTGGATAAATCAGTCTAACTATCTCCAACATAAACTCATGCAACTCTTGGAAAGATAAAATTCAAGAACAATCATTCAACATTTAAGTGATAAGAACCACCACAACTCATAAAACTAGAAAAAAGCATTCAAACCAGTGGGCATATATATCCGTAACAAAGCTTTATAAAAGGATAGTCCTACATTAGAAATTTGTCCCTAATTACAACTTACGAGCACCATTTCAGGCAGTGTTAATATTTCTTTATTCCTTTGAAGAGCAGTTGCAAACATTTACATCATAATCCTCACATGCATGGAGATTATGAACTAATCCACAATCTTTAAAGGAGAAGTTATCTTTTCTTCCAGAATTTTCATATGATAGTTGACTTAACCTTTCATCATTTCCAAAAGAAAATGAATAGCAACCATTTGAAAGAAAAGATTGGAATTTGACAAGAGACAAATACAGTGTACAAGGGAGGAGGAGATTTCCTCTTTACACGGGTAGGGTCGCTTTTAGAAAATCAGGTCATTAACTACTATATTTGAAAAAAAAAAAAAAAAATCTGGCTAGAAGACAAGGATACTACAGGACATATACTTGGACAAAATGGAGCAGAAACATAACAGACAATGATTATCTTGTTATATATCAAAATAAATGTAAAAGAAAACAAGGAACATTATAAAAATCATGTTCATTAGGCAGAGCATGAAAATGACCTCTCCAATACGTGGGCTGACAAAATTGAGATCTTCTTGTAATCCTTTCAATGGCGGATCATAAGAGTCTATGAATTGAATCAACCTGAAATTTAAAGAAAGAAAATTACCTGTTTTGCTAGCAAATATACAAAGATAAGAATCATATGGCAATTTGCTTTCAAGAAGATTCAAATAAAAGCAGTATCAACCATATTATCCTAAAGAGAGGAGGAACTTTGGTTTATCCTAAAGAAGATGATTTTTCCCTCACTGTAAATACCATGTGCTAAACAAACTAATTAACTAACCAGCATTAAGTCATAATAATAACTCCTAGCGAATTTTTAAACTCATGTCATCTATGCAGAATTTTCTTCAAGCTCCAATCCTCTAATCCCAGCAGAAAAATAGATAAAAACAACTGCCTATTTTTATAGCAAACTAGCAATAAAGTAAGACCCTTCAAGTTTCCTTAAGAAAAATGTAAATCCCTCAAGCATTTAAATATATATTGGCCATAAATCAATTAAATGTATTGCAACATTCTTAGAATTAAACCGCAAGAGTAAGACGTAGTGTGTGAGTTCATACCGATGATAAAAATCACAGTCCCGGTCGTTTCTTGACATAGCATGCAAAAGATTATAAACTTGCAGCATCATTTTCCTTGGTAACTGTTATTAAGGCATAAATAACATGAGCTAACTGGCAAAACTTTTTCGTTTCATACAAATACTTGTTTAAGAAAACAGCTAAAAGTTCAGAAGTAACAGTGATTCTGTCTCTCAGACACACAAACTCATGCATACCTGCAAGTGCGCATGATGAGAAATATAATGCATAGCAGAATTACCTTCTCAGAAAAGAGATTGACACGAACAAAGGAACAGAAGAGATCCATAAAGGCATGCAGTATGAGTGAATTTTGATGAGGCTGCAAAAGGACTATACAAAGTTAATAGAGATATAATACATAAAATTAGTCACCATTTTCTCAGCATCACCTAGACAACAAAAATTTCAAGTTTTTTTTATGCAAATAAAGATGGATACAACAGAAAACCTATCAGAAGGATCTAGTTAGATTAGATACATTTTGGGTCTCACATCACTTTCTTTCACACCTCCCACACAGTCAAACACCAAAATGCAGGTGGACCAAGTCAGTGTTTTAAAAAAGCAACATTAAATTTGTAACATAAAAGAGTGAGTCACACTTACCAACAAGGTGATAACGGTACTACTCAGGTCCAATATGAGTCTCAAAGCTTGTTCTCGAAATGCCATCAAATCAAGGAGTAGCTAATCCAAAGAAAACAAATCAATCACTATTAAAAGGATATGACAATGGACGATTTTAATAATCTAATTTTACATAAGAAATAAACCTAACAATATATTTGAAGACCAAGAAATTCAATGTTATCCAGCCTGTATAACTAATAACATGCTGGCAAGGCGTTAAGTAACTTAAATTATGCAGTGACATGTACAGCACATATGACACTAAATCCCAGAATTTAAAGTCTCAAACTAGGAAGCGCAGGTCTTAAATTCTTTTTGGCAATATAAAAGTAGAATTATGTTTTTTCAGGGCAACTAATCCCTCACCTGAACCCATGGCTCCAAACTCTGCAAATGAACTTCCGCACTATCACTCAAAGCATCCAAAGCAGTCTTATCAACCTGCACCAATATTTATCAAACACAATAGAACAGTCTGTTATTCACCAATAGATTAAAAGCTACAAAACTTCCATGCATAGCAACATGTAAAAATTCAATTCTTACACGCTCAAGTTGCAGTTTGCTGAAGTGCTCTGGGAACTTTTTTGATAAGAATATACAAATCCTTGGATGGTTGGGAAAAACACCCGCTTTCCAAAATGCTTCTGAAAATGCATGACCTATAGGATCCGGGTAGTCCAAGATTTGGTTTAATCTATACATTTTGGCCATAAGACCGTCTGCAACTTCAATCAGTTGCCCCACCCACTGCATGTTCAGTCCCTTATGTGATCCAACACCCAAATTCTGGACCTGACCATCAGAATTCATGTACCTAGAGCTTCTAGATGTGAAAGGAGAAGTCGTTTCAGGACCCAAGTACTCAGTCCACCTCGATGGACCCTCCCATTCCCTTGATCTCCCAGCCCTAGGTGATAAGGATGAATCTTGGGAAGAATAATGTTGCCGCGATTTCGCCATGAATCAATCAATTCACTTAAAATTTCTGCAAACGAAAAGTTCGATTAAGACCGTAATTATATATAGTCCCACAAACTTCACTCTAAAGAGTTTCTTTCTCTTTTTTTTCCCCCTTTCTAGTTCACTCAATTCAAAGATGAAGAATCCAATGCCTTAATTCAGTCAGAAACTTGGAAAAGAAAAAGGAAAAAAAAAAAGAAAATACTAGTAGTAGTTGTAACACACTTATCAAACTTTTGGATGTAGTTTCAGCTATCACTTTACTTACTACAAATATGCTTAAGGAAGAAAATAAAATAAAAATGCAAATATTTCAAACTCAATCGTGAAGTAGTCCAATTAAAACTAAATTAACTAAAAATCCAACAATGAGAAACCAAGAAAAAAAATCTACCAAAAATTAGAAACTTAAAAACATAGAATGGTGGGAGTTGAAAGGATTTTACCATCTCTCAGCTTTACCACATTTTGTGAAGAACCAGACACACAGAGAAAGGCAGAAAGCAAGAATCAACAATTGTCGTTAAGAATGCAAGAAAGAGACGAAAGGTTCGGTTTTAGAAGTTTAGGTTTGAAAAGAGAGGTTTCGATTCTTGGCCTTTAAAGAGCAATCGACTCCAGATCTGAAAAAGAGAAAAAAGGGGGTAGCAGAAGGAGAGCTGGAATTCTTGAATCTTTAAGCTTAAACTAAGTGAGAGGGTTTATTTATAAATAAAATAAAATAAAATAAAATTATTTCTCCCAATTAATTAATCTGTATATTTTAGAAATTTCCCCTCTCCCTCTCCCTCTCTCTCTCTCTCTCTCTTTTTAATAATGAGAAAAATAGCGCGTACGTAGACAAAACTTACCGTTGGCGGTGACGTGGCGCTCTTGCCGAGAAACATTTCAGTTTAGTACTAATAATCCAATGTAGCTACTATCTACATGTGACGTGTACACAAAATTGGAACTGAAATGAACTTTTCCTCTAAATAATAATAATGATAGCGGTCCATCAGAAATCTATATTATATTATATTATTATATAATATATAATAATAATTCTTATAAAAACTTTAACAAATGTCAAATGGATTCTAGTAAAATTACAAAATTATATTTTGTTGGAACTGTAATTATATATATATATATAATGATGTATGCGAAGGAGAAGGATCAAACAATACGAAAAGTATTTATTAATAATACTTTTGCAATGGTGGCTGGCATGGCAATGGCCGATGACATGCATGAGTACTTGGATTAAATCCCAAGCATATAATTAGTATTTATATTTGTATTAGTGGAGCACATGAATTGGTAGGTTCTCTCTCTCTCTTTCTCATATATTTATAAATATACGTAAGAAATAATAATACTTTTAGTATGTTTTAATGTTATAATTTTTTCTGAGAGAGAAAATATTACAAATTAAAATATAAGAAAAGAGGGATTAGGTGATATTTGGCTTGTGTTATGACACTTAAGAGGAAGGAGTGGAGGACATACTTGGCTTGGACATTAAGCCACCGATCCCATCATTATTATTATTATTTTTGTCTTTTTTTACTGTTTAAATATATGAGTGTGAGGATGAATAATTAACTTGTAAACTTT
>JBBYHK010000001.1:8662710-8703337 GCA_038382065.1 Adansonia grandidieri | reverse complement strand
CAAGCTCAAATCTTCTGATTTTGAAATGAAAATGGTCTTATAATTATTCCCTAAATGTTTGTGCCTTTTTCTTGAGTTAAAACCTTGAGTGGTGCGATCAACGAGCTGTTTTATTGTCCCAAACTACTCCAGGGCTGTACAAATGAGCTTGTGATGCTCATGCCACTCTTTCCCTTCAGTCATAGACGTTGGAACGTCAATGACTTGAGTCTGGACCCATAGACATAAAAAAAAATGAGAGATATCCCCTGCTTTGTTTTGTCTCCTGCTGGCAGCATAGCTGTTACAAATTGAAAAATCATTTTAAAATCCCAAATGATTTTCAGTGAATTTTATGATATTTTTCTCTGAAAGTGTGTGAACATACCTTTAAAACAAGGACTTGTTTTATCCCCGGATCAGTCCGGATGAGAAAGTTATGATTTTTCAAATCTAAACTATCCAAAACCTCTAGAATCCAAACATGAATTCTGGTTGGGCCGTTCAGGCCCACTAAATGAATTTTCAAAATTTTTCAAACATTTGTCCTAAAACATTCATGAAATTCCCTTTTCAAAAAGGTATCGCTTGTAATTTTTCGATACCAAATGAGTGCGGGGTGATTTTTCAAATTCTGACGCACCTTGTCCCTCATATGCTCTGCTAGTAGCACGTTCAATCCGAACTTGAAAATTTATTTTCTAGGAAAGTGACTTTTTGGGGTAGTGGGAATATTTTTAGGATGACCCTATCGAGTTACCTTTATAACGGTATCTTGTCCATTCCCTAAATCCTTCGAATCAATTTAGAAAAAATTCGGGAAGCAAGATAGCACGATGTTGTCCCCTGTTTTTGGTTTTGGTCAAAATTGAGTTATTTTCCTGAATTTCGTCTCGAGACATTCAAATGTCTCCATGTCAACCCGATTAGACTCGAGAATATGCTTTGACCTCCCATAGGCTCGTATCAAGGCACAAACATATTTTACATCTTTACCATCCTTATTCACAATAATTTCTTTCACCAAAAGTCATCAAATGCTCACCCGTCTTCTAAATCATAAGGTTTTATCAACTTAATTTTTCTAACTCGACTTCATTACAAAGTGTCAGATATGTCACTTTCGGGGATACTCCAACGTTGACTTTCGGAGGGGATAATCCAACCCCATTTTTCAAAATTGTCAACCTTTAAAGAATCTTTCTTCATCAAAATTATTCATCGTCCATGGGGATACTCCAACCCTATCTTTTCGAGGGGATACTCCAACCCTGTCTTTCAATTGCAATTAAATTCTTCTCCTTCCCAGATTTCCATGAATAAGTCAAACAAATCTCGTTTAATCAAGAAATCCAGATGCATCTCAAAAATTGTTGATTCGGTTATTCCTAGATTATCGATGCCAATAGCGAGATAAATTCCAACAATCAACCCATTCTCTTTATCATTGCATTGAATGATCATGTTAGGTTACTTCATTTATTGTCTTATTAACAAGATTTCTTTGTGATGGTTATGTGCATTCATATTTTCAAATTGTTTCAAATAAAATTAAAGGTAATGTTCCACGTGGGTATCTCTCCAGTGCCCAAAGCGGAACATTCCATTTTCAAAGTAAAATCCAGAGGTCATTTTTATCGAAAATCTTTATATTCCCTATCTCTTCGGGGCGTATATGAGATTAAATCTTTTTCATCAAAACCTGGATTATTTCCATAAGATTCATGCATTAAAAGGGGTTATATCGAAATAATGACAAGTTAAGGTCAAAAGAATCGAAATCAAAAAAGACATAGCTAGTACGGTACTGATTTTAGGCATCGCGTAGAGGTTCGTACCTCATCGTGCGTAACCAACTCCCAAAACCAAACGGTGAATTTTTGCATTACGTAGGCCACGAGATCGATGTTTTAAGTTTCGTAACTCAAAACATAGGTTTCAATAGGCATCCGATCATGCCTAGCCCGAAATGATCGGTGGCAACTCCAAGCATTGACCATTTCGTGATGGTCATCCGAGACCAATAAGATGAGCGATTCATCTTATGGTCCCTTTCACTGTACCACAAGTCGAGAATTCGTACATTCTCATTCTTATCACATCGCCAAAAAAGGTCTCGATCAAGAAGATATTTCCAAGTCAGGAAAATATTCTAAGTCATGTGCACCCGTAGATCCATGAGGATCCACCCCGGGGGACGTTGCAACACCCACGTGGTGAACTCAAGCACTCAACAAACTTGCGAGGCCACCAGAGGCCTACCATGAAATAAAGACAAAGAAACAAATGTAAATTTATGATTTGCCAAAAAGAAAGAAATTTCATTCTTTAATCAATACTACAAAATCCTTAAATAATATTACAAAAGTCCCAAGGAAACATACAACACCACTAAGCAAAAGGGCCTGACCCACTTGCTCACCTTCTTCCTCCTTTAAAATTCTTCATACTTAGTTGCCTCTTCGATAAGGGCTAGAGTGATAAAGATGGCATCTTTCAAGCTTATTTCTTTGATCTCTTATTAAGATTGCTATCAGCTTATGCCCGGCCTTTAAAACTTTTGAAGGGTATGGCGATCTCGACTTATGTATGAATGATGGTTGGTTATGGTCGAGCCTTTGAGTTATCCCTTGATTGGGATTTGGATTAGGCATGATGGTATGGAGGGGATAAGATCATCGAATGAGTCATTCATCCAACTGGATCCAGATGGCCACCATGAAGTGGCCGTAAACTTGGAGTCACACCAATCTTTTTAGGCTAGGTAAGATTAGACGCTTACTAAAAACAATATTACGAGTTATGAAACTTGAAACATTGATTTCAAGGTCTACGAAGTCCAGAGATTCGTTGGTTGGGATCAGGAGTTGGTTACACACAAGAAAGGACTAGCATCCCCGTGGTGCCCAAAATCGGTGCTTACTAACTATGTCTCACTTTGGTCTTGATTAAATTGGTTCCATTTGGTCTTTATTTAGATATAATCCTCTTTATTACATGAAGTTTTGGAAAATGTAAATCTGGGTTTTTTATTAAGAAAAATTAGATCACCTATGTGCCTCGAAGATGTGAGGAACATAGGGATTTTTTATGAAAACAATGTCCGGATTGAATTTTAAAAATTAGATGTTTCATATTATGCACTGGAGAGATACCAACATAACGCATTGCCTTTAAATTTCATTAGAAAACGAATTTTAAATATGGATGCACAAATAAAACTACAAAAGGAAATAAGTTAGTGAGGTGAAAAATAAGAAATATCATAACATCATAAACAAGCAATTACAAACAAAAGAGAATAAAAACAGAGGGGCAATCAAAATGTATCTCATATTACCTTTGATTATTGGAGAATAACTGAGACGACAATTTTAGGGACCAATCTAGATTCGGTGGTAATTTGCAGAACAAATAGGATTTTTATCAAAAAGGTTTGAGGTATTTGGAAGAGAGTAAATTGAGTTTTTAAGGTAAAAACGGGGATGGAGCATCCTCTTAGCAAAGTGAGGTTAGAGTGTCCCCTAAAATAGAGTTATAAAAATAGTTAGGAATAAAAATTTTTATTATTTTTTTAAAAAGATCAAGGTTGTAGTATCCCTTTGGAGTAGTGGGTTGGAGTATCCCCAAAGTTAGGAAAACATTTAGGAACAAGGAAAAAACTTAACTTTGATTTAAAAAACAAGGTTGGAGTATCCCTTTCAAATAGTGGACTTAGAGTATCTCCACTAGTGAAAATTTTAATATGAAATCCTATTTTTTGTATTTTAGTCTTGATCTGAGTCAAAAGGGGTTAAAGTTGTGGGGGGAATCAATCTGGCACATTTTCGAGACATCCAAACATCTCGATAAAAGGGAATTTGAAAATTAGGTTAAAAATAGGGGACAGCATCATGTCATCTCCGTTTCCAGATTTTGTTCAGGCGCATCTAAAGATGTTAGAGGGTAAATGAGATACATTAGGAAGGTAACTCGATGGGGTTTAATATAAAAATATTCCAAAATTTCTAGAACATCACTTCTAAGCAAAATTAGTTTTTAAAGTTAGGCTTGTCTCAGCACTAGTAGCATGTACAATTAAAAAGGCATGATGGATTTTGAAAAATCATTCTAAGTTTATCGGGGATCGTTAAATTGTAGATAATACCTTTTCAGAAAGGGAATTTTGTGAACTTATGAAAAAAAATATTTCAAAATTTTGTAAAAATCATTTGATGGGTCGAAATGGCCCAAACAGAATGTTGCATGCTTGGTTCTAGGGATTTTGGATAGCAAGGGTTCTAAAAATCATAGCTCCCTCCTCCAGGATGATCCAAGGGCAAACAACCATTAGAAAGGTAATTCAATGCCCTTTAAAGGAAAAATATTAGAAAAATCAACGAAAATATTTTGTGGCTCGAAAATAATTTTTTAAATTTGGACTATAATGCTGCCAGAGCAAACACAGGGGGATTATTCGATATTTCAGTTTTTCGCAGATAGACTCAGGCCTAGGACATCTGAACATCTGCAACAGAAAGTAACATGGGCTTCACAAGTTCACTTCATAATCCTCGAGTAGTTTGGGATGATGGAACAACCTGTTGACCATGTCACCAAAATAAACATGAGACTCAAGATCAAGGTTTAATGCTAAAAAGGATTTCCTCTTTTTTTTTTGAAAACTAAACATATTTCACCATGAAATCCATAGCTGAAATGTTGATTTATCCCTAAGATTGAGAGACCAATTTAATGAAAGCATTAAGTCTATGCTATTATTCATCTATTAGAGGTAGCATAAACTTAACTTGGTGAGTTTTCTAAAAAAAATCAGTTTGTAAGAGACAAACAGCATTTTAGTGGAGATATCATGAACAAAATACAACAAATACAAAGATAAACATGGATTAAACTTGCAAACATGCAAAGATGACATTTTAACATGGAAATGGGTGACATAAATGCAAGAAGATGACAAATAAAGTGCATGTAGATGATATGAACATATTTGAACAAGAAGATGGATGCTAGAGTTGTCAAGACAGGATTTTTATTTCATTAGACTCTTTAAAACACAAGAAATGTTTAAACATACCTAAGACATGTCAAGATGACCACTTAAATATGTAATGTATATGTGAATATGGAAGATACATCGCAAAAGATACATGAATAGAGGCTGTGAAATGATGAAAATGAAGTATGGTGAGTGTATACATTCCACAACATCAAGGTGTCAAGAAAGTTATCAAGATCCTAGGACTACCACAACCAAGGCAACAAAGATGCATGAGAGTATTGGAAGGGTCATGGTAGCATAAAGGGCTCACTAAAATGAAATGTATGATTAAAACAAAAGATACATGGGACAAGGTAAAAGATATACCAGCAAAGGCTTGAAGTTTTTTCCTTCTATAAAGCAGCAACTTTAAGCTAAGTTCTTTCCCTCTTTTTGCTATTGTTTAGTAAGAAAAAGGTGAAAGAAAGGAGCTTTCCAGTAATGTGGTTGCTGATGAGGTGCTTTGAGGATGAAAATATGTGAAAGATTGAGCTTTTAAAGGTGTTTTGGCTATGGTTTTAAGGAGCTATGAGAATGGAGGTTGGTTGAGGGAAGAAGGTAATGGAATAGTGCTTTTGGTGAACTTTTGGAGCTGGAATTGCTAGATGATTTGTGGGAATAGGTGAAGAGTTTTTTTGGGATTACTGAAAAGCTTTTTGATAGTTGAAAGAGTTTTTTGAGATAGTTGGTTGTGTCTTCCCTTTTTTCTGGTTCAGCCTTTCCTTTTAAAAGATAATGCAAAGGGTACTTTTGATTTTTTCTTGTACACCAGGGCATATCTCCAGCTACCATGTTCAGTTGACTCTTTTCATATTGGTTCTGCCATCTGAGCATGGAGGCATAAAGGTTGTGAAAGCTTGCAAGCTGGAGATATGCCTGTCGTCCTCTTACACCCATATATCTTATGAAAGTGACATTTGTCATTAATTGTTTGGACTCCAAATATTTGTTAGAATCTGTTAGTAAACCGATAGTTGAGGTTTGCAATGTTATATGATAGTTCTTTAGTGCAAAAACATGTTTAAATTGGGTTTCTGAAGGCTGAAAAATAGCTCAAACTAGGCAAAAATGCTTTGGTGTATCGACACAGAACATGTTGTATCGATACATAAGGTATATTTTACTTTTAAGTATCGATATAATGAGTTGTGTATCGACACTAAGAGAAAAAAAAGTTTCCAATCTGAAAACTTAGAGGCCAGTATCGATACTCTATGGATTTGTATCGAAATTCATGCTTGTGTATCGATACATTTTGCCAAAAATCATAACTTTAGCTACTGCCAAGGTTTGTATCGATACAAACATACCAGGTATTGATACCACACCTTGGGTATTGATACCAAACCCTCTTGTATCGATACTACATGTGAAAATTTAAGTTTTTCACATCGTAAAGGCCTCGTATCAATACTTGCGCCCTAATATAACTTGTACGAACCTGTGGCTTCCCGATTTACCTCAACCTGGCCACAAACAATGGGAAATTAATTTGTGTATAACCTTGGTGACACCATGAAAAGTGGCCTTTGATGCCTCATTTTTACATTTTCTTTAATACGGCCCATAGGCATTTTAGAACTTTTGAAAAACTTTTTCCCCTAGTTTTATTTCTATTTTTTGATTTGTCATCCTTTACCTAACACCTAGGATACCAAAAACTGGTATGGACAAAATGAGCTGTCTACAGCTACCCATTTTTTGTCGTTGCTAAGTATTAGTAACAGGGCAAAGACAAATAGACATTATTTTATTCCAATGGCATGATGGACTTGTCTGCTTGTTGAGAAGTGGAGTGTTATTTAGTATCATGTCGATATAGGTTAAACACTTACCGAAAAGAAGATTTGATGAGTTTTGTAAGGTTTGACCTCCCGACTAGTTGTTTTTCATTTTTTCAAATAGGTGCCATCAGCTTGTGTGGGCTTTGAGGTAGGTAAAAAAAGACATCCAGCTTTCCATGGACTAAGGTAAATAGGTGCCACTAGCTTGTGTGGGCTTTACAGTAATAAAACATCCTACTTTTTGAGGATTGAGGTAGGTTATATGGTGCCACTAGCTTGCGTGGGCTTTAAGGTAGGTTGTGTGGTGCCATCAGCTTGTGTGGGCCTTGAGGTAAGTGAAAAAAGATGACCAGCTCTATGCGAACTAAGATAAATAAATGCCACCAATTTGTATGGGCTTTAAAGTAAGAAAACATCCTACTTTTTTAGGATTGAGGTAGGTTATGTGGTGCTACCAGTTTGCGTGGGCTTTGATAAGCGTCTTGCTATTTGAGGACTAAAATAGGTAATTGCCACTAACTTGTGTGGGCTTTGAGGTAGGGAAACATCTTGCTTTTTGAGAACTGAGGTAGGTAGGTGCCACCAGCTTGTGTGACCTTTAAGGTAGGGAAATATCATACTCTTTAAGGACTGAGGTAGGTAGTTGTCACTAGCTTGTGCAGGCTTTAAAGTAGGGAAGCGTCCTACTTTTTGAGGATAGAGGTAGGTAGTAGCTCCCAGTTTGTGTGGGCTCAGAGGTAGGGAAGCCTCCTACTCTTTGAGGATTGAAAGAGGTAGTTGCCACCAGTTTGTGTTGGCTTTAAGGTAGGGAAGCATCCTGTTCTTTAAGGAATTAAGGAAATGAGTTTAGATACCATTTTTAGGTGATTTTCAATAAAGTCAAAGGTACTTACTTAAGGCCTTTTAAGGTTTTTTGAAATAAATAAAAAAATGGTACTTTAGGTTCCCTATAAATTTAACTTCTACATATGAGAGCTGATACATGTAAAATGTTAAATGCTATATAATATATGAAGATGCAAATACCTGCCTAATTGATGCAAAAGTGATAACTTTAAAGGCCAAATCCAATAGATGGTTTTGGATTTTTTTTGGCTTTGGTAAGGTGGCCTTTTGCCCAGGGTTCGTCAATCTTGCTCTAGATTTTCAAAGGCTTTAAATGTTAAGATTGTCCCTTTTTCAGAGGTATAGAGGTCCACAACCTTTTCTTGAGAAGGTTTCAAGCATATTCTCCAGATGTGGGGTCCTAGGGCAAGACCGGCTGTGGCCTTAAGAGTTTATTCTTGGTGTTTAAACATGAAACAAAGTCCTTGCGAAGTTTTATCTTTCAAAGTAATGCTAGGAAATCCTATTATCAGTTTTGTTTGTTTATCAAGAATTATCAATTAAATGATAAACATGATGCAACAGGAAATGCAGTGCTACAAAAAGATTCTACGAGAAATTAAGTAATATTTTTATTCAAAGAAAGAGGGTACAATTTGTGACAAACTTATAAGATTATGGAAGGTTTTAAAGTACAAAAGAGATATGAGAAGTCTTCCTAGTTGACTAACTCTGATGCTGATGACATGAATAATCCACTAAGTGCTTTTGGAGATTTCTTTTGAGTAACCGATTCTTTTGGTGCTGGCAACTCATAAGAAGATCCCTTAGATTGCCCTATGGTGGGATAGAGGTCTTAAAATTTGGTAGTTTCCATTTTTTGAGTAGAGGTATGGATAAAGTTTTGGTGGTGTTGGTCAACACAAAATAGATGGGTTAGGTTATGACTTAGCATCTTGGTTAGAGTTATGAATATGGGGAAGATTGGTTTTGGGCTAACGATAGTTTAGGCTTGGCTTTGTTTGAATTAGGAGGTTTGACCATTAAGCCGCCCTCTTGGGTTTTCAACTTAAGCTTTTTTTTCTGTGTGAATGGTAGGCGAGGGACTAATAAAATGCCCTTTTGAGTTTTCATTCTAAAGTCCTTTTAGGCATAATACTTTTCAATAGAATTAGAATTCATAGGGTAGGGCAGGTCACTGCCATCCATCTCAGTCAAGATTAGAGCTCCTCCAGAGAATACGCGTTTCACCATGTATGGCCCTTCTTAATTTGGGGTCCATTTCTCGTGAGCATTTTTATGGATCAAGAGAATTTGTTTGAGCACCAGGTCACCTTCTCGAAACTGACGAGGATAGACCTTTTTGTCATGGGCTCTCATCATGCACTTTTGATACATCTGTCTATGATAGATGGCTTTGATTCTTTTTTCTTCAATGAGGTTGAACTACTTGTATCGATTTTTAACCCATTCAGCCTCTTCAAGTTACGATTCTATTAGGACTCTAAATGAAGGGATTTCAACTTCAATTAGCAAGACAACCTCTATGTTGTAGACCAAAGAGAATAGGTTGGCACCTGTAGAAGTTCGTATGGTTGTGCGATAAGCAGGTAAAGCAAAAGGTAACTTTTCATGCGAATCTTTGTACATCTCAACCATTTTTTCAACTATCTTTTTGATATTCTTATTGGCTACTTCAACTACCCAGTTCATCTTCGGATGGTATAGGACGGAGTTTCAATGTTGAATCTTAAACTGAGAACAGACTACTTGCATTATCTTATTTTTTAGGTTACGTGCACTATCGGTAATAATTTGTTTGGGAAGACCATTTCTACAGATGATGTCCTGTTTCATAAATTTACACATGATAGATCTAGTGATGTTGGCATAAAAAGCTACCTCTGCCCATTTGGTAAAGTAATCGATCGTGACCAAAATGAAGCGATGCCCATTAAAAGCCTTGGAGGTAATCAGTCCAACCATGTCCATGCCCACATAGAAAAGGGCCATGGAGCTATCATAACATACAGAGGTGTTGATGGGACATGGATCTTATCAACATAGATTTGGCATTTATAAAACTTTCAAACGTAGTAAATGCAATCCTTTTCGAAAGTCAACCAATAATAACCTGATCGCATGACTTACTATTCGGTGTCTATTAGCTTGCATACCATAAATCCCTTCATGAACTTCTTCAAGTATTCTTTGGGCTTCAGAGGCATCCATGTATCGAAGTAACACCTAATCCTAGCCTTTCTTGTACAAAATCTCCCCATCTAAAATGAAGTTCACAGCTAATCATCTAATGGTCCTCTTATCAGTTTTGGTGGTGCCTTCTGGGAACCGTTGATCATTGATGTATTAAAGGACATCATGATACCATGGCAAGCCATCCTTCTCTTCTTCGACATTTTGGCAATGCACTAGGGTTGAATAGATACTCGTTTGGATAACAGCAATGTTCGATTCCTGATTGACTTTAAACATGGAAGATAAAGTGGCCAAGGCATTAACAACTTGATTCTCTTCTCGAGGTAGATGATGAAAACTAACATCATCAAACTCTTTTTTGAGCTCCGATATCAGATTCCTATATTGGATCAGTTTGGCATCACGTGTTTGCCATTCTCCTTTTAGTTGGTAAATAACGAGGGCTGAATCTCTAAACACTTACAATGTTTGAATGCCCATTTTAATGGCTGCTTGGATCCCTATGATGCAAGCCCTATATTTGGCTATGTTTTTGCTGTAGTCAAAGTTTAATTTGTCTGTGAAAGGATAATGGTTTCCCTTTGGTAAGATAAGAATTACCCTAAATCCATGCCCCAGTGCATTTGAAGCTCTATCAAAATACATTCTCCATGATGACCCACACTTGACCGTGTTCTTCGCTTCAGATATGCAGATCAAGTCTTCATCAGGGAACTCAAAGTTTAAAGCTAATAGTCATCAGTGGCTTGACTTGCCAAAAAGTCGGCTATTGCACTGCCTTTAATGGCTTTCTAGTTCACATACATGATGTCATACTCAAAAAGCATAACTTGCCATCTGGCTAATCTCCCAGACAAGGCAGGAGCTTCACACAAACACTTGATGGGATCAAGCTTGGCGATTAACCATATAGTGTGGTATGACATGTATTGCCTTAACCTCCGGGCCATCCAAGCTAAAGCGCAACATAGCTTTTCTATAAATGAATAATTATTTTCATATTCTGTAAATATCTTGCTTAAGAAATAGACAGCCTGTTTTTTTCCCTGATTCATCTTGTTGTCCTAATACACAGCCTATCGACTTGTCTAGGATTGATAGATACTGAGTTAGTGGTTGTCCAAGCACTGGTGGGATAAGTACTGGAGGGTTCGAAAGGAAATGTTTAACCTTATTGAAAGCTTCTTGGCACTTTTAATTCCATTCTCTAGGATTTTGTTTTTTCAACAACCTAAAAATCAGATCGTATTTGTCGGTTAACTGAGATATGAATTGGGCTATGTAGTTTACTTTTCCCAAGAAACTTTTCACTTTCTTTTAAGTTCGAGGTGGTGGTAGGTTTTGGATTATGTTAACCTTGTCAGGATCCACCTCTATTCCTTTCTCACTCACAATGAACCCCAATAATTTAGCGAAGATGATGCCAAATGTGCATTTAGCAGGATTTAGCTTAAGCTGATATTTGCAAAGACTTTTAAAGAGTTTTCATAGATTGGCAACATGTTCACTCTTTTTGGTTAATTTGGCAATCATGTCAACCACGTAGACTCTATTTCTTTGTGCATAAGGTCATGGAACAATGTTACCATATCCCTTTGGTAAGTTACCCCAGTATTCTTTAACCTGAAAGGCATCGCTTTATAGTAGAAAGTTTTCCATATGGTCACGAAAGTGGTCTTTTCCTTATCTTCAGCAGCCATTTTGATTTGATTATAGCCTGAGAACCCATCCGTGAAAAGAAACAGTGCATTTTTGGCTGTGTTGTCTACTGAGGTATCAATATGAGGTAGAGAAAAATTATCCTTGGGGCTAGCTCAATTCAGGTCCCTGTAGTCCATACACATTCGCACTTTACCATCCTTCTTAGAAACTAGGACTATGTTGGCTACCCATTTAGGATATTTGGCTACCTCAAGAAATCTCGCTTCAAATTGCTTTTTGATTTCTTCCTTGATCTTAAAGAGCATTTTTGGTTTCATCCTCCTTAACTTTTACTGGATTGGTTTGCATTCAAGTTTGAGGGGAAGTTTATGAACCACAATGTTGGTATCTAGCCCAAGCATGTCTTGATAGGACCAAGCAATCACATCTCGATATTCTTGAAAGAGACTTATTAGTTTAGCTCGAGTTGATGGCTTTATAGAGGTTCTAATTTTGACTTCTTTTGGGTCTTTTTTTGTTCCAAGGTTTATGGTTTCAGTGGATTTTTCATGAAGTAAGATTTGTTTTTCTTCTTGTTCAACTAGTCTTAATAGGTCTAAAGGTGTGGGGTTCTCTTTTGGGTCCTTTTTAGATTTGACCTCACTGTACAGATCAGTTGCTCGAAATCAATTCCTAAGGTTTCAGTATGAACATTCATGTCACCTTTATTGGGGCACCTGAAAATATGGGAAAAAATAAGCAAAAATTATGAACACAAAAAATGAATGCAAAATGTTTAGTCATTTTCATTGATAATACTTAATAAAAGCTGCCCATACAAAAAATCCTACAATTCTTTTGGGTAAGAGCATGTAGGTTTAGTTCATAGCATTACTTTGAAACTGACTTGAATTGTACATAAATCTCAGTCTCGTCCAAACACTCGGAACAAACCCTTAAGGGCACATACCAGTATCCGAACTTGTAGTTGACATCCTTAGCTCGCCAATCATATTAATAGAGATATCCTCGAATACTTTGTTTAACATGAGCACAACACTATTCGAGCTAGTATTTACATATCCCCCTAGGCGAAAACTTTCCTGAAGTAGTAGGAATATCATTAGCTTATCCTCCATGTCTCGTCCTGACAAATAAGCCACTCTTCTTTCACAATTTTTTTGAGCTTGTTTTCTTTTCTACTATACATTGGGCTTGAATCCCAACCCCTTTTTGTCAATTTGGTTGACCACTTTCAAGGCTTTAGCAATTCCTTAAAGGTGTATCCTGAGTCCCTTTTCGGCTTGGACACCCTCTTCAAACCTATATGAGTACTCTCTTATAGGTAAGGCTGAACTATTGGCAATCCTTCTTTGATATAAGTTGCGTTGACAAACTCAAAGGCCTGAAAAAAGGAATTTGCGCTATCTTCGTTGGGTTCAACATATGGGGCATCAATTGAGGTGGTAGTAATGATATCTTCCTCTCCTCTAATACTAACAACTTTATTCTCGATGATGAGTTTTAGCGTTTGGTGCAAAGATGATGGCATTGCTCCAGCAGAATAAATCCACGGCCTTTCCAACAGGTAGTTATATAATGGAGCAATGTCCATCACATGGAAGTCAAATTCGTAAGTATATAGGTTGATTTGGAGTGGAATGGTGATGTTCCCGACAATGTTCCAGCAAGTTCCATCAAACACTCGCACATTAGTACGACTATTCTAGATATGAGATACATCAATAGGGAGCTTGTTCAAGCATGACATGGGCATTACATTTACAGTCGACCCATTATCAATAAGCACTTTGGGCAACATGGTGCCTTTACAATATGTGGTGATATGGAGGGCCTTGTAATTTCCTTTTCCTCCGTGCAAGATTTCATCATCACTGAAAGATATATAATTATCAGCCGCGATGTTGTTCACTAGATGATCCAATTGACCTACAGAGATGTCAAGAGGGACATAGGCCTCATTCAGAACCTTGAGGAGGGCATTCCTGTGAGCTTCTGAAAATTCAACAGCAGTGATAACACAGATATTTTGGCGGGTTGCTTGTTCAACTAATCGACGATTCTATATTCACTATGCTTGATGAATTTGAGGAATTCTGTAGCTTCTTTCTCGCTCACTGGATCCTTGACATCTATCGAATCTGAGTTCTTAGTTGCAGACTTCGGTGCTTGAGAAACGAGATTAGCATTCTCTTGCTGAGTGCTATTTTTTTATGTTGTCGGGGCATAACATCAGCTGCTTCAAGTTAGGTGATTTACTCCTAAAAGGTTAACACTTGCTGGCTAGATTCTCGGATGATTAAGATTTTACTTTCATAGTTTCAAGGAACTACCTTATCATCTTCATACAGGAAGGGAAATGGAAGTTGAATGATCGTCTTTGGCAGAGGCTGAATGGGTTCAACTTTAACTCTTGGTCGGTTGTTGTACAAAATCAACAGCCTTCAATCTCATAAGAGAGATTGCCCTCTTTTTCTTCTAGTGCGTTGATAGATGGTGTTGCATTTGCAGACTCAGTATGTGGGGCTTGCTTTTCATCATAGAATTTGATGCTACCCTCGTTCATCATTCTTTGAACCATTGTGCAAAACTCTTTGCATATTTGAAGAGTATGGCCATAAACAGTATATAAGTTACAGAAGTTGTTAATCATTTCCTTTATCTTCTCGGTTGCATTAAGTAACTTAGCTTGCACCAGGATTTGCCAAACCAAATTTATTGACATTCGAACTTCTTTTACCTTTTCCACAATCTTGCAGTTTTCTTCAATGATTATTTCCTTTAGGTCTAACTCAGCACAAGTTAGAGATGAACTGGCTTTAGTGCCAGATTTTGATTACTTACTAAACTTCATCTTTCCTTTCCCTTTGTCTTTGCAGATACCGTTTCTTCTCAATTCATTTTCCATGGCCTCATTGATCCTTCCACAGAGTATGACCACATCCGTGAAGTTTTTTAGGAAGCTTCTCGCTATCTTCTCATAATAAGGGGCTGGCAACGTGCCAATGAATCTAACCATCATCTCTTTTTCTGTTAGTAAGGGATGAATCTAAGCAGCCTCCTCCATCAATCTTGTCGCGTACTATTTAAAACTTTTATTAGCTTTTTTCCTCATGCCCATGAGAGATAGACAACTAGAGATCTGACCATCGATGGGTCTCTCCTCGTCAGTAGCATTGATAGATGGATCGTCATGTCTATCTCACTCCTCATAGAACTCGATTTCAGATCGATCCATCATCCATTGGACCATCTTCAAGAAGGATGGGTAATGTTACAAGTTGTGTTCTCGACCACAGTGGCAGCAAGATGTATCAACGAAATTTTTTCTTTGACTTTTGTTATCTATTACTATTCCAATTTTCACGAAAGCTTGCCAAACCTTACTCATCAGGGTTTTGACTTCTACCATACTTTTTTTAATTTGATAGCCTTTTCCACCGATTATCGCATTCACTCTTGGTTCAGCATGATTAGGGAGCAGGTTAGCCCCCACATTGGGTCCAGGACCTTACTCAATCTTGATCACTCCTTTTTCTAGTAAACTCTGCACTTTTCTTTTGAATGAAGTGCAGTTCTCAATGGAGTGGCCTTACACTCCTGCATGGTATTCACAATAAACATTTTCATTATGCCATTTCGGGTACGGTGCT
Organism: Adansonia grandidieri; assembly: GCA_038382065.1. Lineage (NCBI taxonomy): Eukaryota > Viridiplantae > Streptophyta > Magnoliopsida > Malvales > Malvaceae > Adansonia > Adansonia grandidieri. The sequence goes on along the minus strand of JBBYHK010000001.1, from coordinate 8,688,176 downwards.
GATCTTGGGTTCGTGAATACTGGAGCCACTAGTTTGCCTACCAATAAACAAGACTAGATCTCTTTATACGAGTAAGGGAGTGGTTCAAAGTGTTCCCTTTCTAGAAATACTTATTGGTTATTCAAAGCTTTCGCATTGTGCATATTGTGAGGTTGTGCATTTTGGATCGCACTTTGCACGAGATTTGGTGCAAAGCTCATTACAGGAGCAAACCAATAGCATGGACTAGTTGTGGTGCTGATAAGTAAGGGTTAAGACCCGTATTCAACATGTTTGGGAAGTATATAGGCTGTGCTGGTTGTAAACTTTGATTAAACCTAGCAAGATTCTCACCTACAACATTCACCTCCCTTTTCTTACCTTTGTTTACTATCTTTTTTACTAATCCAGATGCTTCCTCGACATATATCCTGCCACTCTTGACGGCATTTTCAATCATTTCACCTGATATAACCGTATCAGCGAAATTTTTTATAGGGCTTCCTACTAGCTTTTTATAATAAGGAGCTCGTAAGATGCCAACAAACATAACTGTCATTTCTTTCTCAATTAGAGAAGGGTGAACTTGAGTGACCTCATCTCTCCATCTCTGAGCATACTGTCTAAAACTCTCAAAAGATTTCTTCTCAATTTTCATGAGAGAAAGAGATCTGGAACCCAATTAGACACATGCTTATACTATTCAATGAATGCGCATGCCAAGTTTGCCTATGTTTAAATTCTTGCAGGATCAAGCCCAATATACTATCAGAAGGCTGCCCCAGTCAGGTTGTCTTGGAAATAATGAATTAGTAGCTTCATGTTCTCTTCGTGTCCTATTATTTTACAATAGTACATGTGAAGATGGGCAGTAAGGTCAGTAGTCCCATTGTATTTTTCAAAATCAGGCACTTTAAACTTGGGCAGGATGATGAGGCTCGAAACTAGCCCTAATGACTTCACATCCACGATTCCAAATTTGTTATTTGCTTTCACAGCTTGAAGACGCTTCTCTAATGAGTGATACTTGTTCAAGTCCTCATCATTTTCTGAGGGCCTCTTTGTTTTCTCTTACTCCGTGTGCTTATCGAGGTCCAAGACTATAAACCTTGATGGCAAAGAGCTTGCATCTCGAAATCCTTGAATTAAATAGGACACTGCTGCAAGATTGATATAAATAAATGGCTGAGATGGTAGGATGTTCACTGCCGGTGGGTGTTGCCTATGTAGTGCCATTTCTTGAGCATTGGTGGCCTTTATACCACCATTCAAATTACTTTCAAGGTAGGTCGGTTCTTTCCCCGTCTCGACTATGCTCATTTGCTCTTTTTTCCTTAACGCATTGGATAGCAATTTAGTTAGCTCAACAATTGATGCTCAAAGTTCCTTATTCTTACAGAGTGCCTACTCTTAGGACTCTCTGTCCATAAGTTCAAGTTTTTCGATACGGGCCAGGTAATTGTTTTCCATCGCTTTCCGACGATTATGAGTATTGTATCAATGGCGAACTATAAATTTCATGTTTTGGATCACCTTTACTTTAAATTATTTTCGAATTAAGTCTTTATGGTATGTTCATGCATATGTTTGATGCAATGAGGATGAATGAATAAAACCATGAAAGGATTAGGTTAGTTATGCAAATGCGAAAAGGATAATTGGATAAAGGGATAACTCCACCAATAGCATCTTTCATTAAAGTAACAAAATGTCTTAATTACATGTGATTACATCCGAAAATGCCTAACATGGTTACATTGCTTGATTACATGGTCCAAAAAGTACAATAACTCTTGCTCATGGACTCCGACGGGCAAGATATCACGTGTCAGGGATCGAGCTACATCCATCATGTTCTCGACCTCTAACTGAGCTGTTTGAATCTGCTCTATGAGATGGCGATGATAATCTTAATGATTTTGGCGTGCATGATCAACCACTTAAAGTCATTCTTGCTTTCGCTGTTCGGAGGCTCTCACTAGTGCGTCAACTTGGTCTTGGCGAGCTTGAAGAGAATGCTCTAAGTCTTGGATTCTAAGTGTCAAAACTCTATTTTCATCTTGGTTTGCTCTCAAATCCCAGACTCGAGCCTCTAACTGTCACTCCTCCTTTGATAAGTTGATGCAAAAGCCTGGGCACTAACAAGTTTCTCCCTATTGGCCATAGTAGTTTCTCTCTATTGGTGTAGTTTCTTCTCGAGAGTAGTAATTTCTATCCTTCACTCGACCGATGACTTTCCAAGCCTTTGGGACTTGCCTGCTTTGTTAAAGGCAATCTCTTTTTAAGCTCTCAAGATCCTTCTTGAGGTGGTTTTTCTCCTTGATAGCCCTACTTATCTTGCCATCCCTGAGGCAAAGATCTATTTTCAATTGACTATTTTCCTCTTTTAATCGAGTAATCTCCTTGCCAAAGGTCACCTTCTCTTGTTCGAACTCTTGCTTAAGTAATTTAACCTCAAAGGAAAATTCATCAACTGGCATTTGTGATATCCCAATACCAGACAGGGGCACGACATCATTAACGTGATGGATCCTCCATTCGTCATATCCTGGGGTCCTACCACTCCCTCTCCAATATCTCTCCATGCAATAGGCTTGTTTCCATGCTTGAAAGGCTAGCTGGACTTTCGACTTGAAGTCAGGCTCACCATAATCAAAATCCCATAACTCTAAGTCTTGGATGAAGGGGATGAATTGATGGTACTGGAATTATCGAAGAACTAAGAGAGGAGCATATCTAGTACTTCCCCATAATCCCATGAATAGTACACAACCGTAATCTTCGCATCAGTATATGACCATTTGTGGGAAAAACCAAAAGGCTTTCCATGTTACCTTCTCCCCCTTGAAGTTTCAAAATTTTTGGACCCGTTCTTCATATTTGTCTTAAGGCCATTCCTTCTCAAGTACCTTAGAGATAGGGCTAAAGCTAGGGAAAAAGTAGTGCGACGTCCTACTTTTTTCTTACTTAAAGTGACTGATGAGCCAAATGTGAAAGAGCGATACACATCCGATGAAATAGCCCATTCCTATTTTCTTACAAAAATTAAGAGCTTGAATAGTTCTAGCAAGGATGAACGGTGTAGGATTAACGTTGCAGCATAAACGAGAAAAGATATCTACTACTGTAGCTTCAACATAGCCTAATATCTTTAGGAATATAACCAGACCATATATTGCCAAAGCGTAGATATCTTAGATTTTTTGGATGTCAATGGCACTCGCCATTACTTCTTTTAAACTAACCCATGAGATGCATTCACTATTCCCCTTTGTTTTGAGATAACTCTCGATCCAAGACTCCGTCACCCCAAGGATTTGAGTGAATCTTTTCTTGAAGGTTGGAGGATTCAATGCTTTATAGTATATCCCATCAACTTTTTCCTTTTCAATGCTGAGTAACGCTGTGTATTCATCAATTGTGGGAACTGAGTCTTAATGATTGAAAATGAAGCACTAGTATGCTGGATTCCAAAACTGAAAGGCCGCTTGCAATAAACTAACATCCAAATAAGCTAGAAGTAGAAGAGTGATATCTCCATATCTTTTCGTGAATGATTCTTTTTTAGTACTATCCCAATAAATCCATATGATCCTCAGATTTTGCCAACCGCGTTGATGGTATCCTATCTTGATCCTTTCATGCACTACTGAGGCATGCCCTAGTTTTAAAACATCCATGTCTTCATGCTGTCGACGCTCTGACCATGCTCAGACTTCTTCAAAGGGTTTTAACTCTAAAGTGAACTGTTGCTCCATGATAGATATCCTTGGTGAACATCGAATCATTAGAGCCAATTGTCCCATGATGACAGTAAATATAATGAAATGATGCATGGTGAAAAAGAAAAGCAAAAAGAGAATGAGTTAGTAACTAATACAAAATAATAGGTAAAAGATAAAGAAATGAAAGAATAGCAGCAAAAGTGTATCACAAAATTTGCCCTCAGAATAGGCGGTACGACGCCTAAGGGAGGATAAGATGATCACAAATGTTAAGGCATTGACCAGGTAGCATACCTACATACCGATATTAAAATTGTCTCTTTATGAGGTAACATGATACCTCAAAGGATTAAGACTGACCATCTAAAAGGTGATGTTCGTTCATCACCACACATGCTAAGCTATCGTTCGGGTAGCATGAAGGCCTATCTTGGTCAGATACGACTATTTCAAGATGTCATTGCAAGTAATGGCATTCACTTGTATTGACCCACTTATAAAAGAGGATTTCTCGTAGAACATAACAACCTATCCTAAAAGAATGATCATGAAAAAAATAAAAAGACAAATATAGGTGACAACATTCACTCTTCATCGCTTGCATAACTAATGGTATATATGAGTAAAAGTAGGAAATGTTTCCCCAAGTAACCTAATCTTTGGATTATTCTAGCATCATTTGGAATGGCTTAGCATGGTTTAGCTCGTAGGGTTCACTACATGGGTTTAAATTGACGCTTATTTCGGTATTCGAATCGCTCTTCCGTCTAGTAAGAACAGCCAAAGCACCTCAACCTAGGCCCATCGCAGGTTTGGCAAAATAGGTTTGATTAGATGGATGTATTTCCCTATGCAAGTGCAGAGGGGTACTTACGAGAGACATAGGTAGTTTACATCCTGAAAGATCTTGTCATACCTATGCGGAGGGTTACTCATGAAGGCGAATGGCTCACTTCCTCCTAATAATTAGGATACTAACCACACTATGGTGTATGGTGGGAATCTAGTGCAAATGCAACTGCACGGTGTGTCAGGGAAACAATCAAACCTTTATGTTTTACTCTCATATTACCATATTTATTTGAATCAATATTTATTTAGGCACGAATAATCCCTAACAATCATAAGAAAAAAACATAAACAATAAAGATTAGGCAAAAATAAAAGAGAATTATATCTAAATAATTGTCGAGATCAAAAAACCAAGAACTGAGTGAGAAGTAGCTAGTTATATGCCTAACTCTCTAAATTAGTCCTTAGTGGAGTCGCCAAACTGTCAGCTTGTGCCCGACCTTTAACACTGTGGATGATCCGAGGGGCATGGTGCGCTCGACTTATGAATGAATGATGGTTGGTTATGGTCGAGCCTTTGAGCTATCCTTTGATTGAGATTTGGATTAGGCGTGATGGTATGGAGGGAATAGGGACTGTCGAACGAGTCACTCATCTAATTGGACCCGGATGGCCATAACGAAGTGGCCGTAAACTTAGAGTCGCCATCGATCCTTTTAGGCTAGGCAAGATCGGACGCCTATTGAAAACAATATTATGAGTTACAAAACTCGAAACATTGATTTCAAGGTCTATGAAGTCCAGAGATTCGTTGATTGGGCTGGGGAGTTGGTTACGCGCAGGGAAGGACTAACATCCCCGCGGCACCCAAAATCGGTACCTACTAACTATGTCTCACTTTGGTCTTGGTTAAATCGGTTCCATTTGGTCTCTATTTAGATATAATCCTTTCTAATGCATGAAGTTTTGGAAAATCTAAATCCAGGTTTTTTATTAAGAAAAAGTAGATCACCAATATGCTTCGAAGATGTGAGGAACATAAGGATTTTTTACAAAAATAATGTTTGGACTGGATTTTAAAAATTGGATTTTCGTATTAGGCACTGGAGAGATACCAACATGAAACATCGCCTCATAAATTTTATTAGAAAATGAATGTTAAATATGAATGCACAATAACACTATAAAAGGAAACAAGTTAGTGAGGCAAAAAATAAGAAATATAATAATATTATAAACACACAATCATAAACAAAAGAGCACAAAAATGGAGGGCCAATCAAAATATATCTTATAATTGCCTTCGATTATTAAAGAATAATATGGACGACAATTTTAGAGACCAGTCTAGATTTGGTGGTAATTTGAAAAACAAAAAGGATTTTTATCAAAAAGGTTTAAGGTATTTGGAGGAAAGCAAATTTTGAGTTTTTGAGGTAAAAACGGGGATAGAGTATCACCTTAGAGAAGTGGGGTTAGAGTGTTCCCTAAAATAAAGTTATGAAAATAGTTAGGAATAAAAATTTTTGTTATTTCTTTTTTAAAAGAACGGGGTTGGAGTATCCCTTCAAAGTAGTGGGGTTGGAGTATCCCTTAGGAAAACATTTCGGAACAAGGAGAAAACTTAACTTTATTTAAAAAATAAGGTTGGATTATCCCCATCGAGTAGTGGAGTTGGAGTATCTCCACTAGCAAAAATTTTAATATGAAATCCTATATTTTGTATTTTAGTCTTGATCCGAGTCAAAAGAGGTTGATGTTGTGCGGGGAATCAATCAAGCACATTTTCAAGACATCCGAACGTCTCGATAAAAGGGGATTTGAAAATTAGGTTGAAAACATGGGACAGCATCGTGTCATCTCCGTTTCTGGATTTTGTTCGAGTGCATCTAAAGATTTCAGAGGGTAAATAAGGTAACGTTGGGAAGATAACTCGATAAGGTTTAATATAAAAATATTCCAAAAATTCTAAAAAATTACTTTGTAGGCGGAATTAATTTTTGAATTTAGGTTCATCTCAGCACTGGCAGCATGTACAATTAAAAGGGCATAATGGATTTTGAAAAATCATTCTAAGTTTTTCGAGGATTGTTAGATCATAGATAATACTTTTCCGGAAAGGAAATTTTATGAACATTTTGGGAAAAATATTTGTAAATTTCGTAAAAGTCATCTAATGGGCCAACATGGCCCAAACAGAATGACATATGCATGGTTCTAGGGGTTTTGGACAGCAAAGGTTCAAAAAATCATAGCTACCTCGTCTGGGATGATCCAAGGGCAAATAAACCGTTAGAAAGGTAATTCGATGCCCTTTAAAGGAAAAATACTAGAAAATTCAAAGCAAATATTTTCTGGCTCAAAAATGATTTTTCAAGTTCAGACTATAGTGTTGCCAGAGCAAAAACAAGGGGGATTATTCAATATTCTGATTTTTCAAAGACGTATTCGGCCCTAAGACATCCGAACGTCTGTGACAGAAAGTAACACGGGCTTCACAAGTTCACTCCACAATCTCAGAGTAGTTTGGGATGATGGAACAACCTGTTAACGATGTCACCAAAATGAACATGAAGCTCAAGATCAAGGTTTAATACTAAAAAGGATTTCCTCTTTTTTTTTTGAAAAATAAATATATTTCACCATGAAATCCAGAGCTAAAATGTTGATTTATCCCCAAGATTGAGAGACCAATTTAATAAAAGCATTAAGTCCATGTTATTCATCTATTGGAGGTAGCATGAACTTAACTTGGGGAGTTTTCTAAAAAAGTCAATCTATAAGAGACAAACAAGCATTTTAATGGAGATATCATGAATAAAATATAGTAAATACAAAGATAAATATGGATTAAACATGCAAACATGCAAGGATGACATTTTAACATGGAAATGGGTGACACAAATGCAAGAAGATGACAAATAAAGTGCATGGCGATGATATGAACATGTTTGAACAAAAGGATGGATGCTAGAGTTGTCAGGATAGGATTTTTATTTCATGAGACTCCTTCAAACACAAGAAAATGTTTGAACATACCTAAGACATGTCAAGGTGACCACTTAAATGTGTAATGTATATGTGAATATGGAAGATAAATGGCAAAAGATACATGAACAAAGGCTGTGAAATGATGAAAATGAAGTATAGTTAGTTTATACATCCCACAACATCAAGGTGTCAAGAAAGTCATGAAGATCCTAGGACTACCACAACCAAGGCAATAAAGATGCATGAGAGTATTGAGAGGGTCATGGTAGCATTAAGGGCTTACTAAAATGAAATGTATGATCAAAACAGAAGATACATAGGATAAGGTAAAAGATATACCAGCAAAGGCTTGAAGTTACTTTTTTCTTTAAAGCAGCAACTTTAAGCTCAGTTTCTTCCCTCTTTTTACTATTGTTTAGCAAGAAAAATGTGAAAAGAAAGAGGTTTACGATAATGTGGTTGCTGATGGGGTGTTTTGAGGATGAAAATATGTGAAAGGTTGAGTTTTTAAGGTGTTCTGGCTGTGTTTTTAGGGAGCTACTGGAATGGAGGTTGGTTGAGGGTGAAAGGCAATGAAATAGTGTTTTTGGTGAACTTTTGGAGCTGGAGTTACTAGAGGATTTGTGAGGATGGGTAAAGAGTTTTCTAGAATTGCTGGAGAGCTTTTTGATAGTCAAGAGAGTTTTTCTTTTTACATAGCTGGTTGTGTCCTCTCTTTTTTTTTTTTTTGTTTCAGCCCCTCCTTTTAGAAGACAATGCAAAGGACACTTTTGATTTTTTTTTTTTCTTTTACACCAGGGCATATCTTCAGCTACCATGTTCAGTTGACTTTCTTCTTATTGGTTCAGGCATGCTGAGCAATGAGGTAGAAAGGCTATGAAAGCTTGTAAGCTGGAGATATACCTGCCATCCTCTTACACCCACATATCTTATGAAAGTGACATTTTTCATTAATTATTTGGACTCTAAAAATTTGTTAGAATCCGCTGATGAACCCATAGTTAAGGTTTGCAATGTTATATGATAGTTCCTTGGTGCAAAAACATGTTTAAATTGGGTTTTCGAAGGTTGAAAAATGGCTCGAAGTAGGCAAAAATACCTTGGTGTATCGATATAGAACGTTGTATCGATACACAAGGTACATTTTACTCCTGAGTGTCGATACAATTAGTTGTATATCGATACTAAGAGCAAAAAATGTTTCTAGTCCCGAGACTCAAAGGCCAGTATCGATACGCCATGGATTTGTATCGATACTCATGCTTGTGTATTGATACATTTTGCCAAAAATCACAACTTTAGCCACTGCCAAGGTCTGTATCGATACAAACATGCCAGGTATCGATACCACACCTTGGGTATTGATACCAAACCCTCTTGTATCGATACTACATGTGAAAATTTAAGTTTTTCACACCATAAAGGCCTCGCATCAATACTTGCGCCCCAATATAACTTATACGAACCTGTGGCTTCTCGATTTACCTCAACTTAGTCCCAAACAATGAAAAATTGATTTGTGTATAACCTTAATGACACCATGAAAAGTGACTTTTGATGCCTCATTTTTATATTTTTTTTAATACAACCCATAGACATTTTAAAATTTCTCAAAAACTTTTTTCTTTAATTTTATTTTTATTTTTTTATTTTATCATCTTTTACCTAACATTTAAAATATCAAAAATTGATCCAGACAAAATAAATAATTTACAATAACAATAAAATATTAAAGCCTTAAGGAGGAAGGACAAGTTGACAGAATTTTGATATCAAAAGTTGCACGCCATACAGTATGCTCCACTTGTACTCACCATAATAGGCTAGCATCTAGTCTAAATAAGAGTCCTTTTAGGAATTAAGGTCCTCCTGTATACAGGACTCTGCGCCAACCACTTGCACCTGTAACTCAGATATTTTAGTGGCTGTTACTATTAGCTTAGAGTCACAGGTAGCATAAGCCTCTTACACTCCTTTAGGTCCTTTGACAACTTTTTAATCTCAACCTTTGCTAACTTGGGCTCACCCTTCATACCCTTAGAATCAGCTTTTAGCTTTAATATTTTTCTTTTGAGCCTTCAAATCAAGCTCGTTAGATGTCTACTTCTGAAGAGTAAGCTCGTCGATTGGCACCTAGAGTCCTTGTGCCTTGGCTTTGCTTCCTATGGCTTCTTTGCACACATTCCCATGCGTAATAGTGACTTGACGCATCTGATGAGTAAGTAGGCCAAAAAACTCAAAGTATGATTTATTAAAAAAAAATATGGAAAAAAGCAATAAAACAAAGGAAATAAAAAATACCTCTATTATACAAGCTAAAGTAGATTCTAAGTCAGTAGCGAGATTCTTAATCGCCAAAAACTCCATGTTTGCTTGAAAGACGACCTTGTTACCCCACATACAGGCCATCTTCCCATCACTTTAAATACTCACACTTAAAGCTAGGTTCTTCCTCTTAAGGATGTAAATCAACATCCCCTGAGTTAGGTTCAGTTACCCCACTTAGGGGTAGAGCAGGTCTAGGGAGCAAAGTGTTAGATGATAATGGAATAGTAAGGGCTGTTGTAGCTAAAGACTCAGCTTAACTAATAGAAGCAACCGTGGCTTCCATAGGAAAAGAGCTATTTGGGAGGATAATCTCGACTCCAGTCAACCTAAGGTCACTTTCTTCTAAGCAAAAGGATTGCCTTAACTATCTTTGACCTTTTTTTTTTTTCCCTTTGCTCTTCAAGCCAGTAGCTTATTTGGCCTCACATTCAGCTAAGGTGACATAAGTCGCAGTATCTATACCTACAAGTAGGTAATTACAAATCAAGGTGGAAAATACTAACTTATGAAAATAAATAATGTTGCCAATATATACCCTCCATAGGATGTATACTAGTTATTTCTTTCGACGCTCCTACGGTCAACAGATCAATAAAAATACTCTCTGTCTCTCTATCGATATTTAACCCACTAGGAACCACCTATGCAATGATAGGTAATCCAAGCACCTCGTCCACATTGATCACATTCATAGCTGACCCACTCGTGGAATCAGAGTCTAAAAAAATTGTTATTATAAGTCAAATACTCTTGTATGTTAAAATAATGTATAAAAAATTAAGAAGATATTAAAGCTTTACCTCGAATTGAGACACACTTATGACTCTTTCATTTGGTGGGGCAAGCAAGATCTTCCGAGTTGTGAGCAACATCCATACTAGAAAAATATCGCTAAAGTTTTCTTGGAGTCAGAAACTCTTGGCACTTGAATTGGTGACTAGTGATGTATTGTTTCTGTTGAGCTTTTGATTTGTTGAAAGTCACCTTCAAATTATTCATGCAAAAGCACAAGTTTCACTCAACTCAAAAACCATATTTGATGTCTAACCATTTGCGTACCAAGAAAAATTATTCATTGGCAACGTGAGCATTTGAAGGAATGTCTATTAACATCTTTTTGATGGTAGACTAGAAATAGTACTAACATTTATCCTGTCTCTTCAATGAAAATATATGTCTTGTTACCTTAACAGATAAAGTCCGCCCTTCCTCCTTGTAAACAATAAAGCCAAGCATTGGATTTCAGTTGATTGGGAGATATCTCATAGCGTTTTAGCACTTCGCAAAAAAATGACTCTAATGGCAAGTGGAAGCCCCCTCGAAAATGAGTAGATAAAAAGGGACAGTGCTTCCTACAAATTGGTAATGGATCGCTTGAATAGCGGATTTGATGTCTCATAATGACTGAAATTAAATCCTTGGTCTACTAGCTATTATTTGACAGTTGTTATGTTCACATCGCCATTTGACTGGTATCTATCTATATGATAGAAGAAGAAGACCCACAACTTTCTCTTCCTTGCTTGACCGTTGCAGGATTCTGAGCTTGCATCCATCCAATGATAGGTTTTAACCCTCTTTTTGGACCTGGCCCACTTTTAAAGTGTTCCTCTCCCATATATATGGTTGATCACTAGACTTATCCACATTCATGTTCTCCATGACGAACAACTGTTTAACAACCTCTCTACCACTCACCTCCAGTTGATCTTTTCTCACAACAGATTTCAAAAGATAATAGGTTCGATAAATGACCATCTAGCCCAAGACTAAATATAGCAAGAAATCATACTATGAATTAGAAAGAATCAGATAAACATACCTTACCTAGATGATTTTTAGACGAACACAACAAGAAAACTCGCAAAGATGAAAGAGCACCAAGAAAGTTCAGAAATCCGAAAGAAAAATATAAGGAAAAGAGAAAGAAACAAAAAGAAAACTCGCATGGCTGATGGGAGTGAGCAGGAAAAGTGAAGGCTATTTACAGTGTTTGTAATGGTTGTTTTATAGCCATCATTCAGTTACAAAAGGATACCACGTATCAGTTGGAGAGCGAAGCCGTGCAATTGCAATATTAATTGCACCGATCAAATCACACTGGCTATAAAATTTTTAAGTTTTATTAAAAAATGGAGACAATGCGAGGTGACATCTGAGCCACCCTTTGATTCAAACGACAAGTCTTTGGTTCAACGTGTCAAGGCGATTTGGTATTCGCCATCCTTTACGTCGCCAATTACTTACAAGTGTCTAGGACGACTGCTTTTAAGGATGTAAATGATCATTTTATAATCATTTATATTTTTGGATAATTGTTATATTTTTTTATAGGTTTTATGATATGATACCTTATTTATCAAGGAAATGAGTTTTATTTAAGGATAAGGATAAGTTCATGATAACATCTCATAAATTTAATTTTTAGTTTCAAATAAATTTAGCTTTTATTTTCATAAAAAACTTAGATAAGATAAATAATTAATAAGACATATATAAATAAATGCAACTTACTTGAGATAAAATCACTCACTCAACTTCATTTTTTTCTTCACTTTTACTTTGTTGGCTTAATCATTGAAGCATGCTCTGAAATAGAAATGCCGGCAGCCTCTATCCCCTGTTGACCTACAAGTCCATCATTGGAGCGTTAGTCTACCATCCCTTACACTTCAAACTTCGTTGTTGCACCAATAGAATTGAATTTTTTATGAAAAATCCCGTTGAATAGAAAAATCTTTTTCCTTGTGGTTTAAATTGTCTGCTTAAAAGAGAAGCAAACGAGGTGTCTCTGTCTTCACAGCTAAGCTAGCCGGTTTGAAAACTAGAAGCCCCTCTGGCTGGCTCTTGGCTCTTTCTTAGCAATTGTTAATTGATTCTTGGTACGACTTGGCCCACATCCAGCTGCTAGTTGCATGTTCCTCCTACGATTGGGATAAAATGACTTTTAACAGTCAACTTTGGCTTCGTTACAGTTACTCTTGGCTCTTTCTTAGCAATTTTCAGTTGATTCTTGGTACGACTTGGCCCACATTCAGCTGCTAGTGGTATGTACCTCCTACGATTGGGAAAAAATTACTTATTAACATTCAACTTTGGCTTCATTACAGTTACTTACAAGGAGAGCTCTTGCAGAAACTCTAAGAAGCTCAAAAACGCAGGAAAATTGCTACCTTGAATAATTCTAGAATAGAGTTGATCGGTTACGTTGTTGGACTTACAATTATCTTTGGCTTTTTATTTTATTTTTTCTTATTTTTTGCTGGGATAATCTTTCAAGTTGAATTGTGTCTGTTATACAAAAGAACTTTTATTATCTTCTGTTCTGTTTTGCAGCAAAGGGACCTTCTGGCTTGATGATCTGCAACTCTCGATTCCACTTTCGTCACTCATCTTCTCCTCCTTGGCTTTTCCCCACATCACAGCGTAAAATCCAGTCACAATAATGATTGCACCAATTACACTACAACAAAAGCCAGCAGCAGCTACCATTAATTGGTTTATACTGATCATTAATTAAAAAAAAAAAAGAAAACCCTAATTTGCAGATAAAAAATTGAGTAACAATATTTAAATCCAACATTTTCAGAAGTAGCTTTCATTCCGTTTCTTTAATGTCAACTGTCAAATTCACTGTGAAACCATGTTGGCCAAGTTAAACCACGTTTCTTCAAATTTCTTAAGATTGCTTTAAGATTACTCCTCCAGTGATAGAGATTTTTGATGTTGATCAACCGGTACAAAATTTAACTTGTTCAATACCTTCCGAGAGAAAGAGCATCTCCTAAGAAGATTATGTCCATAATGGCTGCAAAGATAACAGCCACGGGCTTGAACATGGAAACGTAGAGAGGTCCTACTTTGGATAGGCACCATGAACACAAGCTGATACGGAATGTTGTTGCAACTATTGCCTGCCCAAATAGCAGTGTTATAAAATCTTGTGATTTGTGACTTAAAATTTTTTGAATGTACCATTAAACGTGAATTGAGAAATTGTAACTATTATGTGCTTACTGAGTATAAAATAGCAACAAGCCCTATATCAAATCTGAGTTTCCAAGCACTAGGGTCCCTAACCAGAATCAAAGAATATATTGTGGAAAGAATGACATTGAAGAAGCAAAGGTAAAACATGACAGTAAATACTGCTGGGAACTTCTTCAGAACCAATGTCTGCAAAATTTACAAAAGATAAAAGTCAGCATACAATGTTGTGTATACCTCTAATATTAGGGTTAGGATAATTTGTAAGAGGTTCAATATCCTAACCTGTATAGTATACCATGCAGAAATCGTAAAAGCTTCAGCTGCGAGAAGGAGCCCACCGAGTACCCAGTTTAATTGCGGAGAAGAAAGAAGATGAGGCAGCACAACTAGTGATTGTGTGCTCAGAATTGTTGGCCCCTTGTAAAATGTCACTACAAATGCCCCTGTCATACAGATTATGGATCCTAGGACTTTGGCTTGGCTGCTTGTGCTTCGCCATTTAAGCTTTTCCATCCTTAATCACAGGACATGGAAGGTTGACTTAAAAGTAACAATTCCAAGTATAATTTATAATCCTTATAGTTTCAAAGAGTAGTATTCTAGTAAATTACAATCCTTGTAATTTATAACAGTCACAAAAGCACTGAGTTACCTAGCAGTAAGCAACACATTGAGATTTTTATTTTGTGAATCATTCAGGTATTGAAAATGTACGAAGAAGAAAAGCAAACCTGCAAATGATGGCAAGTATGAAGGTGAAAGCAGGAATAAGGTTGAGCATGGCTGTTGCCATAGCAGGAGAACTGAACTCTATACCAGCATATCCGCATAGCTGGCCAACAGATCTGCATGGAGAAAGATATCAAGAATCCTTTTCTCTTCTTTTTTTTTTTTTTTTTAATAATCAACAAAGATCAATAATCAACAAACCCTATTAAAGCAAGTAAAAAGATCAATCTGTAGAGGCTGGAGGAGTTCCATGGGAGATGCACCGATCTGCCAAACCTCATAAATCAGCAAGTTAGAAAAACAAAATAAAGAATGAGTTACAGCAAAAAAAAAAAAAAAAAAATTGTTGTGCTAATTAAATTTGTTAAGGAAAAGCTAGAAATGAGGAGATACCTGTGGAATATCAAAGAGCAAGGAAGAAGAATAAGGCTGGAGAGGGCATTACAGTAAACAATAAGAACATATTTGTTAACCCCACTAGACATAGCTGCTTTGTTTATTACCATGCTGCTAACTTGAACCAAAACCACCATTACCATTCCCACAAAAGGCAGCAGAGTCCCCATTTTTCTCAACCTTTCTCTTCCTGAAAAAACAAACCTTTCTCTTCCTGAATAAACAAACACAAAATAAACTGAAATTTAACTTGGAAGAAATTTTTTTTTTCAGATATTAGTTGTTTTATACTTTATTTCAAAGTGATAAGTTATTAAAAGCCTTTTGATGAAATGGACCACTTTTTCGCAGGACTTTTTCGAGTGAAAATATTAAAATTTCTTGAACTGCTTATTCTACGATGTTAATAATGATAGCTGGCTATTGGCCCACGTTGCTCCTGATTTTCAAACGCTTGAATGACAGGAAAGAAAAGAGCAATTCAAAAGATTGGAACCTTCAGATTCCCGGTAAAGGATTTGGATTATGAATCTCTTGCATATTTTAAGTTTGAATTAGATATCAAACTCTGATTTCTAGGTATTCTACAACCAGGACACTGAAATTTTTTGTTACATTTGTTTGATTAATTTAGCGTTACTTTAAAAAAAAAAAAAAAAGCCTATGTTGAAAAAGGAAGATTTTGAAAAAAAAAAAAAAAAAAAACGGTGTTTTTAAATAGGACAATGAAAAACATATGGATTACAAATATTTAAGTATTTGAAATTATTGTGAAAAAATACAATGAAGAATTAAAATATCAAAAAAGATATACATAAAAATATAAAAATAATAAAATATTTTATTCAAAAATTAGTTTTTGTTATAAAATATTTTAATTATGATTATAGGATCATAATCTTCATAATATTCTAATTATGATTACGATTATATGATCATAATCTATATGATTTGATTTTGTATAATTAATACAAACCTAGCTTGATGCCTATATAAAAGTCATAGCATTCTCATCGTAAAAACATAGAATTGAATAAGAAAAACAATCTTTCCTCTATAGCTATTATCTCTTTCTTTCTTTTTCTTTCTTATTGCTATGATTATTGTTTTGCTTGCGAGCCATCAGGCTCACCAATTTCCTCAATTTTTCAACATGTTATCAGCACCATTGCTCCAAAGGCAAGGAAATTGGTAAATCAATTTTGTTTTATTTTATTCAATTGATTTATATCTTCATAAAGATACCAACAATTTATTTTGATTAGTAACATATACTACTTTAAGAGAAATAATAAAAGCAATGGTAATTTGATGTTTATACAACTATGAGCAAGCTTTAGGTCGTAAAGATAGTTGTTTATCTAGCCTGAAGCTAGTTTAAAACATATATATATTGGTGGAAAGGCATAATTAGAAGTAGCAAAAAAAAGCTGAAAAACTTAAATCTTGGCTTCATCGTATCCTAAATAATCTAATTAACACACTAGCTAAACCTTTTTTCCCTACTGCCAATTACGACTAAATTCCCAAACCAAGGAAACCCCAAAACTTGAAACCCTTGAACTATATTTCCCAATGAATGATGCCACCCCTTGTCAGAAAAGTCTCCCCTAAATTGGTGTGAGGTGGCTAACAAAGTTGTGACCCCAAACAACATTAAAAACCACCAGAAGTGGTATATTTACAAAGAAACCCTAGGTTTCTAGATTGGGACTAGTTTGCAATTTGCCCATAAAGTTGAAGGAATTTTTCAAAATTCAAAAGAATCATTCCTGACACCCAAAGTTGTTAACTTGACTTGTGAATGCCCAAATTTGATTTATTGCATGCACACTTACTTAACACCTATTTTATTATTTACTTGACACCTGAAATGTCTAATTTGTAGGTTCTTTTAATGTGCAAACTATAACTAACATTGTGAAGTTGAAATTCTACATCCTTGATATGAGTGGATCCAACTACTTGTCTTGGTGCTTAGGCATATAGATTCATTTATAGAAGGATTAGGATTGTCAAGTGCTATCATTGCAAATGGTCAAGCGAATGGCAAAGATAAGATAAATGCTTTAATTTTTCTAGGGCGACGTCTGCATGAGCGCTAGAAAGCTCAGTATCTATCAATGAAAGACCCTGCAGTTCTATGGGCTATAATCATACAAAAACTAACATCTTCTTGAAGGCTCAACATGATTGGATGCAACTGAGGTTGTAGGATTTTAAGTCTATAAATTATTACAATCGGCCTTATATGACATTGTCTCTTGCCTTAAGTTGTGTAGGGCCAAACTCTCTGAAGAAGAACTTTTGGAAAAGACATTCTTTACTTTCCGTACGTAAAACCTGATACTCCCATAGCAAAACAGAGCACCTTAGTATAAAACGTATTCGAAGCTGATCGCATGCCTCTTGATTGTTAAGCAAAATAATGAATTATTACTCAAAACCATGATATGGTACTTGTTAGTCTAAAGCTTTGCCTAAAGCAAATGCTAGCACTGCAAAGAGAAATGGTCAAATTATAAGCCAAGATCGTAGATGTGGATAGCCCTTCAAAAGAGGCGACAGTAAGGATAACCGCAATAGGAATCTAGGCCTCAATCATAGAAATGGTAAAAAATCTTATGGAAAGCAAGATGACACCTGTCACCGCTATGGTGGAAAAGGGCATTAGTCGCATACCTATCATTCGCCTGAACATCTTGTGGACTAACACCAATATAGGAAAGGCAAATGCACTAAAGCCATGCTATTAAGACATTCACTTCTAAAGCTCCAGTTATAGCTAACACTATTTTTCAAGTCTCAAACTTTATTAATGATCAAAAGAGGGAAATCCTAGAAAGTGGATTAACCTTTGATAGGATTGAGAACCAGGGTAGAGACCCACTCGGTGGATAGATGAGCAGGTTTAGAGGGTCGTTTGCGTTATGTAAATTTAGCGAATACTTGATTATTACAGATTTCTTTTATTTTGAATAAATGTACGTTGGATGATTAAAAAATTTTGAAAGATAATTCCTATTGAATAAAACCATAAGTTTTATATTAATTGGTTTGACACTTGAAGATGTCACTAGTGCAAAAAGGAAAAACTAAGAAAAGTATGAATTTTATCTTTTAAACAGTAGAACAACGTATACTATCCTTGGCAATAAGGGATTTTTCTTGGGTGTGATATTACATAAGGCAATTGTCTATACTATATTAGGGCATGTTGACTTCATCGATGGCTCAAGTAATGCCATGCTTACACTACCGAATGGTACCATGTTGTAAATAAAGGATATATTGCTAAGTGTAAAATCCAGAGATATCCTTAGCAATGGATATCACATTAAGACACTAGTTGAGGATAATGTAACTAGTCTCTACATCACTTAATACAAGATAGGCTAGAAGACCATACATACGAAGCTAAAGGCTTTAAGTACGGGCATCTATTGGGTCCAAATTTAAACTTATGAATCCTATGCCACTATGTCTTAGAGACTAGCAAATCCCGATGAGTTTGGACTATGGCATGATCACGTAGGAGCTACAATGATGCGTAGAATCATCCTTAACAGTAAGGGACACTCATTGAAAGACACAAAAATATTGTCGGCTAAGGATTACACTTGTAAGACATGCTCACGAGGTAAGCTCATCATTAAACCTATATTTACGAAGGTGGATCTAGAATCACCAACTTTCCTTTAGAAGACCCAAGGTCATATTTGTGGGCCAATACATCTTGCAAATGGACTATCTGATATTTTATGGTTTTAGTGGACATATCCTGCAGATGGCCCAAAATTTGCCTATTATCCATATGCAATGTTGCCTTTGCGTGTTTACTTTTGCAGATAATAAAGCTTCAAGCATACTTCCTCGATTATTCGATTAAGAGCATTAGGATGGATAATGTGAGTCTATTCACTTTTAAGAGCTTCAATGCGTATTATGCATTATTGGGAAGAAAGATACAACACCCAGTCCTACATGTACACACACAAAATGGATTAGCAAAATCCTTGATAAAATGCATCCAAATTATTGCTTGTACCTTCATGTTAATGATGAAGCTCAACACTTCCACGTTGAGCCATATTGTTATGCATGCAGCACCACTTATTAGATTGCACCCTACTACTAGACTAACACAATACCCAATGCAGTTGGTTCTAGGTTACAAACCAAACATTTCACACCTTCACACTTTTGGATGTGTAGTACAGGTGCCTATTGCACCATAAAAAAGGAATGGGTCCCTAACGATGTCTTGAGATTTATGTTGGGTTCGATTCACCGTCCATTATTAGGTTTCTAAAACCTATGATGGATGATATTTTTACTGCACAGTTTGCAAATTGTTATTTCAATGAGACAATGTTTCCATTAATAGGGATACCTAACATTTCAGTGGCCATGAAACAAAAACCAGATAATGGGATTTCCTCGTTTGAAGAGTATTTGTCCCATTTAGACCCAAAGACCTCTGAGTGTGAAAACAAGTACAGAAAATTATACATCTGCAAGAAATTGCAAACAAACCTTCTAATGTATTTAATGATGCTACAAGGGTCACGAAGTCGCATACCCTAATTGTGAATACTCTAACTAGGATTGAAGTCCTCGATAAACTAGTGCAAAAGGATCAAGATGGTATACGCCAGAAGCATGGACCCAGATAAGATTAAAAGACACTGTTTCTTGAAAACGAAGGGAGAGAAAGTTAGAATCCTCTCCCAAGGAGCCTGCTCCTGAAAAGCCAAGAGTTAAGCATACTCTAGATGAACATGATTCCCCTGAAGAGGCAATTTATGACTAGATCACCAACTTAAAGAATACTAAATTTCTTGTTACTTACTATAACCAGGTTTAGGATTGGAATGAGATCATCATTGATAGTATCTTTGCATACTCAGTAGCTCATGACATTATGCATGATGATCATGAACCATGATCTATAATCGAATGTCATCAAAAGAAAGATTAACCTAAATGGGAAAAAGCACACACGATTGAATTGGCTTACTTAGCTAAACATGAGGTTTTTTGGCCTATTGCTTGAACTCCAACAATGTATAGCCCATTGGATATAAATGGGTCTTTGTTTGCAAAAGAAATGAAACTATTAAAGTTGTGAGATATAAGGACTAAATCGTAGCCCAAGGATTCTCTCAAAGACTTGGGATTGATTACGATGAGATGTATTCAATGATAATGGATACAATCAAATTTCATTTCCTAATTAGCTTAACAGTCTTAGAAAGACTTGATATGCATTTTATGGACATAGTAATGGCTTATCTTTATGGTTCATTGGATTCTAATATTTATATGAAGATTCTAGAAGGATTTAAAATGCCTAAAACAGACACCCCCATAACTTATTCTAAATAAAGTTGCAAAGACCTTTGCATAGGCTAAAGCAATCCGACCGCATGTGGTATCAGTATTTAAGCAAGTACTTTACTAGAGAAGGATACAAAAATGATCCTATCTACCCATGTGTGTTCATCAAGAAATCAGATAATGTATTTTCTATGGTGGCAGTTTATGTATACAACATGAATTTGATAGGGACTTTTGAAAAGTTGAATAAAACTATCAAGTACCTAAAGTGGAGTTTAAAGTTAAAAATCTAGGAAAAACCAAATTATGTCTTGATCTTGAGCTTGAGCACAAGGAAAATGGAATATTTATTTATCAGTTGGCTTACATCAAGCCACTACTTAAAAGATTTGATATAGACAAAGCTCATTTATTGAGTACACCAATGGTAATAAGGTTTTTCAAACCTGAAAAGGACTTGTTTCATACTAGGGAACCAAATGAGTAATAACTTTGTCTTGAAGTACCATACCAATGCGATAAGGGCATTAATGTACTTAATATAATATATAAGACCCAATATTGCTTTTACAGTGAATTTTTTTTGTGAGAATTAGTTTTGAGCTGACCATGAGACATTGGAATGGGATTAAACATATCTTCCGCTATCTCCGTGGAACCATGGACTTAGGTTTATTTTATTTCTAAGAATCCACTAATTTGGGATTAGTTGGATGCGCAAAAGCAGGATATAAATCTAATCCGCACAAAGCTTGCTCACAAATCGATTATTTATTTTGTTATAATGACACTACCATATCTTGGCGATCTAGTAAACATATGCTAGTAGTAACATCCTCCAACCACTCCTAGATTATCACCCTTTATGAGTCTAAGAAAGAGTGCATTTGGTTAAGATTCATTACATCTCATATACACAATTCTTATGGTATGACACTGGTTACAGATTCACCCAAGGTTATTTACGAGGACAATACTCCATGTATAACATAATTTAAGGGTGGATATATTAAAAAAGATAGGACCAAGCACATATTTCCCAGTTCCTTTACACAAACAAACTTCAAGGAATTCGACAAGTTGATGTCAAATAGACTGGTTCCTCAAATAATCATGTAGACCTATTGACCAACATTGCTAACGTCAACATTAAAAAATTTTGGTATGGCATTGGTATGAGGTGAGCACAAAAGATGTAAGGTTGATTTCTCCCTAAAGTGACACACCCCGAAAGTACTAACCCCTGATGCGGTCATTGGTACAATTAAGGAGGAGCATTACATGGTCTATACATTGCACTCTTTTTCCCTTTTGATTAGTTTTTGTCTCACTAGTTTTTCTGACTTAAGGTTTTAACGAGGCAACAAAGGCAGGCTTAATTATGAAATAATGGTTTGTCCAAAAGGGAATTGTTATGGAATATTCTGATTACGATTACGGGATCATAATCTCGATAATATATTATGAAATTTGGGCTTACCATAATTAAAGATTTCTTAATATCTGATTACGATTACAAGATCGTAATCTTCATAATATTCTGATTATGATTACAGTTATAGAGTTATAATCTCTATGATTTGATTCTGTATATTTAATACAAACCTAGCCTAGTGCCTAAAAAAACGTCATAGCATTCTCATTGTAAAAACATAACACTGGATAAGAAAAATTGTCTTTTCTTTATATTTATTATTTCTCTCTCTTTTCTCTCTTATAGCTACGAATATTGTTTTGCTTGCAAGCCATCACTAACCAATTTCTATCAATTTTATAACAACTTTCAAATTACAGAAGTTTCAATTTTTTCTTCGGCTTCTAATTTAATTTATTGTATAAAAATTAACATGTTCCTACGGACAATTTTTTTATTTCTTCCATTGACACATTTTTCCTTCAATTCAAAGCTTTTGGTGCAAGTTACATCTTTTCCATATCCTCTGTTTTGTTGTCAAAAGTGCCAATTTCACCCCACCGTAGTGTGTGCTAATGTGCTATGGGAATTCAAGTCCTGTAAATTTTTTTTTTAGTTATTGGTAGTTTAAGTAATATTATTTGAATTTTAATTTTTTAAAATTTTTATGTTTGATAATTTTATACAATACAAGCTACGCAATTAAAAAATTGAATAAACATATAAAATACTTACCAATATTCTAACATCCGTTCTGACTGAAAGGTATGCTAGTGGTATTAGTAGTAATGCAACCATCATTAGTTTTTGAACATCATACAAATGACTCTGCATTTTGGTCTGTCAAATTTAAAAGGCCACTAAACTAGACAAAACAGGGGACCATTAATGCTATTTTGAGGAATTGCAACCGCACGACACTAATACAACGTAATCTATAAAGTAAGGTGTGGTAACTGGTTTGATTTTGATACAGGATTTAAGACCTTTCTTTACCTTATTTTGGAAGAAGGGGCTATTGCTGGTTGGCTAATTCCAGGCACTAGATAAAAAACATACATAAATGTTCTATCTTCAAATTTACATCAGAGTATTCCAGTATTGTCTTCGCCTTTCCATTGAAAAAAAAAAAAAAAGGGAAGAAGTGGTGAGTGATTGTAAAGAAAAAATGTCTCGATCAACAAAATTATAGGGACTGATATGTAATCAGAGAGGAGGATACATGTGTTGTAGGAACTTGGCTCCAAAAATTTTGAAAATGCCTTTAATATATATATATATATATATATATATCCATATAAATTGAAATATATACCATTCTATTAATATTGTTTATGAAATTTTTTAATTTATTTATTAAATATAATGTATATTAAATATAAAATATTAAGTATGAAATAATGTTCCTTATATTTATATTAAATATAATCAAAATTGGTCCCAAATAAAATTTATATTTAATTTAATTTTTTATTTAGAACTTAATTTTACGTATTAAAATTTATATAAAATATAATTATTACTCTTGGCCCTCCAAATATGTTAAACTTTAGATAAATATATTATCTTTTAAGGGTCCACAAGATAAATATATTATATATTTATATTTTGATTGTTGGTTGAGATCAATATATTAACTTTAAAAAGTTTTAGCTTTCTTTATCTTTATTTTTGGTCTAAGATAGTTAGTAACATACTGTAGACATATCATTTTTGTTTTGATATTAATACATACAAATGTCGATGTGTTTAAGCATACCATTTTGGGTTCGGGTTTGGGTCATTTCGGGTTTAGGTTATTTCAGGTTCGGGCAATTTCGGGTTCAGGCCATTCAGGTTCAGGTTTTTTCGGATACGGCCCGTTGACTTTTGATCATATCGGGTTCGAGCTAGGGTTTTTTTGGACGAATTTTCGAGTTCGGTTTCATTTTGTCAACGCGCGAACTTTGAATTTTGTAATGACTTGAAATCAGGTTAGAACATAAACTGAAATTTGTGATATTATCATAGGCTTTGGGCTTATTTCTTAGTTGATAAAAATATTTTTATGTAATGGTATGAAATATTCCTAAATCATCTGGTGATCGACTATTCCTTCACATATTTTGAAAAATAATTGGTAATAATTGGTCATCAGAGATACATAAATTTACGTGGGAATTTTTAGAACAATTATAATGTAATCTTCTTTAAGAAATATTTTACTAAAGAATCGTTAAGTAGAAGTGCCATTTTCTTGATTTTCTCATACTTTGGTATCTATGTCTAAAATCTTATAGATTATAGTTGTAGGAAGGAAAGATAAGGGAGAAACTTTGAGTGAACTGAGATGCTAACACGTAGGGAGATGTATACGTGGAAATAAAAAGAGTCAAAGTATCTTTATTTTATAATAAAAAGTTTGACAATGTTGTAGTTATAGTGTTACTATTAAAAGTTACCTTAGTTGAAGAAAAAACAAAACTCCATTTTATATTCAACAATAAAGCCTTTTAAGTTACCGTAGTTCAAAAGAGATACCTCTGCGACCGAAGCAATGGCAGCCACAAAAGGCATTGAAAGTGGCGTATCAAATCGGATTTCAAAAAAAATCTTGGAAGGAGGTGCACTACAAATTATCAAGAAGTTTGCAACTAGATGAGGAAGATTTCTCAATAATGGGACTTGTTATACCAGAAGGAAGAAGGATCATGCAAAAATTCTCAGAATTCAAGGTACAAGTTAGTAGGAGGCATGGGAATCAGGCAGCATACACCCTTGCAAGACTTCGCATCCCGGTCGATCTTTTTTGACTAGAAAAGTACCCTCATAAAATACGCCAAGTTGAAATAACAAATGCTCCCAGTTTCTAATAAAAGAAGTTATTTTCAAAAAAGAAAAAATAACACGTCGTGACAAATTATAGTAGTTGTATTTTTTTATACATGGTAATTGTATTTCAATATAAATCTATAAATAAAGGGGTCCCATGTAAATTAAATGTTTTAAATAAAATAATTTTTATTTTAATAATTTTATAAAAATATTTACATCAATCACTTTAAATAGACACGTGGAAGAAATATATGATTCAAGATATTTGCATGAATATAGGGAGATCTAGCTCGTTGTAGTTTGTCCTTTTCAGCTTTTAAATGCTTTGGCCTTTTTAGGCAGTAGGTGCTGGACCAATATGGTAGCATTTTTCAAATTTTAAAGTGGTCCAAATGTTTGGACTCCACACATCTCTTCGAAGGACATAAATTGAGAAATCCCTCTTCACTGTGTTTCCAAATCAGCTGCTATGAGAAAGGGTACGTTTCAGCTCCCCCATGCTACTGCTCCTCTTTATATCTTGCTTTTTTTTTTTTTTATCATTTTTTATAGGATTGCCATCACATGTAGGGGTGATAATTAGACAGATTCAAGATAAATTATTTTAGATTTAAATTATTTTAAGCTTGAATTAATTTAGATTCAGGTCTATTCGAGTTTAGATTAATCTGAGTTTGAGATAATTCGAGTTCGGATTTGGGTTTGAGTATAGTTTACATCAAATTTTTTATTTTATGTTAAATATAATCACTTTTACGTAATTTTAAATTCTAAGCTAGGCACGAATTTGACCCCGTCTGGTCCGAAAAAAAATCTTAGTTCGGTTCTATAGGTCTATCCATGACCTGAAAAATTTTTAATTCTAAGCTCAGGGCCGAATTTGTCATGGCCGACCTATTTAAGTACAAATCATTATTCATAATATTAAAAAGTTATTTTTATATTAATATTTACATATTTTATAATTA
>JBBYHK010000001.1:8629518-8662610 GCA_038382065.1 Adansonia grandidieri | reverse complement strand
TAATTATAATAAAAATATGTAATATTAAGTTATATTACCAATCATAATAATTTATGTAATAGATAATATAACTTATGAAACTATAATATTTATTGGTAATTTTAAATTTTTTTAATGATAATGATTTATGTAACTTATAATATATTTATATAATTATAATAATTTTATGTATTATTATATAATAATATATGAAAACAAAAAAAATAAAAAGAAGCAACCGGCAGTGCCTTACGGGAAGCGCTCCCCAGAAGTCCCCAAAAATCCCAATTATAAAAACAAGCTCGTTCCATATTATGGATAGAATTATATGTCATCATAATCATTAAATTTGATTGCAGACATGATACGAAAATAAAATTTATCAAAAAATATAATTATTCTCAATTATTTTAGTTATTTACAATGCAATATTACATTTTATTTTATTGTATGCTTGATGAAAAGGATAAAAAAACAATAAGAAATGAAAATTTGTGAATTAAATGGCTAAAAATTATAAGTACTTTTTACTTTGTAATTTATTTTTTTTGGTACAGTATAATTTAATCATTAAATTATTAAAGTATTTAATCTTTATTTTTTTATCCTTCTAACCAATCAAAGCATAAATGAGTTGAAATTAGAAATGAGTTTCTCTCAGTGAGATTGATGCGTTTTTGCATAATTTCAACAAATATTTCACAACGAGTTCTTATTAGACTTGTTTAAGATAGGGTTATTCGTCTAAGTACAAAGGTTCACCTGATATTTGAAAAGATTTAAGCAAAAATATTAGGATCCAAAAATAACGTTGAGCAGAAAAAAACTGATTAAAAAAGGACAAAGCCTTGGGCAAAAAATTTTAAACTCGGGCCCAGCCCGACCTAGCTTGAATAATGGTTTTTTATTATAAATTTTATATTTTTATAATATAATTATATATTTTAGATAATAATAGTTATAATTTTATTTTACTAGTTTTTAACTTGTTGAAAAACATTTATAATAAGAGTTATACCATGTATTTTTTTAAAAAATATAAATAGAAAATATATTTAATTATTAAAAATTAAAATTAAAAAACATAATATGTGTGGGCATAAATAAACTTGGACTAATCATTTAAAAATATAAACGGGCTTAGAAAAAAAATTACTGCTATTTCGGGTGAGCCTGGACAAACTTCTAAAATTTAATACTCTGCTTAAACCCAACCTAAATCCGACCTAGCTCAATTTATTAGCAAGTCTAATTTTGATTTCATAAATTTGATTTCACGAAAGTTATCACCAAATTTTGACATAATTTAATTATAATCATAAAATTAATTTTTAATAAAAAATTAATTTTATCTCTTTGAAATACTTAAAGCAAATTATGTGCATTTATTTAGTTGAGACCTTAATTGGAAATCACTCATGCTAAGCTATAATTGTTTACGAGTCAAACCATCAACCTGATCCTAATTAAGTGAAGGATGAGAAAAATTTTTGATAATTCGAATCAATTTAATCCATCCTAAATTATTATTTAGATAATAAAATATTTTATTTAAATTTAACAATAAAAATACATAAATATTAATTAAAAATATTTTTTAATATATTAAATAATAAAATAGATTTTTTAATAAATCTATGTAAATAAAAATTTTTATTTAGATTGGACTTGATCCAATTGATAAATATCTCTTGTAACTTGATTTTGCTTCATTCTCCTTTTTGTATCTGTAATTTTCTGCCTTTGTTTGGTCCAAATTTCATAATGGGATTCTATTTTATTTCTCATTTGCATTCTAATTTTCCTTGGAGATTTCGAGTAGCTATGGTAATACGGTTTGGTTTAAATAATTATTGGTTAATGTATAGTATTTTAATTTTTTTAAAAAAAATTAAATTGAGATCAAACCGCATACTATATATAATGAAATTGATTCGATCAAATTTTATTGATTTAAATTGATTCAGTTCATCGATTTTTTTTTAATTTTTCAAAATATCTTTTTCTATAGTTTTTTTTTTTTTTGCTTTTTTCACTAATTTAAAAATGAAATATTTATTTTTATATCATATAAAATCAAAAATAGGAATCGATTTGATTTAAAATAATCGTGCATTTTTAACTAATCAAAACTAAATTGAATATCTTACAAAAATAATTAAAAGTAATCCCTTGGAGATTTAGCTCTACTTGCTTGTGGCAAACATTTTTTTAATAAAAGTAGAAAAGAAAATGATAAAGGAAAAAAAAAGGAAAGAGGAAAAAGTTTACGTATTTGTGTTGTATTTATTTTTTATTATGATCATATATTTGTTTTGTTTGTATTATTTTTATATTATATTGTATTTTAATTACTTTTCCTTGTCATATTCAAAATTGCCTGATCAAACTTTTAATTTTGTATCATATGACATCTAATGATATTTTTTTGTAAAATAAGGTCATAATTACATTTTGATTTTTAGATTATTGAATTAAAATGTATTATTAAATGATCAATAAAAATTAAAATATTGAATAATAAAATAGAATGGATTAATGTAAGTGAAATTTTAAAGAAAAGAAAACTATGATGATGACTAAATGATAATAAAAACTATATGGGATGATAATACGAGTTATGAGTTATCATAAAATTATTTTATTATTACGCATATGTTTATGAAAGAATTTTATTTCAACATAAAAATTTATTATATAAATTATTTTGAAAAGTTTTTTATTTTTGTATTATTTATTAAAAATTATTTTATTAATAAATTATCATAAAAATTAAAATATTGAATAATAATATAAGATGGTTTAATATAAATAATTTTTTTTAAACTTTAAGTCTTGAATTGAAAGAAAAAAAATATTATGATGATTAGATAGTAAAAAAAAAAACTTATGTTAAATAATGTTATGAGTTATTCATCATTATTTTATCTATTTAGCAATTTTAAGATAGCTGTTAGATTAATATTTTATTATTTTTTATTTCTTAATATTAATATAAATAATAATAGATATTAATATAATCTAAATGAATTAAATTTTGATATTACTTTATTTTTTTACCTTTCATATCTTCAAATTGAGATATTTTACATAATTTTTCATAATAATTCAATAATTTTAATGCATATTATTTTTTATATCATAATTGTATTTAATGTATTATCAACAATAATAAAATTAAAAACACGGGAAGATTTAAACACAAATATTTGAGTAAAATTCACTTGTGATCCGTAACCTTTTAATAATGTTTCTTTTTCATTCATAACTTTTAAAAATTATATTTATCATTCACGATCTTTACTAATATTTCATTTTCATTAATAATTTTTAAAAATTACGTTTTATTCATTCATAACTTTTAAAAATAATATTTACCATTCATAATCTTTTAAAATATCTTATTATTCATCCATTTTTTTAGTCAAAATAAAGAAATTAACAAAATATATATTTAGTGACATGACAAGGTTTATATACCAATTTTTATCTGTTTTATGTGTATCGGTTATTTTTTGATTTTTTTAAAAATTATACAGTATGCATATACTTTATGTTTAGTATCTTTAGTTTTGCTAGAATAAAACTTATTTTTAAAAAATTTGATCGAAACTTAATTATCAATTTTCAAGTCAATATCTCTAATTAATTTATTCCAATCCAAAATCTTTTCATTTTTTTCATATATATATATATATGAATTTTATTTCAAAAAAATATGTTATATATAGGTTATCTATATCATAGAAATGTTTTTTATTTTTTAAAAAATATTTTTGAAAATTTCTTTTTTAAAAAAATTATATGAGTTTATGCCTCTAAAATTAATTTATGCATTTAATTTTTCAAAATTTTTAAATTACTAATAATTTTTTATTTTCACATAAAAATAACTTTGAATAAAATGTGTTTTTTTTTTTTCAAACACAAATAATTAATATACATAATATTAACTTTATATAGACTTTTATACGTATTCATCGTGTTGCATAACTTAACAATAAAAGTTTACTT
This sequence comes from Adansonia grandidieri, assembly GCA_038382065.1. Taxonomy (NCBI): domain Eukaryota; kingdom Viridiplantae; phylum Streptophyta; class Magnoliopsida; order Malvales; family Malvaceae; genus Adansonia; species Adansonia grandidieri. The sequence goes on along the minus strand of JBBYHK010000001.1, from coordinate 8,658,617 downwards.
AATATTTTATAACTTTTTAACTTTAATTAATATACGAATGAATAATAAAATTTTTGAAACGATTATAGATATTGATATATTAAATTTTTAAAAATTATAAATAAAAATAAAATATTAATCATAATAAATATAACTTTTATATGTGATAGATAAAATTATAAATTGGAAATGAGTTTCGCCAACCTATTTAATTACTAACCAATTAAAATCCAACCAAAACGAAGTCAAATTGGGTTTGACCTCCCCTGTTTTTGAACCCTAGGAGTCGCATAAATTTGCTTGCTCTCCAATCTCAAAGAGAAAAGAAGAAAACAATATTTCCCATTTTCCTTTCTCTTATCGAATTTTTCTCTTCTCTCTCCGTTTTCCTTTTAGATTTTTTTCGAATCAGAATTTGATTTTTCATTTTTTTTCTTTTTTTTTGGGGGGTTGAAAAAATTCTTTTATTATATAAATTATTGATTAAATCGAATTTTTATCCACCATGGTACGTTCTCTCTTTACCCTTTCTCTAATTTTAGTTTACTGATTCAATTGCATGATGTTTTTTTTTTAATTTATTACGATGAATTATTGTTAAATTTAAATGGAACCGAAGGAATTGTAGTCAAAGAAAAAATTAAAAATGTTTCTTATCTCAATGCTAATTCGGTTTATTTAGGTTGTTTGTGAAATTTAGGGTTTTTTTTTTTCATGTTTTGGTAATTGGGAACGATATATTTGTTAATACTTTCCTGACAATTTTGTTATAGACAAAGATATGGATGTTATTGTCTTTAGACATAATCTTTCAAGTTTCAAGTTAATTTCATCTGGTTCAACTTTTTACTATCTTTTAGGATCAGTATAAATTTGGGTTTCTGATTTTGCAAACTGCTAATGTAATTTGAAAGGCTTTTAGACTCTTGTTCTTGATGGATCGTCTGGTGTTGTGTGTTTAGGTTTAGGTTTAGTTTGCTTCATGGTTTAGTACCTCTGTTTGTTAATATTTTCCTTAATACAGGGCATAAATGTTTCAATTACAACGGCTTATTGTAGGATCATGTTTCTTTACTCGAATCTTGGTTTATTTATGGTTGTGATAGATTGGAGGGAAATAAATTTAAAGTAGTATCTTTAACTTTATATTTCATATTGACTTTAATGTTAAGAATTTAAATATATATTAATTCTCAAATGAGTGTAGTTACATTAGGGTTTACCTAGGTGTCCCAAACCACCAAATCGAGTGTGCGCCAGAAGCCTTGTATTACCTCAAGCACAAGGCGCGAAAAAACTTAATTTTCCCAAACAACCAAATCGAGCATTAAAGTAAATAACTTTTAGGTTGATTATGGTAATATCATTATTGTACAGGGATAAAAAAGAGAACATGTTATCAGTGTTTTAAATGGTGCAAGGCGCAGTCTAGTGTAGGTGCTAGAATCCTTATATTGCCTGAGGCGCAAGGCGCAAAAAGAGAAAAAAAAAATCTTAGTTTTCCCAAACCACCGAATCAAGCATTAAAGTAAATAACTTTTAGATTGATTATGGTAATATCATTATTGCACAGAGATAAAAAAGAGAACATGCTGTCAGTGTTTCAACGGTGCAAGGCACGGTCTAGTGTAGGTGCTAGAATCCTTGTATTGCCTGAGGTGCAAGGCACAAAAAAAAAAAAAACTTAGTTTTCCCAAATCACCGAATCGAGCATTAAAGTAGATAACTTTTAGATTGATTATGGTAATATCATTATTTTACAGAGATAAAAAAAGAGAACATGCTGTCAGTGTTTTCAACAGTGCAAAGTGCACTCTAGTGTGGGCACTACTATCCTTATATTGCCTTAGGCGCAAAAAAAACCTTAGTTTCTCCAAACCACCAGCTTTTGCATTAAAGTAAAGAACCTTAGATTGATTATGGTAATGTCATTATTGTACGGAGATAATTTTAGGAAAAAAAAAAAAAAGGAGAACATGCTGTAGGTGTTTTCAACGGCACAAGGCATACTCTAGTTGCTTAGACCCTTCTTGTGCCTTAGGCGCAAAGTGCGAAAAAAGCGCTTGCCTGAGTGAAGTAAGGTGCAATATGTATATGTGTATGTTTTTGTATGTGTATATATGTGTGTGTGTGTGTGTATACGTATGATAATAAACGCTAAAGAGTGGTCCAGTCTGTCTACGAAGATGCAATATATTTTTATGGCCTCATTTCTATTGTTGAATACTCAAATATTAAGAGGTATAGAGTTTGATACTATCCCCAATAAAGGTACATCTAATGAAAATAAGCTAAAAAATAAAAGAAATTAAAGAGAACTTCGATAAGATAGGCTTTTTATATGCCTATTGCCTTACCAAAAAAGCTCGCCTTGGTGCACCTGAGCAAATGAGCCTTGCCTGAAAGGCTCTAAGGAGCTTTTGTTGTCGAGAGCAAGGCGCTGTCTAGTTCAAGTTCATTCCTAGTTCTAGTCATTACATTTCGGATATCATAAGCAATACAAGTATGACGATAATTTTTTAATTAAATGTCAAGATGCTCTTTCCAGGCTAGGATGTGTAAGTAATATTCCTTCTGATTCTTCGGCCCTCTCGTACAAACATGTGGATTGCTGGTAAGAAGTGGTTTGTTTGAACTTGAAATGGCAGGGAGAATAAGAAGAGGTCAAAATACCTTACATTTGACCATTAAATGCAACTTTTAACTTATAGAATCAGTTCTAGATGACATTAAACTGTTAACTAGATTTATAAAGTTTGCAATCAACTCTGTTGAGCTGCATTTGTATTCTTTTTGTTCTGATTCAGATTTCAAGAATTCTTAGATTTGAAATACCATCCTATTGCTAGATAAGACCATAGATCAAAGAGAGAGATGGTAGCTATGGATTAGGTGAAATTGTTATACTTACTCTTTTACTTTGATGGTATTATAATTTGTTTCCCTTATCAGTATATCCTTTTTTGCAGGCTGCGAAGATTCTTGCCAACTTAATCATAATGGGCTCAGGTATATTGGCTCGGGCTTTTGTTCAGGCATACCGTCAAGCGCTTGCAAGTTAGTTCATTACAGCACTCATGTTATTTCGTGTTTTTACTTTGCTTGAAAAGTAGCTTTTTTTTATTGATCATTATGAAGATATTTACTTAAAAAGTACTATCGTGCGCACTATAATCATTTTAGCAGACTCCACTATGATAAAATAACAACAGTTGTATGCTTATAATTAAGCGATCAATACCCTGCAATTTTTCCAATCGGTATCTGCTGCTGCAGAATTTTCTTTTTCTATTGCTACACCCTAGCAAGCATGTTAGGGGGAAATAACGAGAGCGAGTTCAATTATATTTTGCTAGTGGCAGGGTCTTGTGTCTGTGTTATATGTTTCAATCTTCTGAGCTGTAAGTTTATTGCAGATGCTGCCAAATCTGGCATTACCGAGGAGACGCTACAAAATGCTGTGCGTAGAAGCAAAGTCATGACGGAGCAGGAGGCGAGGCAGATTCTCGGTGTAAGTGAGGCGACAGCTTGGGAGGATATATTGAAGGCTAGTATTTCTTGCTCGGACTCTTCATTTTCCTTGAAGTAACCGTGTCCGATGCATTTTCTGACATGGTTATGGGGATACAAGTTATAACCCTTCAAATATATGAAAAAACTCAGAAAAAAAAATTGAACATACCCATGTCGGACAAATGCCCATACCCAAATCTCACGCCTAAGTCTGAATAACATAGTTGTTTTGCATCTCTTTTTTTCCCCTTTCCGTTTCTTTCGTCTTGAACAAGTTTTAAAACCTCTTCCATTACTTTCATTGCAGAAGTACGATGTTTTATTTGAGAAGAACGCCCAGAGCGGCAGCTTCTACCTCCAGTCGAAGGTTCATAGGGCTAAGGAGTGCCTAGAGGCTGTCTATCGAAGCAAAGGGGATGGTGCTCCGCCTAGTTGAGAATTCATCAAGGTCTCCTCATTTTACATAGAGATTGCCTATTCATAAACCAATTCTTGTCCGATGAAAAAACGGTTTCAAGGTTTTAAAATTATATGCTTCAGCTACCCTTCTTGTCCCCATTCCCGGGTTCAAACACTTATTGAAATTTTGTTTGAGTGGTTGCAAATGATAACTAGGGTTTCTTAAACCATCGATTCCGTCAATGTGTCATCGACTAACTGTTTGCAGTTGAGATGCTTTTTTTTGTGTTTAATACACAGTACATTAGTTGAAACATGAAAGTACTGATAAAGAATGTAGACTGCATCCAAAGATATAAATAGCTTTGGAGTTGATTATTAGTTTAGTTTGATATATATATATATATATATATATATATATTCATGTCTTTGAAACTTGAAATACTAATAAAAGTATGTAAGAAGCTCATGGCAAGAGCTTGGAAGTTAATTTTTTAGTTTAGTTTGATCAAGTATTCATGTGTTATTACTAGGTGGTAAGCTTGCTTGGTACAGGTCGGGCTTTGAAGGTTTTTATAAATTCGGAGTGATATTGCTCGGATTATTGTTTATAATAAAATCTATTTTTATTTAAATTTAATTGTAACGATATATAAATATTAATATCAAAAGGTTTTTTTTTTTAATAATTTATTTTTTAAAATAATCAAATGGGTTGTCAGGTCAGTCTAAACTAAGTTGAAGTAAGAGGTTTGTAAAAAAATCTGGATTTTAGGTTTTGCTTAAAAATATTAAAAAAATCATTTATATATATTTTATAATTAAATTTAAATAAAAAATTTTTATTGATTGAATAGTAATTTAAATTGGATAATAAAAATTATCAAGTTTAATTTAATTCTGGGTGAGACTGTTTTACATTCGGCCCTGGCCCTTTAAGAGAGATGCCCATTAAGACCTTACGTGCAATTATCTTATTGGATCAAACAGTCCAAATAGTCGTAGGATTCCTAACCCCTGAAAGTCCAATTTGACGGACTAAATTGACAACAAATTAAAACATATTTCTGAAAATAATTAAAATTTTCTATCTATGTTTGGTAATAAAGAAATTGAAGGAAGGGAAAAAGATTAAGAAAAGAGAAAAAAAAAAAAAAAAGAACTTTTTTAGTTTTTGATATGAAGAAAAATTATATACATATATAAAGAAAAAGAAGTTAGAACTGAAATTGCAAATAAAATTATTAAATTTTAAAATATATAAATTTCTTTATGTTATTATTGATATTATGATTATGTATAGCTTTTTATATTTTCACAAATAAAATTAGTGTCATTTAACTCGTAATATCAAATTTGTCAAACACTTTATAATCAAATTTGATATAGATATAGATAAAGACACTAATCATAATCAAATTTGATATTGTCAAACACTTTATAAATAAGAATAAATACAGATACTAATCATAATCAAATCTCAATAGGTCTAGATTCAAATTTTAGTACATGTAACTAAACCCGCTCTAGCTTAAGCTAGGTTAAACTCAAGTAGAGTATTAATGCTAGATAAGCTTACCGAGGTTCGGTCTGGCACAAAATATGACTTTTTTTTGTCTAAGTTCACCCATATTTGTAAATAAAGAGTCAGTCTATATAGGGTTACCCATATATTATATATTTTTATTTTTTAGATATGTTTTTTAATTTAATTTTTAACAATAATTATATCCCGAGAACCATAAAATCCAGGCAAGCTCCAAAGAGTCTCCAAAGAGCTTGTCTTAGCAATCTTGAATCAAACCATGCATGATAAGGTCAGACTCTGCTCTACCAACATTGAGAAGAAGCTCAAACAGTACCAACAACAAATTTGGAAGAAGCAACTACCAACAACAAATTTGGAAGAAGCAACTATGTATAAGCAAACAAGTACTAATGAATGAAGTTTTGATATGTTAAAACAACAGCAATGAACTAATAAAAAACTTACCATTGGAACTTCTTCAGGCTCTTTTATCAATTAGAATGGCACAAACCAAAACTGGCTTGGCTTGTACAACAAGCAAAAATCTTAATAGAATTCACTCTAATTGTTCAAGTGGAGTATAAAAACAATGAAATGAATACTTTAAAAACTTACCAAACATTTTATTTGGATCAATTTCATTGGAGTGACCACTTTGATAGTTTCTCATTCATCGATGAGGACCTAACAATATTTAACACAATTATAGGAATATGACATGTATAAAGTCCTAAAAACATGACAAAACACGATATGAATATATTTTCAAAATCTATATAGTATAAATTATTAACATATTAAAATTGATATAAATATAAAATACATTAAATATGATTATGACATGATAAAATATGTGAATATGATTTGCAAGGAGTTCGAGAAAGGTTCTGAATTTTTTCCTTAAAATGACTTCCGAATGTGGTAGTGGCAGGTTTTAAGTTTCCACCACACTCCATTTTACCCTGTGAGCTTCCACTTATTATAGGAGTTAAAGAGCCAGAACACATTCACCACCCTTGGTGGATTTGCCTCCCTAAAGAATTTTAACCAAATTACAAATAAGTAAATTAATCAATAAAAAACCCATTTCTTCCAAATCAAAAGAATGGTAAAAAATAGATATGAAAAACTAGAATTACTTGGACAACCATACTTGTTCTAAAATCATATGCCTCAAAAGTGGGAAGCCCCAAATTCTTGACCGGCCACCAAGAAATTCCTTATGTTTTAAAAGTACTGAAATGCTGAGAATACAACTCCATCAGGTATCAAAGCTGCATCACATGGACTTCCACCACCTAAAACTAACCACCCTAATCAAAAGGAAATTCAACTGAAAAACCAAAACAATAATAAATAATAATAAAATAAGTTAACCTTAGGCATAGCGCCAGGTTGAACTTTATTGAGAATATTGCGGAGGATAATTCCACTACTCCTCAAACCAAGCCTAAATTCTTGCTCTGATGGCTCTACTGGCAAATCTTTAGCCGCCACAACTCCAACCATCTTCCTTAGCCATCCATCCGCTTCATACCTCCTTGATGCTGCCATGCAAGAGATCATCACATTCATCTTTTTTTTTTGTTTTAATTTCCTCAAGTAAATTGTCTCATTCAAATCTTTTTCACAAGCATTCTTGCTACAATTCATTTAAATTCAAAAAATGTAAATGATCACTGATCAAAAGGTTTTCCTTTTTATTCTATTTCAAGAAATGTGGGGGATGAGAAAGGCAATTAGAAGAAAAAAGCCAAAATTTTCAACATTTCCATGGAATTTCAACATTTTGACTAATTAAAACTAAGAAAGAAGAAGACAATATATGATTTCAGTAGAAAATTCATTATCATTATACATTCAACAAAATCTAGAAGCAGATTTAAAAAAAAATTGAAAAAACATCTTCCTCAGTTTTTATAGACTCCAAATCAACATTAAAACCAAATTGACCAGCAATGGCATACAAGACAGATACCCTATTATAACAAAAGAAAAGAGAGAGGAATAAAAGAAATATTATACTTAACAAAAAGCTACAAAATAAAGGTTTAAACCTTTGAATACGAGGTGGAATGATCTTGAGCTTATTTCCATTGCAGCTGCAATGTGCATTACCTAGAGAAAGAAAAAGGAAATGTAATAGGCAGCTTAAAACCTACAATGTTAAGGCAAGGACGCTTACCTTGGTGTAAGAGAATCTTTGGATTGTAGAAATTTTAAGTTTAAGTAAAACTAGTGCTTTCACTTAGTAGTTTTATAGATATAATCAAGCTTCTTCATCTTCAATTATAAATGGTTCATTACATGAATAGCTCTTTCTTTTTGCAAATTAAAAGTTACATTAAGCCTCTTTGAGATGTGAAAGAATGAAAAAAAAATAAAATAAAATAAACTGAGGTATTTTTTAGTCCCAACTTTCAAATAAGCAAACGCCATTTTTTCCTTTTATCTCTCTCCACTCTCTTGGCAAAACGTTCCTGGGGCTCTAGAAGGACTTTGGAGAGCATCTCTAACCAAAGCTTTTCAAATTGTTTATGGAAACTTTCTTGAAACCAGTCAAGAATTTCTAAATGTAAATTAACTTTCCCATAAGATGCTGATACATCTCCTTGTCTACCTTCTTATCTTCTAAAGCTTCACCCAATTTATGATTTTGTTCAATAGGGGTTGGTGCAGGTTTACTTGCAGTCATGCCTGTGTCCTTGAGGAGATTTATAACATATTTCTGTTAAGAAATGAAAATCCCCTGTTTAGACCAAGCCACTTCAATGCCAAGAAAATACTTCAACTTCCCAATGTCTTTTATTTCGAACTCTTTGTCTAAGCACTACTTCAATTCTTCCTTTTCTGTTTCATCATTTCCTGTTACAATGATATCATCTATATACACAATTAAAGCTGTGACTCCTCCTGAAGCAGTGTGTTTAATGAAGAGCATATAATCTCCTTGACTTTGTTTATATCCATTAGCTATCATTACTTAATCGTCCAAACCAAGCATGTGGAGGCTATTCCAACCCATATAATGCCTTCTTCAATCAGCAAATTTTATGTCCATTATTTCCACTGAATCCCAGCAGAATACTCATGTAAATCTCTTCTTCTAATTTTCCATGAAGAAAAGAATTTTTTACATCATACTATTGTAGTCCCTAATCAAAGTTGGCAGCTAAGGATAACAAAATTCTCACCGTGTTCATTTTTGCCACCGGTACAAATGTTTCTTTGTAGTCAACCCCATATGCCTGAGTGTAACCCATCGCAACTAATCTCGCCTTATAGCGTTCTAGGGACCCATATGCCTTAAGCTTGACCACAAACACCCACTTGCATCCCACTGGTTTCTTCCCCTTAGGTAAATCCACCAAATCTCAGATTTCATTCTTCTCTAGTGCATCCATTTCTGTACTCTTAGAAAGTCTCCATTCTTCCTTAGATAATGCTTCAAATAATGAGTTAGGAATAAGAATTGTGTTTAAGGCTTTTATGGACTTGGGAAAATTTTTGAAATGACACAAAATGGGACAATGGATTAAGGGTTTCTTAGTGCATTCTCGGGTTCTTTTTCTTAAGGCTATAGGTAGGTCATGTTCAAAATTATGAGATTGAGATTGTAGTACAGATATGGAATTTGGTTTAAGATTTGTTACCTTATTTATAGGACTCGGTTCAATGGATTGGTCAGAATTATGAGGCTCAGATTATAGTATAGACATGGAATTTGGTTCAAAAGTTGTTACCTCATTTCCAGGACTCGATTTAGTGGATTGTTCTTACCTTGTTGTGACAATGGGATATCACTTTCTTGCATACACCCAATGAAACCAAAACTGATCAAATATTCTTCCATCTTCTCTTTTTTCCACTAGTGAATTTATAGGTTAAGAACTTGAAGGGTTTGAAATGAGATTAAAAGATTCTAATGGCTTTGATGATGTTTTGGGTGACTTGGATGATGATATGTCCAGCAATAAGTCTAACTCCTTATCTTCAAACGTAGGTAGCTCCCCTTGAATGTAAGGGGTAGAAAAATATGGCTTGTTTTCAACAAAGGTAACATCAGAGGTAACATAGAGTTTTCTAGTATAAGGATGATAACATTTGTACCCCTTTTGAGTGGTTGATTACCCCACAAAAACACATTTGAGAGCTCGAGGGTCTAATTTTCCCCAATTATGGTTATAAACGTGGACAAAAGAAGTGCACCCAAAGACTCGAGGAGTGAGGTTAAATGCGGATCAAATGTCAGGAAAGAATTGAGACAGGGTTTCTAGTGGACTCTAAAATTCTAGCACTCTCGAAGGCATTCTGTTTATGACATAGGCTTATATGAGTACCGCCTTTCCCTAATAGTGTTTTGGGACATTTTGTTCAAACAAAAGAGCTCTAGTGCACTTAAGAAGGTGTCAATTTTTTCTTTCTGCCACTCCATTCTATTATGGAGTGATGATGCAGGATGATTCATGGATAATTCTTTCAGTTTGAAAATAGAGAGATAGGGTTTGATTGAAGTAGTTATGAGCATTGTCTAAACGAATACGCTTAACTTTTGTACCAAACTGATTTTCAATCATGGAATAAAAGACTGGAAAAACATGTCTCACATCTGATTTATTTTTCAGCAAATAGATCCAAGAGACTCTATTACAGTCATTAATAAACGTTACAAACCACCTAGACCCTGTGATATTTGGAATAGTTGAAGGTCCCCAAATATCACTGTGGATTAAAAAGAATGGAGAAGATCTTTTATTACTGATTGGAAATGGTACATGATTTTGATTGGCAAACTCACAAATATCAAAGTGAAAAGACTGAACATTCAATCCCTTGAAAGATTAGGGAACATTATTTTCAATTTAGAAAAAGACAGATGACTTAGACACCTATGATGTAACCAAAAGACATCTTTATTTGACAAAGAAAATAGAGAGGTAGACAATACGGATTTGATCAGTTTCTGCTGACTTGATGTACTTAAGTAGTGGAGTCCATTGTGTTCCTTAGCAAGTCCAATCTTCTTCCCCAAATCCCAGTCCTAAAATTCACAATAGAAAATGAAAAATGTAATACGACAAGTTAGATCTTGGGTGAGTTTACGTATGGAAATAAGGTTCGTGGATAAACAAGGAACATGGAAGACATTTTTTAGGATTAAATCTAAATTAACCTAAACATCTCCTAATCCTGCTACAGTGGTTGTAGTACCATCGGCAACAATGATTTCTACTACTTGGACAAGGTGTATAAGTTTTAAAATGGTTCGAACTGTGAGTCATATGGTCAGTGGCACCAGAATCAAGTATCCATGCATTCCTAAACTCATCACCCAACGCATTTAATCTAAGAGAGATTGGTTCCTTACCTGAGAGTGTTAATGAACACCTGCCTTGAAATGAAGCTTGTGTATTGGGTTTTGCTACTGGTTTGTCCATCGATCCTGGCAAGTTTTTTAGCTTTTCCACATCCTCTGTACTTAATCTTCCAAACCCATGAGTTGGGTTCTGAACTGTCACATAAGCCTGCCCTTGCATCTGCCTTGGCTGTTCACCTCTTTGTCCTCATCCTTAGCTGTGAGTGGAAGGTTTTCCATACAACTTCCAGCAATGTTCTTTGGTATGTCAAGGTTTTTTACAATAAGTACACCATAGTTCATCCCGAGGTGTGCTCTTCTAAAGACGAAATGGTCGATTATTATTCTTCTTAGCATCTAGTTTATCAAGAGTGAATCCTTGAGGCTTTAAGCTTAGAAGAGCAAAGCTATCGACTGAAGGTAAATCCAACATAACCCCCTCACAGCTCTCCTCTGCACGAACTAAAGACACAATTTCATTTAAAGAAGGAACTTTGGGTCTGCCCAGAATTTGAATACGAATGAGATCAAACTCAGAATTTAGGCCTACCAAAAAATTATATATCCGATCTCTCTCTATGAACCTTTTTATAGCCACTGCACAATCACTGCACTTCAGGTCAATCATCCTATAATAGTCAAATTCCTGCCACTGATTTTGCAAAAGATTGGCATATTCAACTACAGACTTTATATCCTATTTTGTTGCAGTTGTCTTGGTCTTAATCTTATAGATAAGGGCTGCATTATGCACCTTGGAATATGTCTAATAAAGAGTATCCCAGATTGCCTTTATGGAAGGAAGGAACATACATGTGTCACTGATCTCCGAATTCATGGAATTGCATAACCAAGACACAATCATTGAATCTTCTTCGTCCCATGCTTCAAAGCCTGTTGTTCCTTTTTTGGTCCGGTGCCTAGCAAGTGCCCAATTTTTCCTTTTCCCTTTAGGAAAGTTTAAACAAGTTGAGACCACTTCAAGTAGTTTTTTCCATTCAATCGATATGTAGGCTGGATACTCTGAAATTCCATGTTATTGTGCACCATTTGATCCTCCTCAATTGACGATGTCGGGACTGCAGATGTTAAGGAAATTGCGTCTGCCATACTCGACGAATATAAGGCACAAAAAAATTGAAAGCCACGAAAACAAAAAAAAAAAACCAACAATGAAGGCTAAATAAATAAGTTCTGGGAAGGTAAACTAAGAAGAAAAAAAAAACAGCAATGCAGGCTGAATAAAAGGTTCTAGGAAGGTGAACCTTTAAGAAAAGCTGCCCAAACTCGTACTTCTGGAGGCTGTTCACAAACAACGGATTCCAGAAAACGCCCTAGGCTTCTGATACCATGAAGAAAAATTATATGAATTTTTATTTTTAATGAATGAATTTGATACAAACCTATATCCCTTTATATACACATTCTCTTAGTACTAAAAAGGAAACCTCTCTAACTAATATCCTAAGTTAAAGGATCTGATTATACAGCTGTAGTTGATTTTTTAAAATATCTATTTTTACCTAAAATTACTGATTTTAAAAGATTTCCCACAATTTCAGTACTTTTGTCCCCTTTAGAAACGCTGGTGATCACCTCCCTAGAAGCCTTGCATAACCTTTGGCACAAGTATTCTACTTTCCTCTGTCCAGTGACAAAAACAAGTATGCCACCTTGTGGCAGCCTCTTATGTATAGACATGACCTTTTTGAAGGCCTGACCAACATAATCCACAAGCTCTGTTCTCTTTCAGAAATGTATCGTGACTGGATACTGTACTGTAAGAACCTCAATTGCAGGAGGAGGAATGCAAAATAATCTTCTCCCAGAAATGAAGTCTTCCACTCGCAGTGTAGCACTCATCAAAACAAGATTTAAAGGAAGTATCCTGTTTTCAGGGCTGATATTTTGTCCTGAAAGCACCATCCATTGTCGCTTCTCATGCAAATCCTGCCACCAACCACAAAACAATGCAGTAAGGATAAGATGTATTTAAAAAGGAAATCATGGTTACTGACCCAAGGTAGAACATCTTTCAAGTTTCACCTGACAAAGTCGTATCACACGAGAAAGCATTCCAATAAGTATGTCCGTGTTCAAGCTCCTGTCATGAGCCTCATCCAGTACAATGACAGAGTAGTGCTTTAGTAAAACATCATTCTACACCACAAAATGTAAAGATATAACTAAGAGTATAAAAGTGAAGGTGCTTAAGGAACAATCAAAGATATTTATTTTAATGCATAATCATCAGAATAATCACAGATAACAACAGTAACTGGAAGTAAAACCTGCACTTCTAGAAGTAAAATGCCATCAGTCATAAACTTGATAGAGCATTTCTCCCCAATCTTCTTTTCATGCCTCACCAGAAACCCAACTTCTTCACTCGCTTGGCAGTAGCAAGGACAGCAGCACGATGGGGTTAAGTAACACCAATGACACCACTTCTAAGAGTAGACTGGTTTGAACCAAAGCCGGCTTCATAAAGAAACTAAAATATTGGAAAGCGAATAGGATAAATACAGAATTATTGAACAGAAAAACAAGTTTTTAGATCCGACTTAGACAGAATCATGCATCAAACAACCATACCTGAGGAACTTGTGTGGTTTTACCAGATTCAGTCTCTCCACAAATGATTACAGTAAAACTCTCATTTATAGCCTCCATTACTTCCTGTTCCATCATTACTATTGGAAGTTCCTTTTGTTCTCAATCTCATCTGGCGTCGAGACATATGCACCGCAGTAGGGGCAGAGTGAGGTCCCTGCAAAGAACAAAGTACTGAATCTATCTAAAACTGGATTACAATCCGATCCAGGCAGCCGCACTAAGACGTAAACAAAGCACTTACCAATCCTACTAATAATTCATAAGCAGCACTATGCTCATAAATATGGATCCAACTTCCTTTTTCTCAAATTAGGCAAAGCCAGAATCTAAACATGTGACATACAACAGTAACTAAGATTTTGAATTACAATTGAATCAAAACAACGCAAACACTAGCCAATTGCAAATGATCGTCCATAAAAACTAATTTAGCCGATTCCAACCCACTTTGGAGTTTTGAGGAACCGCAGGGTGTGAAAATTGGTTCGCTTAAGAATCAAGATCAATATTTAACAAAGCATGGAATTCAATGGAACCCAAAAAATAATAATTTATCTCATAAACTGCGTCTAGTCCAAAGCAATTATGGCTAAAATTATAATTTGATGGATCAATAAAAGATCTAAGAATACTAATTAGACACTCCATACGAAGAATATGAGGAATTAGGATTTTAGGAAGATTTCAACGGCGAAAATTACATGAAGAAATCATGGAATTGAAGCAAAAGGAAATTAATTTGAAAAATTAAAACTGAATGAAGAAGGGGAGAGAAATAATTACCTCTATGGAATGGTGGAGGCACTCGAGATAGTCTTCATGGACGAGAGCGCAGTCCTTGGGGCCTCTGCAACGGGACATACAGTCGCTGAAGTGGACCCTGACATCGTTGCACAGTCCTTTGTTGCCATTGATTCCCCAACCAGATGTCATCTCTCTATCTTTCTCTACCTGTCTAGTCTGCTCGATCGGATGGATGGAGGGATTGTACACTTGGGTAAATTTGCTCAATTTGATTGTGCGGCGGGAGAAGCGAGAAAGAAGCAGAAGTTCGTTAATTTCTTCAGCATTTTGACTTTTCAGGTCGCTGCAAAATTACCCAAATACCCGATGGACGCATTTACGGGTCTACCCATGGACCACCAATTGAAACAACTTATAAGAATTGGTATCACGAATTAATTAAACATCAGTAGATCCGTCAATTTGGCTAATTGAATACGTTTCGATTATGTCATTTTGAGTTACTAATTTTTTTATTAAGTCGGGTTAGATGAGATGAGTTTGTTGAATTTTTGAGTTTATCTAAAGACCAATTAAAAAAGTTATATGCAAACTTAAAAAAATTAAAATTTATTACTGAAAAAAAAGTTTTTTTTTTTTTACAAACTTAAAAAAAATTAAAGTTTATTACTGAAAAAAATGTATTTTTTAAGAATAAAGTTAAAATTTAATAAAAATTGGCTTTTTATGTAGGTAATTCTTTTAGTTGGACAATGATATTTTAAAAGTATAGAGGCTTAAATACCTTTAATATATTTTTCATCATTATTCTAATTTACTTTTGGTTTTTATATAATTTTTTTGATTGAGTTCAGTAGAGATTTTATAATCATATAAATTTAAAATAATTATATTTTTTATCTCTAAAAAGGCATACCATTTAGTTTTTAAACATAATCTTTTTAGTCATTATTTTTATCATACCCTGATATAATGGTCAAACTTTAAAAATATTTGATGCGTTTATACGAATGTAACATGTATAAAGTCATAAAAATATAATACGACATGAATACATTTTCAAAGTCTATATAATTTTAATTATTAATGTATTGATATAAATATAAAAATATTTTAACACTGTTATTGCATAATAAAATATACGAACATAATACGAATACATAACTTGTCGGGTTCTAATATTCATAGATCATTTATTAATACTAAAATTTATCATGCTCACTTCGCATGTGAACAGATATCTTTCAAAGGAAATTTGTTACATTTTAAAAGAGTAATAAGTTTTTTTTAAAAAAGTATGTAATATTTTTAACAAATACTTTTAAAAATAAAAATATTAAAAAACGTGAGTAGTTATTTTTTAAAATAAAAGACTTAAGCATGAATTTTATTAATCAACAATAAAATTTATCGTGCCCACTTTGCATGTGAAAAAAAATCTTTTGAAATATGTTTCTTATATTTTAAAAGAATAATAAGTTAAAAAAAAGTAATTAGTTTTTATAATAGATAATTTTTAAAAATAAAAATTAAAAAAATGTGAGTATTTTTTAATGGATGGTTATTTTTTAAAAAAAAGGCTTAAATATTAATTTTATTAACAATAAAACTTATGAATTAATGTCACGAATCAAAGTGAGATTAATTTACTTATAAAAATTATATAAAATCAAAAATTAAAATTACAATACTAAAACAAAAAATTAAAGATTTTAGGAAAATCCAATAATAAAGCTGAAGCTTTGATCCTAATTACAAAATGTACAACATGGACTTGCATTTTCTCAATGCAAATATACTTCTCTACCACGATTGTAAATGGTCCTGTCAATTTTGAATATATTCGAAAAATATAATCAAGTCATCTAAAGTTAAATTCAATTCAATCCGATTTAATAAAAAAAATTAAAAAAAAAAAAAACTTTGAAACCAATTAGCTCAAACTCGAAAATAATCCGAATTCAAAATGATCTACACCTAAAATAATCCAAACTCAAAATTACTCGAACCTAAAATAATCTGAACAATTAACTCAAAACGAGCCCAAAATAACCAAACCCAATTAACCCAAATGTTAAACCTAATTTACCAGAAACTAAAATAACCTGAACCCAAAATATCCCACACTCAAAAATAATCTGAAATTTTAAAAACTCGAACAAACCAAACCCGAATTAACTTAACTCAATTCGAAGCCAACCCGACCCGCCTAATTTTCTGGTCAAATCGTTAACTTAGTGTACCAAGTAAAAGATAAAATTATACATTTCCAATCCAATCCAATTTTATTTTATATTGATTCATAATTTTAGCTTTGATCAGATTGGGATGTTCTCGTAACTCCCACAAACCTTATTTTTATGTTATGAAGAAATTAAGGTTGATCAGATTGTAGATTGTATTTGTTCCAACATGTTCTTACAAAGGACTGTCTGAAAAAAAAAATTGATATAGACTTCAGGATTCTAAGGAAGATCTAACCAGGGTTCGCGTTTGCAATACGAATCCAGTAGATCTTTGCTCGCGACCTTCGTGTCCGCATCTTCGGTTTTTTGATTTAACCGAAAACTACCTGTGAAAGAAGAAATCGAAGAGACAATACGGAAAAATAACATGAACACAATATAAGTACACAAACGTGTCCATATTATATAATAAATAATATCTTAAACACGATTATGATTTATGACAAAAAAGAACATAAAAACAATATGGATACACGAATTGCTAGGTCTAATGGTACGACAAGAATATCAATTGAATTTTGACAAAGCTATCTAACAAAGCCTCCTAAAGCCTCAACTTTTCATTTTCCATTTTTTAGCTTTCATGTCCAACACATATTCGAGCATGGATATGGATATATAATCCCCAAATATATAAAAAATATTTAAGAAAAAATTTGAATATACCCATATCAAACACTCACTCCGAGTTCAAATAACATATAAGGTGGCCATGTATTTTTTAGCCATAATTATGTGTTATTTAGAGGTCATAGTACTTAATATCTTACTTGAAATAGAAGTCAAGCTTTAAAGAGTGCTTTACTTGTTATACCCTAATTTTGATTTTCTTTGTCAAATATTTAATTCTGGTTTTAATATAAAAAATATTTCAAGAAAATGAAAAATCAATTATTTTGGTAAAAAAGGAGGTTGCAACTTAAAAATAATAAGAGTAGTAGACACTAAGATTCAAACCCCGACTTGTAGGATGCTACCTTTTAAAGGTAACTATAGTTACTTAAACCTTTGGTTCAATTCAAGACATAAACTAAAAAGGCACGATTTTGCTGTGTTACTCGGACTCAGGTGTGAATGTCAAATGTGGATATATGTCCAACACAGGTATGTTCAATTTTTTGTAAGGTTTTTTTTTTCATGTATTTAAAGGGTCACATTCCCATAACCCATGTCCGAAAATGCATCGAGCAGAAGTGACGAACACTAGTACTTCACAAAAAACAAAGTATCGGAACAACAATTCCAGATTGAGGAACATGGTTCACAAGGCTTGGAGTAGAAGAGTTATTAGAGGTCTAAAAAAACTCATGCAGATCCCTAACATAGAACAGATTTATAGTGATCTTATGTCTAGGTTTTGTTCATCATTTTTCTACCATTTTGTATTTGCCCTACACTTGCAGCCAATGTTACTAGAACTCAGCTATAAGTGTCAAATATGAGTATCTGTCCAACAGGGACAGGTTCATTTTTTACAAGTTTTTCTATGTATTTGGAAGATCTTTGGAGGGTCGTAATCTCATAGCCATGTCCAGAAATATGTCGGAAACGGGTACTTCAAGAAAAAAGAAAAATCAAAGCAACATTTAAGGCCAAACAAACCATTAGAGCTATGTTGCTCCGACTCTTCATTTTTTCTTAGAGTACCTTTGTCTGACACCCATATCCAATGTATACACGATATGCATATAGGAATATAATCCTCCAAGGATCTTCCAAATAAAAAAAAAATCTTTAAAGAAAAAAAAAGAACATACTTGTATCAAATGCATACCTTGGTCCTACACTCACGCTCGAGTTCAAATAATATAGCATTTAGAGCATATTGAATAAGGCTAAAAGGGCACCTTTCAATATTAGACAGTTGAAAGCTCAATTACAATGGGATCATTCAAGAAAGACTTGAATTCTGTCACCCATTGTATCATTAAAGTCCAACAAGAGCTTCCCCCCTACTTCCTCCGCGGCATCGTCCAACAATGCCTTGATGTTTACACCCCCCAACGCTGTCAAAAATCCGGAAATCAAACTCTTTATAGTAATTTTTTTTTTTTTGACATTTTAATCCGAAAAAAGATAGTCATTCTAAATAAGTTTGTAAAACAAAAAAATGTTACCTGGAACAATATTTGTGATTCCTTCCAAAAATCCTGCCTGCAAAAAAAGGGGAAACGTAAAAAAAAAAAAAAAGTTATGTTGCTTTGACTCTTTATTTTTCTTAAAATATTCGTGGCCAACAAAATTTCAGATATGGGTATGGAGATATGAGTCTCCAAGGACCCTCAAAATAGTGTGTCAGACATGTACCCGTATCAGACACTTTCACCCGAGTCCAAGTGACATAGATCAAAAGCAATGCCACAAAAAAGAAAAGAGTGTAGACTAACATACTATTTGCATGTAATTCGGACTTGCCTATATGTAAACATATAATCGTATGCAAATAAATTGGTGCTCAAACAATATGTCCTTCCTAAAAAATCCGAAAATATTGGAAATATGTTTTGAAGATCCTTGCGACAGGTCAAACCGGTAAAGATTATAATTATATAGAGCCAGGCATACAGGGCAACAAAAGGAGAGAACTTAAGAAAAGCATCTTGCAATGTCATAAATTTGTATCGACCGCAGCTTTAAGCGACAAATTAGAGTTTTTTAAGCATATTCATACAAATCGTTACACTATCCGAAGCTATAAATGCGTGTGAAAGTTCATAGATTGAACATTGCTTCCTTCCATTCTTCAGTAAAAGATCCAACTAAAACATTGTTATCAATTGAACATGGTGGATTTCAGGGTTCCTTCAGTAATCAAATTATTTAAATGGTAGAAGAACTTCATAAATTGATTAAGATTCACTAAAGAGTTCGAGGCAACTAAAAAGCCGGACCAGACCACCTAATTAATATGGTATCTTTCGTCGAAGCACAAGACTTACAGGAATTCTAACATCGAGTTTCTCGAATCCATCTCTTCCAGTAATCTTGATTCTCAACGTCCGAGACCAGATCCCGGAAAAAGGATCCCTTGCACCATCTGCACCATAGTTATTGTATACGTCAGGAGTTATCACCTCAACAACGGGATCTTGAAGACTTTGACCTCTTTGTTCCGAGTCATCTCGAACCCTTTGTATGGTGTATGCATTACTGCTCACTGAACATAAACCATGTTTATGGGATTAGGATGACAAGGCAACAATATTACGTTATTCTCAAAAAAGACTAAAAGCTTATTTTCGGAGTCAGGACTGGCCATCCCATGTCGAGAATTTAGTTAAAATTAAGAAAAAGTACAACTCCTGTTGCTCCGACTCTTCATTTTCCTTGAAATACCCGTATCTGACACGTTTCTAGACATGGGTACGAAGATATGACCCTCCAAGGATTCTCCAAATACATGAAAAAACTTAGAAAAAATTAAACATATACCCGTGTCAAGCACAGACTCGTATTCGACACTCGCACCAGAGTTTGCGTAACATAGGTTGGGACAATACAAAAGTCTGCAGCTGTTTTTTTTTTATAGCAACAAATAAAAGCACAAGTTCTCAATGAAAGCATCCATTGTGGTAGTTGCAAATTTAGCTCAATTTTGTTTGAAATACCTGATAAACTTCGCATGAAACATGAATATATTGAAGCATGACGGACATTTTGTCAGCAAAGAAGTTTTTAGTTCAGTTTGGACTTCAGAGCTATGTTTGCTCTGACTCTTCAGTTTTTTTTTTTAAAGTACCTGTGTCCGACACCCATGTCTAACACATTTTCGGACATAGGTAAGAGGACATGATCTTCCAAAGACCCTCCAAATACATGGAAAAACATAGAAAAAATCGAACATACCCATGTCAGACACATACCGTATCCGACACTCACACCCGAGTCCAAGTAACATAGCTTTAGAGTACTACATCTCACCCACCTCTGTCTGCATATTGCTGATAGTTGCTGGTAGCATATCTTTTTTCTTCCTCATAGTAATTATTGAAACCCAAGATTTCCTTGATTTCTTCAAAAGATGGCATGCTTCCGGGAGATGGAATACGACCTCCTTTGAGGGCAGTCAGCGAATCCTGCAAATTCGTAGAGGTTGGCCTTTGAGAAGAAACATTGTATTAACAATTCAACTGTGAAAGAATGAAATGCCACTAAATATCTGTATTGTTGGAATCACGAAAAAAAATTAGACCTTTAAACTTTTCAGAAAAATATTTAAAAGTTTCATATTCACAGCCAATGAACTTGAGAACTGAAGATGAACTTTTGTACTGAAGATGTAAGATTACAGATATTACACAAGAGTAAGAACTTTTGTAAACATGAAGAAAGTGAGGATAAATTACCTGCATTGCTCGGATAGACACCCCAACCAAGGAAAGGGGATATGCCACAAGTTTATATCCAATTTCTTCAAGTTCAAGCAGATTGAGTATTGGTGTTTTTCCCCCACCTTCAAGCATATTAGCCTACACAAAAGCATAAAAGCTACATCACCCATAGATGATGACCAAGAATTATCGGGGAAGGAAACAGAGTACAAGTGCATGTCACGGCAAATTCAGAAATGAGAATAAAGATGAGCAACTTCTCATACAAAAGGCCCCATGCTAGTGACAAATTCCAAGGAAATACATATTGGAAATCATATCGAGACGTTAAATTCTCAAATAATGAAGCAACAAGAGAAAGCTACTGGCCTACTGCTGATTAAATATTACGTTTCCTCATAGTTCTATTTATCACGCAATAAACTCGGTGAACGCGTGTGTGATTTTCGAGGAGGCATGAGAGGTGCTACAATCATGTAATATAACGTAAACAATGATTATTACTTGGTATAATTTCAAAAGAACATACCATACCATTTTTGGAACTAAAGGATAAACTTCACAGAAGGCTTTCATCTCTTCTTTAGAAGCTAGTGCATCAATAAAAAGGACATCAGCTCCTGCATCAGCAAAAGCCCTTGATCTCCAGAGTGACTCCTCGAAAGACAGAGCTTGACGAGAATCTGTTCGTGCCACAATAACAATGTCAGAACCACTTTCTTTGCGAGCATCAACAGCTGCTTTAATTCTCATAATGGCTTCCTCTCTGGACACCACCTTCCTGCCTTGCGTATGACCACAAGCTTTTGGAGACGCCTAGATTGAAGTTTAATAAAAAACCCAAGCCTCAAAATAGGAACAAAAACAAATAAGCAATTGAAAGACTTAAACTAAACTGGAAGGTAGACTTAAAAAAAAAAAAAAACCTATGTTGCTCCGACTTTTTATTTTTCTTGAAGTACCTGTGTCCGATACACTTTCATACAGGGTTATAGGGATATGAACCTCCAAATACATGGGAAAACTTAGAAAAAAACTGAATGTAACCATGTTGGACACCAACACTCACACCTAAGTCCGAGTAACATAGAAAAAAAATGCTTAGTAACATAAACATTGTTTACACTTTACAGAACTGCACTGCTACTGTAATGTCAGTACAGCCACTTCTAATTGAAGTGACTAGTTTCACATTCAAGATGGAGGGTTTTCGAGCCTTTGGTAAGCTTTTCAAAGTACATCTTATAATTCTGAGGTTCAAATTTATTCCCAAATGTTAAGTTTAATACTTAGATTTATGTTATAGGAAAACCTATAAGTTTTTTACTGACTTATACAGATGAAATCAAATGTACTTACTGATGACAAGGAATACAATTTATTTCTTCAAATACTAATTCTACATATCCATTCGAAAGACCATGTTACGACTAGTTCTAGAAGCTGAAGATATCAAAAATTCCAAACACTCAGGTGGGAACTTCTCCATGCCTATGTTACTCGAATTCATGTGTAAGTGTGGGATACAGGTATGTGTTTAACATGGGTATATTCAAATTTTCCAAGTTTTTCCATGTATTTGAAGGGTCCTTGGAGGGTTATATCTAAATTCCCATATCCAAAAAAATGTGTCAAACACAGGTGTCGGACACAAGTACTTCAAGAAAGATGACAAGTCAGAACAAAATAGCTCCGTGTTAACCAGTTCATATGCACGGACCATAAACATGGCAAACATCAAAAGATCCTTAAGTGGAAGCTAATACGTTACTCTGCATGCTAAGAACCAATCTATCTAAGATATAGAAACCATTAGCAATGAGTCCTGATTAATTAATCTAAAAACAGGAGCTATAAAGCCCGTAACACACCTTAGAAACAACCAGAGAGAATGTTGAGGGGAGAAAGGACAAATCAAAATACAAAAACTAATTGAGAAGATTTACCAGCAACAAAATAATTGAAAAACCAAAAATTTTTCACAGAATATGAACCTGATCTTCAAGAATGATCCCTGCAAAGCCTGCTCTTATATATCCTTTAACAGTTCTCTTGACATTCATCGCATTTCCATATCCATTATCACCATCTCCAATTACAGGAATCGACACGGCCTGAGTGATTTGTTGCCCTTGATCAACCATTTCCCCATAGGAAATAAATCCCGTGTCTGGTAATCCCAGGCGAGCAGCAGAAATGGAAAATCCTAATGATGACAACAAAGGATGTTAATGCACATACCATCTCCAAACAGTTATAGAGAAAACCGTTTAAACAAATACATTTGTGTAATAACATACATTCAGATTTTGATACTGGAAATGCATCAAACACATATATAGGATAATTCCAAGAAAAAAAAAAGGTGTTGTACAATGAAACCAACATGTGGAAGAACAAAAGGAGCAAAAATGCAGTAATTACTAATTTTTCATGTTATTCATACATGGTCCTCAAAATAAGTCCAATGGAACTAATATCTGGATTCTGGAAATAAAAGGTAACAAAAGACTAGTAAAACTGAAATGCCTTAGATAAGGACTATGTTGATCCGACTCTTCGTTTTTCTGCAAGTAATCGTGTCCGACACACTTATGGACATGAGTATGGGGATATCACCCTCTAAAGGCATTCCAAATATATTACAAATTTAGAAAAAAATTAAACATATCCGTGTCCGAGTATCATAGCATAAAGAAACAATTAGCATCAACGAAATGATCATTTAGCACTAAAAATTTGCAAATTCACAATGCTCTGTTCTACGTTGAATTAAAAAAATGGAATTTGTCACCCAGAAATTTGTAATGAAATTGCAAGCACTAATAACTCCAATTTTAAAAACCAACTTTAACCATCAAAATTCAAGAAGTTATCAATCCTAAAAACAAAGGCCAAGTCTTGGGATTATCAAACTCAAAGCAAAGCTGCAGAAACCACCAAAAATAGAAGAAAACCCAAATCTCAAAATCCAGCGGTTTACTGATCAATAAACAGAAATGATTGAAGTTTTTATATCCAGCAACTCCAACGGAAGAAAACCCACATCTTGGAATTTTTATATCAATGAAAAAACGGGGGAAAAAACAAAGAAAGAAAGAAATCAAAGTACCACTGGTGAAACAATACTGAAACCCAGCTCTTTCAACAAGCTTAGCACTGAGACCATCAAAAACAGCAGGGCCTTGGTGAACCCCTGGCATTTCCAGGATCTGTCTAAGTGTCTTTGCAGATGGATTCCTCTCTCCTAAACAAGCAGAGATGGGTTGGAACCGCTTAGAAGCAGTAAAGGAAGTGTTGGGGGGCTTTAGCTTTCTTGTCTGGGTATTGATAGGAGAGGCAAAGGAGCCATTTTTGAAATTTGACAGTGGAAAAGAGTGAGATTGTGAGAAATGGTGGCTGAAAAAAGAGAGAGCTTGATCTCTGCTAGCTAATACAGCTGATTCCATGTTCATGCTTGAAGGTTTGGAGCTCAGTGTACCTCCCTCTTTGCTTCTTTTGGTGACCCTTACTTTGAACTTCGATGATGAAAAGGTAGTCTATTGTCGAGAAATTTTCTTGAACAAAATTAGATCAAAAGAAACCGGCAAAATAAAAGAATAAATTTCAAAGAAATATTCTTTTGTCTTGTTTAGGAATACGAATCCATTTGTTTCGTAAAAGAATTTGATAAGTATTTTGCAATTCGAATACATTTAACTCACTTATTTAAGTGATAAATTTATTTTTTTATTTAAATTTAATTATAAATATTAATATAAAAATATTTTTAAATTTTTAATATTATTTTAAATAATAAAATAAATACTTTAAAAAATTTGAACCTCGACCATATGTTTTAAGTTCTAACCAAAAAAAAATCTACTTAATTTATTTAATTTATTTTTGAGCATTGTTTATTTTTGTAGTTAATTAATTCTTTTAATTTATTTGTTGAGTTACTATTGCAATAAAAAGTCTCTCCGTTGTTTTTAAAAAATCGAATTGAAAATTAAATTGATAAAATTTTTAATTTAATTAATTTGATCAGTTGGATTAGTTTAATAGGATCACTTAATTAAAAGAATTTAATATATAGACAATTTTAGTATTAAATATAGTAAATATTTAAAAAATAATACACATAGTTAAATCATGTGATCATCATATCGGTACTGGCTGTACTGATTGATACGTAATTATTTTTAACTAAACTAGTATTTGTAGCCTTGGTACTGTTTAAGTTTTAGTATCAATTGTATCGATAAGTACAAGTCTGCTTTAGTCATACTGATTAAAAATAGTTATATCAGTCAGTACATAAAGTGTGTTTTTTTCAAAAATTAGACTAATATTGATCGTAAATTCAATAAATTAGGTATACTTACTTATAAATTTGATGAATATTAAATAAAATTACTAGTAAATTTGATAAATATTAGATATAATTATTTTTAAATTTGACGGTAATTAAAAAGTTTCAACTTTACTGCTTAGACTGATATTGATTCTTATATTTGATGAAGTTTTTTAGAATATTATATATAATTAATGAGTATTTGATATATAAAATTTATTTAATTTTTTATTTTATAGTTGAAAATATTTTTTGCATATATAAATTAAAAATATTCAAAATCCGATAAGCTGGAAATGATATATCAAAACACACTGATATCAATATGTACTAGTGTTAAAATAAAAATAATATAACTGTCAGTAAATTAAATAAAATATATTTTTAAAAAAGAAAATATTAAAAATAAGCTAAAATCCATTTTTTTTTATTTTTTTGCTTTTTTAATAGATCAACGTGTTTTTATTTTAAACATCCTGTTTTATAACATACATTGGATTGCACTTGGTAATAGTTTCTGGTTTGACCAACTAATCTAATCTAGTTATTTCAACAATATCGTGTAGTCCGTATATTATATTCAAAAGTATATTTTAATTATTTTACTAATGAATTAAATATTTTTATTTTTATATATTTAAAATTAGAGTAAATAAAAAAATTATTAATTGTGTTAAACGAAATTCGTTTGAATGATAACGTGACTTTATAAAATTTGACTTGTAAAAATAAAATTAAAACTATGTCAACCTAATTTTCAATCAAAAGCCGAAAATCTATTTAAAAACTCAAATTTAAAAGTCAGATTTTATAAAATTACATTATCATTTAAATTAATTATATTTAACACCGTCCTTAATTTTTTTAATTTACTTTAATTTCAAATAAATATAAAAATAAAAATACTTACTTCAATAGTAGGTAAGCAAAAAAGTACTTTTACCTATCATTGCTAATTTGGTTTACAATAAATGGTAAAATATTGTGAAAATTTTAATTTTAAATATATATATTAATTTAAAGTTATAATTACTTAATATTTTTATGATTAGTATATAAATTATGATAAATTTTTATATATCAATTAATTTAAAGTTATAATTATTTAAATATTTTTTTGATTAACTGGGTAAATCATAATAAATAAAATTTTGCATATATATATATATATATATATATTTACTTGGGAACTTAAATATTTTTAAAATGAGGATTTCAGATAGCTAAACTAGTTAGAGCTTTTAGAATTTAGAAATCGAATTAATAGAATAATAAATAATTTTAAGATAATTTTTAGAATAATAAGATATGTAATAATGTTTTAATTTTATTTGTAAAATATAAAAATATTTACTATTTGTATAAAAATAAAAGTCAATATCACTGTAAAAAATTAATATTAAAAATGTTTTTATATTAATATATAAAATTAAATTTAAATAAAAAATATTTTATATTAAATAAATAATAATTCTAAGTCATGATATATCAAATTATAAAATACTTTATCAAATCTAATTTAATATGGATTAAACTAAAGGTGTCAACAAGATAAGTTTGCCTGAATTTGATCAAATCCATTTAAATTATTGATACTTACTATTTTTAATTATATAAAATTAAAAAATTATTTTTATATATTTAAAGTTAAATTTAAATAAAATATTTTTTATAATAAAATATTATTTTAAATTAATCAATTTAAATTAATAAAAAATATATTTAAACTCTGACACAAATAAATTAAATTTACCAAATTTAACGAATAATTTGATGTAAACTAAACCTTACAAAGCAACGGATGGTACGTGAAAAGCAAAATTGAAAAGGGAGAATTGTAAAAAAGTGAAACTGATTGATAATTATTAAACATAGTTAAAGTGAAAAAATTAATTATTAAAATTATTAATAAAAACCTTTACCTTTCTATGAAGTTCTTCTTCCCTCCGCTATATACCTTTTAATTACGGTGAAATTTAATATAAAATATTTTTTATATTAAATTATTTTTAAATAATATTTGAATATTTAATATAAAATATATATTTTTTAATATTTATAAATTATGGTTTGAAATTTAATTTAAAATATATTTTTACTTTATTATTTTTAAATAATAATTTAAAATTTAATAAAAATATTTTAAATATTTATTATTTTTAAATATTATTTTTAATATATATAATTAATATATATATATTTATATATTTACATATTTATATAATTTATATACAAGAGAAAAGTTGGTCCTTAAAAAAAGTATAATGCAAAGAAAAGTAATAACAAAAAAGAGTAAAGATAAATATAATTAGAATTTTTTATTAATAATTTTGGTAATTATTATTTTTTAAAAATATTAATTTTAATTTTTATTTTTATTTTTTAATAATTATACTTTTTTTAATTCTCCCCGATGAAAATGTCAGTTGTGTCCATTGCTCTCAAATCTTGTACTGTTTTTTACAAAAAACTACCAGACTAGTAACAGACACGTGTTAAACTTCTGTCTTTTATTTGATTTTATATGATTTTGATAATATGTTGTCTGTCTCAATCTCTTCTCTCTGAACACAGTTTCTGACAGTCAGATTTTGATGGACTAAATCATATCTTACGTTGTCTTCTCCGAAACCCTTTCCCAGGATCACTCCCTTAGTCTCTCTCTCTTTCGGTTAAATGGCGATCGCTGCTGTTTCTTCCTTCTCCGTCGGTAATTACAGTTAACACTATCTTTTATTTATTTATTTATTTCTAATTTCCATTTTTTTTTATGCATATGGGTTGATTGTTGAATGACAAACGAAAGAATAGAGATTTTCTTTTGTCAATAGTTTAATTACCCATTTTTATTTTCATGTTTTTAAGCAAACCCTTTTTGGTTATTTATAATTTTCAATGCCTAATTTGCAATAGCAAGCATCGATTCTTTTGTAAATTTTTTGAATACCCATTTCTCTTTTCATGTTTTAAAGCTAAACCCTTTTGGTTATTTGTAATTTTCAATGCCTAATTTGCTGTGAGAAACCCTGGATGAAGTTATTTGTTAGCTTACCATGTAAGTGTTCTTCTTTAGAGTCAAGTTGATTTAGTTGATCTGATGAAAAAAAGATGAAGCAAAAAGAGTGTAAAATGTAAATCTACAAATTATTTAAGTAATTTTTGTAATAATTTTTTTTCCTTCAATTTCTTTTCTTATTAATGCTCAAAATTTGATTGATTATGAGATAGCAAGCAATGAAGACTTTAAGATGGGGGCATTCTTTAAATATTAAATTTTATGCTGGTTAAGAGAAAGCACAATTTTTTTGGGCTTTTGAATTAACAATAACTTTGAAAGCCCTCACTTTGAAAGTTTTATTCAATTTTTATACCCCGGTGTTATTCGGACTCAGGCGAGTGTCGTATATGAGTATGTCTCCAACATGGATATGTTTAAATTTTTTAAAGATTTTCATGTATTTGGAGAGTGGAGGATCATATCCTCATACTCATACTTGAATATGGGTCGGACATGGGTGCTTCAAGATAAATGAGTAGTTGGAGCAACATAGGTATACCCTTTTCACGGCTATCATCAGAACATTTTGATGCAAATGGGCAAATTTCATGTTCTCGAATTAAGTTGAGTTTTCTGTTTTTCTTCACTTATTTCATCGCCAGGAAATTTTCCCTTTCTTATATTAATTTTAAATTTATTAAATGGGATTGGGTGAGCAATTGGCTTTATCAAATAGTTAACCCATTATAATGTTGCTTGAGCCAAGAAGCTAACTGCTTGCATGGTAATTGGTCTGGCTTTAGGTTCCTATAATATTCAAACTCGGGTGTAAGTGTTGGATATAGGTATGTGTCCAACATGAATATGTTCAATTCTTTTCTAAGTTTTTCAATGTATTTGGAGGGTCATTGGAGGTCATATCCTCGTACCTACATCCGAAAATATATCGGACACGGGTGTCGGATACAGGTACTTCAAGAAAAATGAAGGATGGGAGCAATGTAGTTGGGTTCTATAGTTGATTTCCTTTGTCAGGGAGGGTGCTTAAAAATT
>JBBYHK010000001.1:8601173-8621036 GCA_038382065.1 Adansonia grandidieri | reverse complement strand
GGGCTCATCTTCGTCTGGTATCACAAAGCTCTCTTGTGCAGGCCAAGGCATTGAGTGTTTCTGTTGTTGTTGCCGGTGCAGGCTCGGATGTTGATAGTTTTGCGACTTCTTTCTAAAACCAGGAAATACTCCTCCCAAAATTTCCAAAGCGGAAACACCACAGTTGACAAAAAGGTTCCCAAGGGATCCAAAGAAGCCTTCTTCTTGCTTCTCTAGTTCATCTTCGATTGGAATTAACGGTGGCCTGACAGATTTCAGGGGTTTCTGATACAGACTCGACACAGCAGCATTCACTTTAACTGACTCCTGATCCTTCATGAGCAAAGGGACAAACATAACAAATTCACTATGTTTAGAAGATTTCGGAACCTTAAGTTTAGATGAAAGCAAATATTGCAATGTCAGTGGTGAATTATGCAATACGCACTAACGATGAATTTTTCGTCTTTTTTTTTTTTCCCCAAAACAGGACAGCCATTATGAAGTATTTCCAGTGAAAAAACAAAGTTTGCTTTCCTCATCTATATTACTCGGACTCAGGTATGAGTGTTGAAAATGGGTATTAGTCTGACATGGATATATTCAATTATTTCTTTGCTTTTCCATGTATT
The DNA here is from genome assembly GCA_038382065.1 of Adansonia grandidieri. Classification (NCBI taxonomy): domain Eukaryota; kingdom Viridiplantae; phylum Streptophyta; class Magnoliopsida; order Malvales; family Malvaceae; genus Adansonia; species Adansonia grandidieri. Next base: position 8,620,425 of record JBBYHK010000001.1, on the reverse strand, counting down.
TGGAGGGTCACATCCCTATACTCATGTCCGAAAAAGTGTCGGACACGAATGTCAGATATGGATACCTCAAGAAAAACAAAAAGTCGTAGCAACATAGGTCCTTATCCTGGTTCAAGTTTTTATTTAAAGCATCTATTCTCCAGTCATAAAACAAAGGATTGACGAACACTTGTGAAATCACCTTTTTTTTTTTTTTTTTAAGTACAAGACTCGGCAAAAGCAAACGTCAAGTAATATCCCCAAGAAAATCATATGCAAAGAATTCGAATATAATAATAACACTGAATACTCACATTCTGGGATGATACAATGGTGCCCACCCGACGTTGCACCAGAGCTAGCATGTAACCAAAGAATCCAGCTGCAACAAGTACAGCAATTCCTGCAATGAAAGAAATTATAATGCGTAAACCTCCGATACCAACAAGTAATGAAGATCATTTTGGGTGGATTAGTTTACCAAGAGGGAAACCACTTCTGTACTGATAGGCGCAGTCATCAAAATGTAGTTGAATCTCTTTGATTGCTCGATTTCCTCTATCGATCACAAGAAGGGAGCAACTGCTTCCAACATAGACCACATCAAAATCGTTAGAAAACTTTGCATCTTCGCTTGGTCCATCTACATGTCCCCCTCCCCGGCTCCATTTTCCGCCAGCAATTGTCGTAACACCTGAAGCCGATTTTGCATGAATCAACAATAGTTGACAGAGAATCCCAATAGCATAGTTTTGAATATTATAAGACATGATGGACATTTAACATAATGACAACTGCTAAGCTCGCCAAAAAATTATCTCATTCATATATTTTTAAGAAAAGAACATACAATGGCAAACAATTAGTACACAGGACAACGAGGTAAGAGGCAAGAAGCAATTCTGTGTTGCTCCGACTCTTTATTTTCCTTGAAGCACTCATGTCTGACACATATCTGGATAAGGGTATAGAAATATGACCCTCCATGGACTCTCCAAATATATAGAAAAACTTAAAAAAATTAATACCCATATCTGACACTCACACCTAAATTCGAATAACATAGAGAAGCATAAAGGATCTAAATTTATAGAGTTAAATCAAAATAACAAGTGAACCAGATATTTCTCTTTCGGACAATTCATTGATTACATTGCTGACCTGCATCACTTATCTTCCTAATTGCCATGTTCATAGTGTCCGCAATATAAATGTTCCCTCTGTCATCTACAGCTATTCCTTTCGGATGGTTCATCCTTGCCTCTCTGGGCTTCCCGTCTACATGTCCTGTGTATCCTTCAGGGGATCCGGCAACCAACCTTGGTCTACTATCTGCGGTTCTCCCGCAAATTTAAATGAAATAATCACAATAAAAAAAACTTGTTCGTGGACAAAATCAAGTGATAGTATAACTATAGAATTGCGTGATATTTATACCTTTACTTGTGATCAATCTTAACAGAGGTTTTAAGCATGCTCTAAGGTAATTAAGAGTTAACATGGTTGAGATGTCAAATAAATGGACATGGAGAAATTTGCTTAAATTGCAGCAAATATGTAAAGCATCAAAACAACCTAATAAGAATAAAATTGAGCAGGAGCACAATAAGTTAAGCTTCCATTTAATGTTACAAAATCAAGAATTAACATGGTTTACAGCATTCCGAAGTTACCAAATTCAGCTAGAAAATGTTATAATCCTCTGAATGGAATGAACGCTTCTAGTCATAGACTTATTTGTTGCCATCTTACTTGCAGCAAAATTCCATAACATTGATATAATATAGGTAATACAACTGCATCATTCTCCTGACTTCTAACTAATTGATATTTTTACTATTGAAATATCATTTGGATCTAACTTTCAAGTGGAAATGCATTTGAATAATTGAATCACTCTAAAATGGTTGAGACATGAAACAACTAGCTATGAAAAGGCCCATGAAAATTAAAAATTACATCAAAGGCTGAGAAGGTAATGAGGAAGGTATAGCAACCTCTGTTACTTAGACTTAGGCATATGTCGGATACGGGTATGTGTTTGATATAAGTATGCTCAATGTTTTAAAGTTTTTCCATATATTAGGAAGATCAAGAGTTATATCCCCATACTTATATCCAAAAATATGTCGGACATGAGTGTTAAGAGTGAAGGGACTAGACAGCCAACAAATGAAAAAATAATTCATGCGTTTTCAGTAAATAGCAAGACTTAGAACAATGAGTATGCAAAGACGCAATTAGACAAAAACAAAGCAAACAATTTGAACTACTAAAGGCAAATACAACAAAAATTAGCAAAACCAAAACCATTTGAAATACTATTTACAAGAAAGATGAAACCCCCCACTTACATAAAGATAAAGAATCAGAAATCCGATAAAGGTTGCTATTAGCAGAATCCAAAATCAGCAGCTCCCCACTAGGCAAAACCTCAACAGTGTGAGGCTCAATCCCAAGCTTACTTCCATCAAACACAGTCTCCACTGTGTATCCACCTTCAAACTTCATCATTGGACGGCCAGTAGTTGCTATACAAAGCATAAATCAGATGGAGATCCACCATATCAGATATCAATCTCCAAAGCCTAAAAAGAAAAATTGAAAAAGAAAACAAAACGAAATGGGGGTTCTAATAGTCAGAGATCTAAAACCTGTTTTGGTGGTAGTTTTGAGTGACCATAACCATTTCATAAAAGCAGACAAAGCATTTGAGAAAAACCCACTAACGATCTCTGCAAAAAACAAAATAAATCAAATGCATTTGTCATCAGAGCAAGGATTTAAGTTTCAAACTAAAAGCAGATCAAAACGAAAACCAAAGCTTTTTGTTGAAGCTTACTTGCAGGTGAAGAAGTAGTGGGAGCTGAAGAGACACCTCCAAGAAGAATAAGAAAAAGCAAAAGAGCAAGACTCAAAACCAACGCATTTTTACCCATTGCTACTTTCAAAGAAGAAAAATAAAAAAACCCCAAAAGAGAGCTCTTAGATAAGAAATGAGATTCAAGCTTTACGCATTGAAAAAGAAACCCCAAGCCCTATTTGGAATCTGGGTCTTTTCTCCAGAAAAGTGAATGAACAAGCTTTGAGCAAGAGTAAAACGCTTTGCTTTTTAATGGGTTTTTCAATACCAGTGAAAAAGTTTTTTTTTTTTTTTAGAGAGAGTGAGAGTTAAGAGTGTATTAGAGATAGAGAAATGGAAGAAAAAGCCATGAACAGAATAATAATAATAATAATAATAAAGCAAAAGAAGCCAAAGGGGGCTCACAGAGAGAGAATCAGTATGATGTGATGATTAATGTGTCTTAAGGCTAGAATGCTACAGTCCTTTTTTTTTTTTTTTTTGTAGGTTTAGCAAACAAACGTTACATTTATTCCCTACCAAATTCCCCGGCGTTTTTCCATTTTTTGTATTTTCAATGGCCAATCTTTGTTCATACCGTTGATGTCTGATGTTTTGCTTCATCCACCTCTGCCCCAGTCCCTCAAAGTATCCATGAATTAAATATGTGCTATGATCTAAATTTTTTTTATTTTTTTAACTTAAATTTAAATTAAATTAATTTTAAAATTTAAAATATTATTTATAAAATATTAAAAATATTTATTTTTTATTATTAAATAATAATTCGAATCAAATCTAATTTATTCAAATTAAAAATATACATATGTTTAAAATTTAATTTATATCAAGTGATTCAACTTTTTGAACAAGTTTACTCCACCACTGTTATGAATTCTTTTAGGAGAACGAGTAAAAAAAAAGGTCCTTTAAAATGCTATATTTGACATTCCATGGAGAAAGAATGTATACATTTGGTTTAACTAATTACATTGAAGAACAATTGCTCATTTAATTATTATTATTATTATTATTATTATTATGGATGTACTGCCTAATTGCCAACTTAATCAGATTAATTTTGTATATAGATTTTCCCATGGTTACCATTTGCTTAAATTGAAGCAGCAAATTGAGCATCTAATACAGCATCAAATGGCAAATGTGGGGCTCTAAAAAGAATGATAGACCACTTACTAGTCAAATGTAGGCTTATGCCTTACCCAACAACCCGTGCACACATCCATATTAATTCTATTACGTGTTTTAATATATTTAAAATATTATATATTTATATAAATTTTAATAAATTTTTATATTTACATTGTATTTAAAATTATAATATCTACTTATTAATGATCGGATTTCAATATTTAAAAAAAATTAGTAGAGAATAATGTGTAAAATTTACCCTAGAATGTTTAGTTGGTGGTGTTGTGGTCCAACAGCATCCCATCTTTATTAAAAGGCTGAAATCACCTGACATGATATTACCTTCTATGACCATAAGATGAAGGTAAATATATAGTAGTTTAGTAGTTTTCCCCTCTCTTGGGATGTGAAAATTGTTAGCAAAAATTGGGCTGAGCAAGCCACCCAACCCAACCCATTGTATTTGTTGAGACGTGAACAAGGGCCTGGTGCTGGTGATGAGACTGGTGAAGTTTAGGTCGGTGAAAGGACGGGGGATGCTTGACCTGACATTTGCTATCTGTGTCCCCATTGCAAGCTGTCAATTTTAATAATGCCACGTGAAATAGGATAATCTACACCAAGTTGGACTTGGGCCATCTTTCCAAGTGTTTCTTGCATTGAAACATAATAAAATTATTTTTTAAAAAATAATAATTAATAAATTTTAATATTTATAATTATTTTTTATTTTTATATTACAATTTTTTATTAAAAAAACGTTATTGTTAATGCTCTTACTTAAAAGGTTCTTTGCACTTGGGAGATAAATCAGATTTTTCATCTTTTGAGTCATCTATGAAATAAAAGGATTTAGATAAATATGATAAGTTTAGATATGAAATGAGAAAAAATAAAATATAACATGAATAATAAAAATATATAAATATATTAAAATTTATATAATATAAATTATTAACATGTTAAATTATATATATAATATTTTAAATATAATTATGATACGAAAAAATAATATGACATGACACAAATTTACATGCTATAATTTAATTTCTAGAGATGCTAAAAGATCACTATAAATCTTAGTAGTTGAATTAGTAAGTGAAGGATTCTTTTTGTAGATCAAGTATAATGTAGTCTTGGGGTAATCAACCCTTTCATCTACAACTGAAAAGACTTCTGAATACATTGATTTTACAAATCCAGATGCAAACCCCAGAATTTCTGTAAATTGGTGAAAGAAAAGAAAGGGTGTGAGTAAAATTCTGGACATCCAAGCCCTTGTGCCGATGATGAGGTCATATATAACATTGATCATTTGATTGAAAGCAGACACTCGTTCGATGACGCTCACATTAAGATAGACATAAATTTATCCATATGTCTGGTAATAATTTGAAATTTTCTATTATTTTTATTTATTGTGAGATTGGATAAAGATTAAATAGATTTAAAAATTTATATCATTATTTAAAAATATTTTTATAATTAAATTTGAATTAAAATTATTTTTTATTCATAAATAATAATTTGAATCGAATTAATTTAAATTAAAAAAATTCTATCTAAACCTAATCTAACGAGGTTAGACTTGTCTGGTTGGGACAGGTCATGTGCGTTAACGAACATTCATATATGCAAATGTCATGCTAATATATTCCTTACGAATGTGCGTGTGTGTGTGTGTGTGTGTGTATATATATATATATATATATATGTTGTGCTGAAGTTCATGTATGCCTCTTATTATCTCGACATAACAACAAAATTTTCTTTGCTGATCATCAATGCATTTGCATTGGTATGGTCCATGCATTTCTGTCTTTTTACGTAGGGTGAAGGTTACACCCAACATGCTTGAAGACTAACATTACATTCGGCAGAAAAAAAAATGGGAAAAAGAAGGGAAAGAAAAAGGAAAAAAGCGAGGAAAGAAAAAAGTTTATTTTCTTATATATAGATATATATATATATGGTATTTTTATGATGTACAGAAGATAAGATCTAATTCAAGTCATGTAAAGATCTCTAAAATAAAAAAAATTAAAAAAATATCGAAATTGATACCCTAGTTACTTTCCACCAATCAAGTCAACAAGAATAGGGAGAGCAAAGGAATAGCAACGCAGATAATGAATAGTGAACCTAGGTTTATGTGAATCCTTTTACCTTATATAATTACCTCTAAGGCCTAGGACAGATTGAGGTGTGCCCCAATAAGTGAAGGCTTATGGGACTTAACTTCTTGTGGGGCTTGGCCCTATTAGACTAGGTATAACAATTTTCTCTGATGATCGAAAATTGTTATAAAGTGATCGTACTCACGCCGTAAGGCATATTACAAGTGCATGTTAGTCAGGGTATTTGTGGTCGATACACGTATAGGTGACGCCTACCAATAATTTTATCGACTGTGAAGCTTGACTTTAATTTTGTTCGACCAATAGACTATTAAAGGATTAATCATGTCTTGAGCTCTAGCAGATGATATGGCAAATCTTCAGTAAACACGTCATTTTTGGATTCCTGTTGCATGGTCGCATTGATGGGACACCCGTGACGTAAAGGAGTACAATTGTTACCATAACCAATGCGGGTTCGACACATGGTCTGGCCTAATGGTCAAGATGCCCTACTTTAAATGGCATTGATGTTGGGGGCAGCCTTTTTTTTCTCTTTTTTTCATGTTTCTCTCTTGAAGTTGCAGATTCAAGGTATTATTCAATCTTATCATTTTCCTGTTTGCTTTTCCTCTTTATATATCTTGTTTGGAAGGATCTTGTTGACTACAAATCCATTCTACCTTCATCCCTTGCTCGTGATTTTTCACTCTAAATTATTTCGTTTTTTGTTGCCCAGTCCATAGTTGCCAAAGGATTTTCTTGCGGTCGTTGTTAGTGTAACTGATGTTGGGTTTCATTGTTCATTCTCTTTTTGTGAACTTTTTTGGGTAAGATTCTATATCTTCTTTTGTCATGACTTGTATTTTTTTTCTTTTTGTATTTTTCTAGTTTTTGGCTTGAATGGTTGCATTCAAGCTTCCTATGCTATTGTAATCAGTCGCTATAAAAGAAAATCTCGTTGAAGACTCTAGAGAAACAGTGAGGATCCTCATCGAAATGTTAGGATCATCCAACATAAGTCAGGGTACTTAACAAGGTGAAGAGGTGCTTGAGGAATGCAGTCCATCTAGCAAGGGCCATAATCTCACCAAAATGCTCGATGTCAAACACCACCTAACGATGGTTGCAGTAGTCGGGAGAGCATTGATCGACCGAAGAGGGATGGTAGGATGGACATAACCCCCGCAGAGGTGTATAGATGTAAGATTAGCATGTACTAAGTTAGGAAATGGTTAGATGCTATGGGCTTTGATTTTAAGGGCGATCGCTATGACATGTCACCTACGGACGGACGAGACAATGGTCACTATCGAGACGGATAGTGTACCGTTATATTTTTCCCTGTTCAAAGGTGGGTTTCATATCCCACTAGAGCCATTTTTTTTGTGTAGTTTTGAATAGGCATGAGATATTGCCAAACTAGCTACTACCTAACTCGAGGGCAATCCAAGTAACATATTTTATTATGTTCAAGGAAGAATATTAGGTGTCTCAGTTAATGTGGTGAAGGATATGTACTTTCTGAAAGAGAAAGACAAGTGTTGGTATTATTTACAGTTAATAGGCAAAAGTCTTGTGATCGATATCGCGTCCAATGCACATCCTTACAAAGGTCAGTAATTCATTATAAGGAAGAAAAAAGTACTAATTAGGGTTTTTCGATTAGTTGAGATTACTAGCTCTATAATGAGCATCATGAAAATACAATTGTCGATGGTCGAATTTTTACAAACGTAATTTTTTACCAGAGGAACAGTCGCTATAAGAAATATTTAACTCTTTAGAATGTTCAAATACATTGCTTAAGGTTGAATCCCATCCACATTCCTAAGGAAGCATTACACCCGATTGGGCATTCAAGGCAATATCGCCTGACTAGGCAAAAGACGTTTGTAGGTAACTTTTCCTCCATATGGTGATCTTATTTTTATAAAATGGCATTGATATATATTTTCTGAATCTTCAGCGTGTTGTAAGGTTTGCCCTTCAAAGTCAAGGTTGAACTCGGATCCGACGATCAACAGATTGAATTTGGCACTTCGTCCAATGCTTGGGTTCGTCAATCTAGGATTGCAAATGAATAGTTTGTTCATACGCTTGCAATTCTAGCAAGTGAGGATTTATCTAGTAAACACTTCATTGGTCAGAGGATGATCTGATTCAAGCCACGTAGAGATGGTGTATGAAGGAGGATGATCTGATTTAGGCCATGTAGATATCTATTAAGATAAAGAAAGGCAGAGAGGCATAATGCTCCGGGGTGTGTTCAATGCTTAAGTCAACAAGAGTTCTAGGGAAATAGGAGGTAAGGGAATACTAATGCAAATAATGAATAGCAAGCCTAGTGTTAATGTGAATTGTGCTACTAGATCGAAGCTTGTGGGCACTACAAGTCATAGGGCTTGGGTCCTATTCTTCTAAGTATAACAGATAAAAAAAGATGACAGACTGAGGAAATGAAAGAGATTAGATAAAAAATTGTTAATCTAAACTAGTATTTTCCTTCGCAATAATTGAGTTTCAAAGGAAAGAAAAATGTGCATACTCGTTTATTTTCTTTATTTTATTATTTTCATTTTAGTAAATAAAGGAAAATATGAAGGAAAAAAGTATTTTCACATCATTTTCTTCTCACTCTTTCCCTTGTACCAAACACAATGTAGAAGAAGACACAGTCTATAACAGATTTAATAGCTTCTATTGTGCTTTTTTTTTTTCTTCTATCTTGACATTTCAAGTAGAGAATAATTATTTTTTATTTATTTAAATATATCCAAAAAACGGTATTTTCTTATTACTGAGGATAAATAAGATAATTTTTTAAATAAAGTTTTTTGTATATTTATTTTAGTGTTTAAGCCTTGTAATAGCTTTATACAAAAAGGCCAAGGCCTTCTTCATTTTGAAGTACTATTTTTCAAGCTTGAGCCTACACTAACTATATATATATATATATATATATACATATCCTACAACCCAAGCCCAAATGGAGGATTTAAGTCGAGATATTGACAATGGTTTAAGAGCAAATAATAGCTATCCAAGATCGGGCTATTTGTCCGACTTGACAGACTCAATTTAAATTAAGTCAGGTTATTCACTAAAATTTATATAAAAAATTATATTATTTAATTAAATATATATTTTTATCAAATATTTATTAGATTTAATATTTATTTAATATTAAAATTTTTTATTTAATATTAAAATTTTTTTTTAATGCAATCAATCGGTTCGACTAATTGAACCAGTGATCAAAGATTTTACTGATTTGACCTTCAATACTATTTTAAAAAATTGATTTTTATCATGTTCTTGTTTCATGTAAAAAATTACTAAATTTACTTACATGACTAAATATGGAACTAAATTGATGGTATTAGTTCTTATTAGACGCGTTAAAAGTCAGGCTTGGATTTCATTTTTTATGATTCGAGTTGGGTTGACCTAGCTCAAATCACAATTAATTAAATAAAAAATAATTTTTATTTAAATTTAATTAAAAAAATATAAGAATATTAATATAAAAATATTTTTTAATATTTTAATTTTTTTAACAGTGATTTGGACCTTTAAGTCGAGTCGAGCCAAACTTAAACTTAAAAAAAGAATTAAAAAAAATTTCAGACTACGACCCTTCTCGACCCATAAATACCTCTAACTCTAATGTATTAAAGATTAATATACATACATATATATATATATTACACATTTTAAAAATTTGTTGAGTTTTACACTATTTTCTGTAACTTTTATTTTGTTTATCCAAAAATTAAATTTCATGTTCTACGTACATAGACCATGCATACAAAATTTCAAATTAATTAAATATACACAGCTATTTGTTGATAATATAAAATTTTCAATCATTGAATAAAATAAAGTCTTAATAGTTAAATTTATATTCTAAAATAAAATATTTTTAACTAACGCGATATAGATATTAGATTTATTTCGAAATTTACGTATATAAGAATTAATACATTGTTAAATTCGTGTACTTATATTACTTGTACTCGGGTAAGTATCATTTACAAGTATATATTCAACATGAATATAATTTTAAAAAAAATTCATATATTTAAAAGATTATATTTTCGTATCTATATCCAAGCGTGTGTTTGACGCTAATACTTTGAAAAATTGAAGAGTCTGTGTATCCGACAAAACTGCTAAGATAGCGCTTTCATTTCATCCACCATTTAACCACAGTGGCTTTCCATCTATTGCACAGCACTGTAAACATGGATATTAAATATTTACACTATTTCCATATGACCAAAATTAGACATAGTAACCCATATAAAAAAAGAAAATAAGATTAAACATGGTAGATCATCCCCACCTCCAACGTGGATGCATGGGGAACGCTTAGGGCATAGGTAAGCGGTCGGCTGTTTCGTCTCAAGAACTCGTATCCGAAGTCAATTACGAGTTTTTTTATCAGGCTAGATCCTTGCTTGGCTTTAACATACGAGTGTCCGAGTATATAAGCTACCCCAGCTTCCCTAGCTTCCATAAGTTCCTGCAACTCTTCCCTTGCTCCGGAGTCAACCTTTGGGCTTTCTGGAACAATAAACCGTACTTTTTTCCTTGGTTTAATTGCAGGTGGTGACCGTATCTCCTTTAACTCCGATGGACCAGCTGCTTCTACGTTGTCTACATCATCCTCGCTCATTTGAATCCGGGATGCATGGCTAGAACACGTTCCTACAACTGTCATTTTCTCGTCATCCATCACCGGATCTTCATTAACATTGCTATGTGAAACAGTTTCCGAGCGTACAAACTCAGCTATGCTGCAAACAAGATCTTTCTCAAACTCAATGTCGTCTTTATGAACATCACGGTACCCGTATCGTACAATGCACCTATAGAGCCTGAACTCCCTCGGGCCAATATGACCCACCAGAAACCGCTCCTCGGGTCTAACGTGAGGAACTGGGATGGACTTGATGCAAAGAAAGACTAGTACCTGGTGGAAGGCTGGAAGATTGGTGACAAAGTGGGAGAAGATTGCAGGGATTCCGGATACAAGCTCTGTGTGTATGAGTCCGATCCCACGAACCCGTACCATGCCTAGACTGGGACCCAAGCTAAGTAACCAGTTGATCGAGACATTGTTTTGAACATCAAACTCGTACTTTTTCAACGTGCCATAGTGCCAAACACACATGACTATCAGGAAGATGAATGCAAGGGCGATCGGAACCCATGCTCCTTCGAGGAACTTGATGAGGGAAGCTGTGAAGTAGAGTGCTTCAATTGTGCCGAAAAAGAAAACAAAGCCGATCGCGAGGAACACACTCTTTTGCCAGCATAACACGATTACCAAAGACATTAGGCAAGTAGTGACCAGCATCACAGTTATAACAGCCAAACCTGTTCCACAAGAAAAAAAACGTAGAGTCAAAACTACTACTAAAAAGTCAGATCCAATTCCTGTTTCATATTGAGATTCGGAATATATTTTCAAGGAATGACAGATATTAGATACGTAACATGGTTTTCTCGAAAGAAAATAATAAATGCACAGACAAGCAACTGACTCAATACTATTACACCTTGTATGCCGCGAACACCGATTATTCTGTGCCAAACTTTCTGGCAAATTTTAATCATATCAAACCAATTCGTATAGAATCTCCAGAGATTTAGGTAGACGTGAATCAGTTTCATTTTCCTCGTTCAGTCTCCTATCAGGGCACTGCCATGATGTCAAATCCACGGATATGGCTGCAAATGGACGTATCCTCGGCTAAATTACACCAGTATAGACAAGCACAACTATTATCATTTGTCAGCACTTTTGGGGTTAGTGGAGTTCGGATATTGATTAGTCTTTTAACCCACAAGTAACTAATTATCCGAGAACCGAATACATCTTCAGCATATTTTTCATAGATGAATAAATATGGAATAGCACAGCCAAGTAATTGGTGTGAGAAGTTTCCCGAACGTGACCATTCACAAACAAAAACAAATTATGTACGCAAAAGAAAATAATTAATCTATTGGAAAATGAAGCCAATATATCAGAGGCCCTGATCCCTCGTGGTAATCAGATCTCTCTTTTGCTCGAACTGAACTATTCCTTAGGAATAAACAGGTCCTACAAAATGCAATCTCTAACATGATAGTCATAAGATAAAATAGTAATAGCATTTCAGCTGGAGCAATTTCCGAGTTATGCCCAATTCGTATAGGTCCTAAACTATACCATATCTTTGCCAGTTTCCGTATATAAAGACATGGTTCAGGCCAGAGTATGAAGCTAAGATGTGAGATGCACCCAAGTCCCAAGTTATACGACCAACCAAACACATTTAGGTTAAAAGCTGCAAGAGCAATACAAGGGAGCATTATCATACCTGATGCATTACCCATGCGCCTTGTGTCTCCAAAGCCGACAGTAACTGCCAAGCATAATAACATCAAGAGCCAGTTAATCTCAGGAATGTAGATCTGACCATGGATTTTGTATGATGTGTGGACTATGTTGACTCTCGGGAAGCAACCAAGAGAAGAGCACTGTTTGATGATTGAGAACGTTCCGGTTATGATAGCTTGGCTTCCCACTACTGCGGCGAGTATGGCTATAACGAGAACCGGCCACCTTAACTTCTCTGAAGCAATAATATTTGGACACTTCCAGTTAGCTAAAAACTCACATATCATCCAAATTTTATAGTCTTCAGGAAGAAAAACTCAAGGTACCTACCTGGTACAGAGACATAGAATCCAATTCGATAATCACTCTCGATAATATGATGCCGAGATAGATAGGCAGCTTGCCCCATGTATGCAAGAATCAAGGATGGATAAACCAAAGAGGTGAAAGCAATCTGCAAAAATGGTAATTCCCATTAGATAAAACCTATTATTTACGGCATAATTCCATGTTGAATAAGAAATGGCAAGCATGCAACTGTGAAAAGTTCTTTTGAACGATAATAAATGTTTCCGAAGCCCAAAACAAACAAAAAGTTATCCATTACAAAGAATATCGTAATTTACACTTTAAGAATTGTCAGTTGCTAATAACATGCATGCATATGTTCCTAGAAGATGTATAGATTTCTACCGAATGGTCAAAACTGCACCGCAAAATAAAAATGGAATTAACATATATGGTATTGTCAACCAAAATCACAATTCAGAAGTTCAAACAACTTGCAACAAAAAATTTGATCGAAAGTCCATGAGGTAACAGTCAAATTTTCTCAACAACATAACTCTAAGTCTCTAACCATGACAACTAAGTTTAATGAAGAATTCCTCAATCATGAATTAAGCTTTCAAGGATATACACCTTTATTGACAATTGTAAAAAATGTCCAAGATCGGCAAACATAGCTTCCGAGCCTGCAAAATGTAAATTAACCAACCACTTTATTCTAAAATGGCAGCAAAAGAAAAAAAAAAATTATAACCTCTGAACTCAGACACACATACAGAGACATACTCTATGTTGCTCCGACTCTTCATTTTTCTTGGAGTAGCGGTGTCTAACACAAATTTGGACATGGTACGAGGATATGACACTACATGGACCCTCTAAATACATGGAAAAACTTAGGGAAAAAAAAAAAAAAAAACCGAACATACGCGTATTGGACACAAACCCATATCCGACACTCACACCCAAGTTTGAATAACATAGCACAGACTTACCTGTTATGCACAACAAAATACCACCCAGGGACATCCAACCACCTCGCTGCGTTTTCCTCAAAAATTTGTACATGTAATATGGAGAGAGTGCTTGATACACATGAGGATTCCAGTGAATGATGTTGTACAAACCAATGGCGCTGATGCAAAGAAGCCATATTAGAACCACAGGTGCAAACAAAAATCCAACCCTATGTGTGCCGTAATGTTGAAGGGCAAATAAGCCTATCAGTATGATGCATGCAACTGGAACCTCTACATCTGCAAAAATTGTTCAATCGTAATAAGAGCAGCGTAACGCTTAGATGGATTATATTTAAAAGAAGAAGATGGTTTAAAGACTCATGGATCAAATAAATAATGACTCGTATGGAAGCTAAGTACTTAAGAGTAAAAATACAGTTAGTAATCATGGTCAAAACTTTTTCTACCAACTTCTGAAAAGATTTGAATGTGGTCTCTATTTTTAACATTCAAGACCAAAAAAGAGCAATATGATCACCCTTTCACCAATAGAAGCATCGATATTGATAACTTCAAATATAACATCTTATTCTAAATATAGCATTCTCTCAATTAACATAAGAGCACAAAGCTCTAAAAGCAGCCTTATTCATGCTAGTGTCAACCTGAAACCAAGGTCCACGTTTTAGTATCAACCTGAAACCAAGGTCCCATCTGCAAATGAGTTCAAAATTGTACAAGCTTCGGATAAGTTGGCTTATTTGAACACTTAAATTAAATTATTAAGTAGGTCCTTCTTTTTCAAACTGTAACTTACAAAATAACAGCACGTTAAGAAACTGGATGTCTAAGTTTGCAATCCCAAGTCCTAAGAATCAAATATCAACACGTTAAACATGCTTAGTCATCTGATATACAAAGGTGGGCCAGTAGATAGGTCTAAACTGAAAGCAGCAATATCACTAAATATATTCAATCTACTAGTTCAAGCAGAGTATCCAACGGTACGTGCCGCAGTTTAGCATGTTGATTGATAAGTCTAACCAACTTGACTGAAAGGTCAAACTCAGGGTTCCACAACACAGTACTTGTATTGGGGTACGAGGGACCAAGATAGGGAACTAAAGATAATTGAGTTCATATAAATAATGTGCCGCGTCATAGGTTGTTGATGAACCTCATGCCAAGAGACAAATAATGGGAAACATGGAAAAGCCTAGACAACAAATAAAAGTTTTAAGAATTATTGAAGCAATCAAAATTCGAAAGGACCAATAATCTCACCGTGTTGAAATCCAGCAACACTATTAACAGGGATTTGCGCATAGATTATTATCAAGAGAAAGTACCGGAAAACTCTGCCTAAAAGCCCTACTTCCGGAGCAAAAATTTTACTTTCAACCATGATTTATCTTCTTTGGTTCTCTCTAGAAGATATTTAGAAGCTACAGTTAACTGCAGCCAAAGTAAGTGTAAGGGGAAAGGATCGTACATTTGTGATGCTCTTTCGACGTCGAAAGCTCAAGCCCTGACACCGCCGAGAAAACTGCAGGCACAACCGAAACAATCAACCAATCTAATTCAAGATTACAACAAGAAATCATGAGGGGAAAAGCCCATAATTACCTGAAATGGCTGGTGTGAGGATACCATCACCAATCACCATACATGTCCCAATCAAAGCAAGAACAAGCAAGAACCTTTGCAACACCCTATGCTTCTCTAAAGTGGATTTCAACCTTGACCCAAAACTTGAATTTGGTGCCATCCCAATACTATCCTTCTTGTATTCGATCAGCTCTTCATATGCCACTTGGCAATTGGGCAGTGAGTTGACTCGGGCGTGTCGACACAACAACGAATACAAGGCAAAAGTCCCACCTTCGCCATTGTCATCAGCTCTAAGCACTATGAACACATATTTGAGCAAAGGAACCAAAGTGAGAGTCCAGAAAACAAAAGACAAAACCCCATAGATTTCTTCATTTGTCTCAGAGTGTTGAATATCTTCCTCAAATGTGCTTTTGTAAACATATAAAGGGGAAGTGCTTAAATCCCCATAAACAACTCCAAGGCTTTGGTAAGCCAAAGTCAATATTGTTCTCCATGATTCCTTCTACAAACAACATAGAAGAAACAAGCAATCCAATTAGAATCCTGAAATCAATTTCACTCTTTTTAAATCCTTGAATGATTTTTTTTCTTTTTGAAAATCCAATATTTGCTTTCAAAACTAAAATCTTTATCATAAAAAAAAAAAAAGGGTTTTAAAAGAACAGGGAATTAATACAATTTTGCTTATAGAAAAGCCATCTCATTCTTACCTTAACATAGTTTTGGTAATCACCAGTTTCCAGATCCATGGCTAAAGAGATTCAAGGAATGCCCATTGTTAAAAAGAGCCTCCCCAAGTATAGAAACACAGAAAAAGTAAAAAAAACTTTATTAAGAATAAAGCTTTCTTTCTTTCTTTTTGTCTAGTGATAGAAGTTGAACAACCATCAATGGAGACAGAAACAAGAACAAAAAACCTCCAAAAAACCCAAAGGCCAGTAAGTGAATAACAAGTATAATACTTGATGCTAAATCTTCTACTGATCAAAAAACAAGGACTATTGGTATGAATTCTTTTGCTTCTTGTTTTTTTCTGTAGTTGGTGGTGAAATTTTTGGATTTTGCTTTCATCAATAACAAAATAGCAATTCATTAAATAGGCTCAACAAAAGAGAGAGAGAGAGAGAGAAAGAGATGCTGAAGACATGGAAAGACTGAAGTGGCAATGTGATGTGGAAATGCTTTGTTTTAATTTTTTTTTTCCTTTTAAATCGGAATGAGAATGGTGAAAAAGAATGACTGGTCAGCCCTAGGGTTGGAAAGTTAAAGTCTGTACTGAAAACTACTTTAAACACTTTTCAGTTTACAAAAGACAAGGTGTCAGTCTTCCATTTAGAAAGTGATAAATAGTATAGATTCATCATAAAAAAATTATAATTAAAGTATAATATTTTAAATTATTAAAAGTTAAATCGAAATTAAATAAAAAATTATATAGAATCGATTCTAAATAAATTTTATTAGTTAAGTTTGATTCGGTTGATCGATTTTTTTAAAATTTTAAAAATATATATTTTTATAATATTTTAAAAAATTTTATATTCGTTTAGAAATAAATTATTTATTTTAATTTTATAAAATTTAAAAATTTATTAAAAATAAAAATAAAATTTAATTTGATTTGATTTAAGTAATTATAATTTTTTAATTTATAAATTAAAAATTAAAACAAATCAAATATATATTATTAATATCTGAATCGAAGTTAATAAAATCCTAACCAAAAACGAAACCAAACACTACTTCAAACCGATTTTCAATTTTCTTTGTTTTTTTTATTTTTTTGCTCCGCACAACTTCCATTCCTTTAGGAAACGAAATGACCATTTACTAAGGGTCGAGTTTGAAAACCCCGATTATCTATTTATTTATCTATTATCTATTACCATTAAAAGATTAATTGGATTGATATAACGAATTAATCAAATACAAATTTAATAAAACTATGTATAAAAAAATATAATTGTAATATAAATTAAAATTAAGTACTTTAATCTTTAATTTAAAATAACTATCCACTTCTCTTTAAAAAAAAAAAAAACTACTTATTTTTTAAAAAACTGCCGAAATTTTAAAAAATTATCCATTCAAATTTTAAATTTATTTTTAAATATTTTTCACATAATATTTTATTTACCAAAATATTAGAAAACTACCCAATCATTTCACTTCTAAAACTACCCAATCATTTCACCTATTTTTTATATATATTAATACAATAATCGCATTAATTTTATTTCTAAAATATATTTTTTTACTCGCGTGCCAATTGTAGTTGTTTATAAAATAATAAAATATTAAATCTTAATTTTACGTTAATATTTATATATGTTTATAATTATATTTAAAAAAAATTATGATTAAATAATAATTTGAGTCAACAACAATTAGAAAAATCTATATATTCAAAGCTTAATTCATGTAGCACCTGATCCTTTGACAGTTTATTTACTACTAGTAAAAGAAAGTTTCATACTAACATTCATGTTCTTGATCATGGAAAACAATGCTTCTAAGTTTCAAAATTATAAAGAGACTTATCGTAATAGTAAAACATATCTTATAAATTTTTAAATCTCAAAATTCTATCCAAAAAAAATTTATGGGTTTAATCTATTGTTAAAAAATTTAGTTCACATCAACCAATCGAATCAGTTTAATTGCTAACAAATTTGATTCGGTGCATATAAAAAAGTTAATGATTTATTGAATTAGTAAAAATCAGATTAAATCGATAAAAAAAACTAGTTTTGTGTTAATTTATTATTTTTTACTAAATTTTTAATTGATTCTTCCGATTTAATCGGGGGATCGAAAATTTCACTAATTTAATCTTTGATCTATTTTATTCATTGGTTTGATTTTATGTTAGATTAGAATCTAGTTATTTAACATATTGGTTTTGTTTGAGAATTTCTTGTCATATATACTAATTTCACATATGTTAAGAGTTACTTCATTATAATTGTAAAATGCATACATTTTAATGTATAGCAAATTCTACAAAAAAAAAATATTAAATTTTCCCTCAAAGAATTGGGTTTTATTTATTTATTTATTTATTTACTTATTTTTTTGGCCTTATGAACAACCAACTCTATTAATTAAATGATAGAGACAAATTTGCCACAAAGGGTTTTTATGATAAGATGGTAATTAGATGAAGATTAGTAAAGTTTTTGAAGCCTTTTATTAAATAAGAAATAGAAAATTTTATTTTAAAAATTAATATTTGTAGATTGATTGAGTTTCATGAAAAAAAATCTATAATCAAAAAATTATTAGACATATCATTTATAATAGAGGTGTTTATGGATTGAACCGAGTTGAGTCGCGACTTGTAAAAATTTTACATTTTCTGTTTAGGTCCAAATTCAACCCAACTTGGCTAGTCTAAAATACTTATATTTACTATTTGTAATAAAATATATTTAAATATTAATATTTAAATATTTTTATAATTTAATTCAAATAAAATATTTTTTATTTATTAAATATTAATTAGTTTACAATCAAATTTTGATTAATATTTATTTAATCAAGAAAATTTTGTCAAATTTTTAGTAAAAATATTCATTTAATTTTTTTTTAAAAAATTTATACATGTGATATATATGTAACAAAAATTTTCAAATCCCTCAACATTTGGGATTTTCATTTTAATTTTTATTTAATTATTTTTAATTAAAATTTCACAAATTTCACCTAGAAGATATTGAGTCTTGTCCATGATGCTAAAAAGGATTCAAAGCATGGAAAGACTTTCATTTAAGGTCCCTATTTAGCAAGCAAAAGATTAAAAAAAGTAAAAAAAGGAAGAATAAAGGGGGAAAAAAAGTAAAAAGGAATGAGGTTACCAAAACCCCTTTGATAAGAGGGTTTTGGGATCATATAATTAAAGCTTTAT